>CAXKVI010000005.1:65085000-65186374 GCA_964058755.1 Campiglossa producta | reverse complement strand
TAAAAATTGAGCACAAAAATTTTTTTTTTGGGAACAAATTAGCACATAAATAGCACATAATTCCCACATATAAATTTTACCTTAAATCCCATTGTTTCTGTGGGGGGGTGTAGACGTCAAGCTGCACCCCCCACCTTTGAGGTTTTAAAAAAAGTACTTAAAAATTGAGCACAAAAATTTTTTTTTTGGGGAACAAATTAGCCCATAAATAGCACATAATTCCTGGTCTATCCAATTGGAAATCTGGCAATGGGGGGTTTTGACCCCTACCCCCTTTGCCCATAGCCTCTGTTTTTCGGCACCCCGAACAGCTAATCCTGGAGCACATAAATAGCACATAATTCCAACATACAAATTTTACCTTAAATCCCATTGTTTCTGTGGGGGGAGGTATAGCTTGACGTCAAGCTGCACCCCCCACTTTTGAGGTTTTAAAAAAAGTACTTAAAAATTGAGCACAAAAATTTTTTTTTTGGGAACAAATTAGCACATAAATAGCACATAATTCCCACATATAAATTTTACCTTAAATCCCATTGTTTCTGTGGGGGGGTGTAGCTTGACGTCAAGCTGCACCCCCCACTTTTGAGGTTTTAAAAAAAGTACTTAAAAATTGAGCACAAAAATTTTTTTTTTGGGAACAAATTAGCACATAAATAGCACATAATTCCCACATATAAATTTTACCTTAAATCCCATTGTTTCTGTGGGGGGGGGGGAGGGGTGTAGCTTGACGTCAAGCTGCACCCCCCACTTTTGAGGTTTTAAAAAAAGTACTTAAAAATTGAGCACAAAAATTTTTTTTTTGGGAACAAATTAGCACATAAATAGCACATAATTCCCACATATAAATTTTACCTTAAATCCCATTGTTTCTGTGGGGGGGTGTAGCTTGACGTCAAGCTGCACCCCCCACTTTTGAGGTTTTAAAAAAAGTACTTAAAAATTGAGCACAAAAATTTTTTTTTTGGGAACAAATTAGCACATAAATAGCACATAATTCCTGGTCTATCCAATTGGAAATCTGGCAATGGGGGGTTTTGACCCCTACCCCCTTTGCCCACAGCCTCTGTTTTTCGGCACCCCGAACAGCCTATCCTGGAGCACATAAATGGCACATAATTCCCACATACAAATTTTACCTTAAATCCCATCGCTTCTGTGGGGGGTGGGGGTGTAGCTTGACGTTTACTTGAAATACCCAATTTTAAAGCTAAAAAAAAAACACTTAAAAATTGAGCAACACAAAAAATCTTTTTGGAAATGTTGAGCACATAAATAGCACATAATTCCTGGGCTATCCAATTGGAAATCCAGTGATGGGGGATTTAGACCCCCTCCCCCTTTGCCCACAGCCTCTGTTTTTCGGCACCCCGAACAGCCTATCCTGGAGCACATAAATAGCACATAATTGCCACATACAAATTTTACCTTAAATCCCATCGCTTCTGTGGGGGGGGTTTAGCTTGACGTTTACTTGAAATACCCAATTTTAAATCTAAAAAAAAAACACTTAAAAATTGAGCAACACAAAAAATCTTTTTGGAAATGTTGAGCACATAAATAGCACATAATTCCTGGCCTATCCAATTGGAAATCCAGTGATGGGGGATTTTGACCCCCTCCCCCTTTGCCCACAGCCTCTGTTTTTCGGCACCCCGAACAGCTAATCCTGGAGCACATAAATAGCACATAATTCCCACATACAAATTTTACCTTAAATCCCATCGCTTCTGTGGGGGGGGTGTAGCTTGACGTCAAGCTGCACCCCCCACTTTTGAGGTTTTAAAAAAAAGTACTTAAAAATTGAGCACAAAATTTTTTTTTTTGGGAACAAATTAGCACATAAATAGCACATAATTCCTAGCTTTTCAAATTTGAAATCCGTCGTGGGGGGGGTGCAGCTTGACGGACCTCGTTATAAGGTTTTGCGTGTCATGGTCGACGCTCATTTTAAAGCTATTTTCGCGATCGAAAAAGCACCGCGAGATACTGGTAGGGCTATTAAGGAGATTTTAAACGTTACCATGCAACACGTCGGTTCGCTACGCGCCTTAGGAAGGCCTACGGAATTTTGGGACGATTGGCTCGTCCACATTACCATATCAAAATTAGCTTACGAAACCAGGAAACAGTGGGAGTTGTCGCTGGTAAAGGATGATTTACCTACATTCGAAGAGTTAGTGGAATTTTTAGAGGTTCGTGCTCGCTCCCTTGAAATGGTGCCGACGACAGGTGCGCCGTCGACTTCAACTCCATCGCGCCAACCAAAGGGTGCGACGAAAACTACAACAAACGTTCTTCATGCAGTTGGCGAGCAGCAATCACCCTCTTCAAACTTTCACCCCGGAGTGAGTGCAGCATCATGTCTGCATTGTAATGCCAAACACAACATTTACGCTTGCCCAATTTTTCGTAAGTTAGATGCTACTGCCCGATTTTCGGCGGTTAAGAAACACCACGCTTGTCTCAATTGTTTGAGCAAAGGTCACTTTGTAGCAAAGTGTCGTAGTTTATCTACATGCAATGTTTGTCACCGCCGCCACCACACCCTGTTGCACGGTGGCGGTGAAGGTAACAATACCAGTACTGAACTAAATGTTCACGCTTCGCCCTTCGTAAAGCAACAAGGTAATCCTTTTGCTCAAAATACAACCACGCCTTCGACGACGAACAACTCGAAATCAACATCGCTTTTAAATGCTAATTCCGATGCACCGCACCTCGGTTGCGTAGCATCTCACCATGCTGAAGCTGACAAAGCCATATTGTTAGCAACCGCAGAAGTCTGCCTGCAAGATCATGCAGGTCGATGGCAACCCGCACGAGTGTTATTTGATAACGGCTCACATGCATCCTTCGTGACAGAGGCCTGCATACAACGTCTTCGTTTACACCGAAAGCCTTCGGCAGCTCATGTCACTGGGATTGGTTCTTTAGATGGTGGTAAAGTCAAAGGTGAAACAGTGCTCTCACTTGCGCCTCGTTCACTTACCACAAGCTTTACAATCAACTCGCTTATTTTATCGAAGATCACGAACGATCTACCTAGTGTTTGTGTACAGATGCCATCTTGGCCTCATATACAAAACCTCGATCTCGCTGATCAGCACTATGCTAAACCTGGTCCTATCGACGTATTATTAGGGATGGATGAAATGGACAAATTTTTGCTATCGGGTCTATGCAAGGGCCCGCCTGACACCCCCATGGCACAAAACACAGTTTTTGGTTGGGTACTTTTTGGGAAAGCCATGCGTTCATCCAGTCCAGGCACAGGGGTTCTGTCTCTGCATTGTGACGTACCACTTATTAGAACGGTCAGTAAGTTCTGGGAACTGGAGGAGTTTCCACCTAAGCGATTTTTAACTGCCGAAGAAGACGCTTGTGAAAAGCACTTTCGCAAACATTGTCGTCGCGCTGAAGATGGGCGTTATATAGTTCGCCTCCCTTTTAAGGAATCTGTACCCTTAGGCGAGTCCAGAAACATAGCTACAAGAAGTTTGCTAAGAATGGAGAAACGTTTCGTCGCTGATGACGCTCTGCGCCGTCAATACGCCGAATTCATGCAGGAACTCTTAAGTATGGGTCATATGGAGCTCGTAGGTAACGCGCCATCGCACAATAGCTACTACATGCCGCATCACGCTGTCGTTAAGGATACCAGTTCCACCACTAAACTAAGAGTGGTCTTTAACGCTTCGATGAAAACATCGACCGGTTTCTCGCTTAACGATGCACTGATGATAGGTCCACAATTGCAAGAGGATTTGTTCTCTATAATGGTAAGATTCCGGACTCATCGCTACGCTATGATGGCCGATGTTGAGAAAATGTATCGGCAAGTATACGTCGACAAAGAAGAAGCTGACTACCAACGCATAGTTTGGCGAGACACGCCGTCCGAACCTGTACGAGACTATCGAATGCTTAGAGTAACATACGGCGTCGCCGCGGCTTCACACTTAGCTGTACGATCGCTGCATCAATCCGCTTTAGACGCCGATGAAGCGCACAAAGAAGCCGCTATAGTCATCACACGCGACTTCTATATGGACGATCTCCTCACAGGCTCATTTTCAATCGACGAACTTACAAATCTACAAAAGCATATAACCGTAGTTCTTTCCAACGCTGGTTTCGAATTGCGAAAATGGGCTACAAATTGTAATGAGCTTAGAGAAAGTATACCGCATGTTTCAAAGCAAATCTCGCACTTGTTGGCTGAGGGCGACGAAGTACGCACACTCGGTACAATTTGGAATACGAACGAGGATTATTTATCGATAGCAGTGAATATGACACCACTGCCTGCAGTTCTTACGAAAAGAACTTTTCTTTCGGACTCAAGTAGAACATTCGATCCCCTTGGATTAATCGCGCCTTGTACTATTTTATCAAAAATTTGGTTGCAGCGAATTTGGCGAGCGGACGTAGATTGGGACGAGCCAGTGCCTGCCGATGTTGCTGAAGAATGGCTCTCTTACCGTCAGCAGTTGCCCGAACTCGCTGCTCTTAAACTAAACCGCTGGATTGGTACCAGTGAAATTTATGATCATGCTGAATATCACGTTTTCACAGATGCTTCGCAACGCGCATACGCTGCAGCACTCTACTGCCGCTCGCTTCATCAAGATGGAACTTTTAAAGTTGTCTTAGTCGCCGCGCGCGCAAAAGTCGCGCCTTTAAAAAGTACTACGCTTCCACGTTTGGAATTATGCGCCGCGCATCTTGGCGCTAAACTTGTAAAGCAGATTCAACTGAGTTTCGGCGGCAGTATGAAAAAGTTATATGCGTGGACTGACTCGACTATAACGCTCGCTTGGTTAAAAAGTCATCCAAGTCGATGGTCAGTTTTCGTAGCGAACCGCGTAGCCGCAGTACAAGAAGTTTTGGCTCCTGAATGTTGGAGGCATGTCCGTTCAGAGGACAATCCCGCCGACTGCGCATCCAGAGGATTGGCTCCTTCGCACCTGCTCGCTCATCATCTTTGGTGGGGAGGGCCAAGTTGGTTAGCTGAAAGTCAAAATCAATGGCAAGATCAAACAATTGAAGACTTGGAACAATTGACAAAACTCGACTCAAATATTGGCTGCGAATTACGAAACACCAAGTCCGCATCGCATCTCACTCAAACTAAAGAAGATTGGGAACTCTTGTCGAGGTATAATTCGTACATTAAACTAAAGAGGGTAACCGCATTCGTTTTACGCTTTGTCAAAAATCTACGAACAACCAGTAGTCAGCGCACTACTGGCGCTCTCACCTGCAGTGAAATTCTTCACGCTGAAAATACTCTGGTAAAGTATATTCAAATTAACGCTTTTCCAAAAGAAATTGTTTCTTGCAGGTCAAACAAACCGATACCATTGCGAAGTCATCTAATCCGTCTTCAACCATTTTTGGATCCTGATGGCATTCTCCGTGTTGGCGGGAGGATAAGACGTGCTTCAGTCTCTCCAGACGCCAAACACCCCATAATTTTACCGAAACATTCCTCGCTAGCCAAGCTCATAGTTCTTGACATTCATCGTAATACGCTTCACGCCGGTCCGCAAATCATGCAAACTGTGCTTCAACGTCGCTTTTGGGTTATTGGCTCTCGTAACCTGGTTCGTACAATCTATCATAATTGCGTAAAATGCAAACGCATAAATCGACAGCCACTAGGTCAAGTAATGGCCGATCTGCCAAGCAGCCGCTTAACGAGTTGTCGTTGTTTTTTGCACAGTGCTGTCGACTTTGCCGGACCGTATCCTATTAAATTTTCACCAGGCCGAGGGTCCAAATCAATCAAGGCATATATATGCAGTTTCATATGCATGAGCACGGGAGCAATGCATCTCGAGCTTGTTGGAGATCTCTCTTCGTCTGCGTTCATTGCCGCTCTTTCGAGATTTATTAATAGAAGAGGTTATTGCCAGCACATTTATTCGGACAATGGCACAAATTTCGTTGGTGCCGAACGAGAGTTATACGCTGCCTACCGTCGCTGCATTAAAGACGAAAAGGTTACCTCGTATCTGGCAAACACGCATTTGACATGGCATTTTAATCCTCCTAGCGCACCACACATGGGTGGTTATTGGGAAGTAGGAGTGAAGCGAGTCAAATATCACTTGAAACGTGCGCTCGGTACTTCCTTATTAACATATGAAGAATTCTTTACGCTTTTGACAGAAGTGGAAGCTTGTGTCAATTCTCGACCGCTTTATTGGCACTCTGCGAATGCGGATGACTTGGAGGTGCTCACTCCAGGTCATTTTTTGATTGGCGAACCAATCAAAGCGCTACCTGAACCTGAAACCACAAACGTCTCAGGAAGGTTGCACCAACGATGGCAAGCTATTAGTGCAATGCGACAACATTTTTGGTCTCGTTGGCAAAACGAATATCTCGTTAACCTACAACAAAGAGCTAAATGGTTTCGTTCCTCCGCAAATCTGAAAGAAGATGACGTCGTTATCATTCACGAACCAAATATCCCACCCACCAAATGGCGACTTGGGCGTGTCATTCAATGTCATCCTGGGGCAGATGGCTTGGTACGAGTAGTAAGATTGAAGACGGCAGATGGCGAATTAGTACGGCCTATAGCGAAGCTAACATTGCTGCCAACGCAAAATTATTTGTATACATCGTAACTTAGTTATCTATTGCAATGTAAATATTAATTTAATGTTTGAATTTAACTTTTGAATTTGAATTTGCTCTGTAAATATGGATTTAATTTCGAACTTATTGCGGTCGTTCAAGGCGGCCGGTATGTTCGTGCCAGTCTGGCAACTCTAAAATCACCTGTTATTCTTATACGAAAATACATGTAATGCAAAAGAATGAATTGTCATTATTGGTGAAGTTCTTGTACAATACACATTGTAAACCCGCCTTCGTAAACCCGTTTAATTAAATTTAAAGTTTATATTAAATACAGTGGTTTTTATTTACATAAATCTACCCGCTATCGATCTACACCGCATAAAGTTGCGTACAATAAGAAGTTCTACGTTCATTTGTATAATTTATATTTCGTTGCTTGTTGTACGCAACAGTTGTTTTAATTTTTCATAAGGGGTCGTGCTTCAGTTTCAATGTTATGACCAGTCGAAAATGCCCCCCTTAAAAATGCGAGTTGCAACGCCCACTTTTAAAATTTAACAGAAAATCACAATAGAAGGACCAGGAGTATTTTTGTACCAAATTGTACTATTTTAGCTTTCAACCTTACCGAATTGTGTCAATTTATGTGATTTTCGAAATTTTCCATATCGAAAGTAAGCGTGGTCCGAAAACGATTTCGTCCAATTTCATCAGGTATAACTACTCCTTATAATGCTAGTATACCTTGTGCCAAATTTCATGATTCTACCGTAATCAGTTTAAAAGTTACTTTTAAAAATTTATCAAAAATCATAATAGAATAACATCACATATAAAGTTATATCATTTTAGCCATTTCAGCTGAGATATGTCAATTTATGTGATTTTCGAAATTTTCGATATCAAAAAAGTGGGCGTCAATATCATCCGATTTCGCCCATTTTCAATAGCAACAAACCTCGGCCAGAAAGTAACTTGCATACCAAATTTCATTCAAATATCCCAATTTTGATCCAAATTATCGCGTACACGGACAGACAGACGGATGGACATGCCTCGATCAACTCCTCTTTTCAACCTAAGAACTTTCATATATGGAACTCTCTATCTAACAAGATAATTTAGTGCCGTTACGTAGTAGCGTTATGTGGACTACTACTAGTACGCTGGGTGTAAAAATTGTAGTAAAAGTAAAATTTTGTCAAACGTTAGAAAAGCAAGATAAATCGTTCCCGAAGCAGACGGAGTATAATGGGCCAAGGAACTGTCCACACCAGTAAAGCTCCTCCAAATTTTCCTCGAGTGTCTTTGTTACAATAACAGCAACAAGGAAACGAATAAGTGTCTCGCTGCTTTAGTAAAAGATATATAAAACATACATGGCTGTTAATAACGAATATTTTTTAGGTACCGAAAATACCGCTATTTTGCTTTATTCCATTTCATATTATGTACTTATTACGCGTTTTATGTGACAACCCAAAGTTCGTTTCAGTTAATTCGAAACGTTTCGGCAATGTATTTCAAGCTTTATTGATATAATAAACTTCGTTTTAAACAAAAAGTCTTATTCCAAAATCAAGTATTTACTAAATATTTTAAATTTGACTGGATGGATGGTTGGTCAAACAATGTCTCCCCCTTTTTCATACTAAGCTGTTGGAAAAAAGCCCTATAGAATATCGGAACTAATCCTGAGGTACCAAATCATGGAAGTCGAAAAAAGTCTATCTCTAATAGATATGTATGTAATTACACCATATACAAATTTATTCTATTTTCAACTTTTGTGTGTTATTCACAACAAAGAAAAATCATACAGTAGATCCAAATATACGATACATTATAACGAAGAAGAAGAAAAAAAAGATTATACGAAACAAAACAAAAGTGAATAAACACAACGATATGACTTTGCAAATTTTGTAAGAAACATAAAGGGCGAAGATGTCATGGGAATTATTGAAATTGTGTGAGAGAGACATATTGGAGCTAAAAGCGATCTTTCCAAGGGAGATGCAATCTTTCTAGGGACAAGATTCGGTTAAAAAATAATCTTAGGCGACGTGCACTGTTTTAATAGTGAGTGAAATTTGAATAGGAAATAAAAAAGGGGACAGAAAACAAAACATTTTATATGTCTTCCATTTAGCAGATTTCGCACCAGTCATTTGAAAAACTTGTGTATGTACTATGTACAATCGTCGCCCGGATAAATGATTGTCGTATGTGAAAATTTGGTCGAATTGAGTTATAAATGCAGTTATAATAAACTGACCGAGATCTTTCGAATGGAGTCATCGGGGTTTTCATACCTCTTTTAGTTTCCGAGATATTGAGTGAAATTTTTCAATTTTTTATATTTCAGATACATTTTTGGTTTTGTTATAAGCAGAATGTGCTTATAAGTGAAAATATGTTTATTTTATTTTTATAAAAAACAAAATGTCATATTTAACTAATTTCAAACATCTTAAATTTAGACCAAAATCCGATAATTATTTTTCGTATGTCATACATTGTTCCTGCAAAACTGTTGCCAAATGTAACATACGACAAAACTTTACGGAAGAAAATCCTTTATAAATTCTAAAATAATTAACAAACCCCGTTAAAAAGTAATTAATTTAATAATTTCTTGGACCAGTAAAATTCTCCCCAACTTTGGACTAAATGCAATGAACGTTTTTGTGAAATTGAACTCCAAACTTCAAGTCTAATTTTCTAAAAGTCGTCAAATGTAACATACAACAATCATTTATCCGAGCGCATTTTAGCATTTTATTACTTCTTTCGATTACCGACCACTATCTGGATGAAATTTGCTATATGGATCAGGGGTCTGAAACTGATTAAAGTAACGTTCCGGTTTCGGTTTCGTTCTTCAACATTTTTTTAGGTTTCGGTTACAGTTTCGTTCCGGTTTCGTTCTTCGAAATTTTTTTAGTTTCGGTTACGGTTTCGGTTTCCAAAACAAAACACGAACAAAATAAATATTACTACTAAAATACTCAAGTATCTATTAGAGATATACGCCACCGTCGCCGAATGACAAATGACGGCGGCGGCGCACATCGGCGCTGGTATCTTTTCTCTCTTTTGTTTAGACGGTGTGGCCTATTTACAGGCTGCATAGAAACTTGGTCCGAAATGGAATGTGAAAATGGCATAGTTTGGATTTCAGATTTTACTTTTTGTCCCGACCTTTTGCCCAAAATGTTTGCAGCTCTTTTTTTGATTGTGAACTCTACAAAAATTCGGCTCTGTCGGAATTTTCGTAATTTCAAATTGCTAATTTGACCGGACTAAAATAGCTACTTTGAAAAAAAAAAAAAAAATTCTTTAAGTTGTTGTTGTTGTTGTAGCGAGGTGTAGCCCTGCCTAAATGTCAGACAGGGTCACCCCGAGTGTATTGCTCTTGGCCGGGTCGATATAAGAAAACGGCACGGGTCGTTTCGGCACGATGGGTACAGCACAAGTACTGGTACCGTTCTCGTAGAAGCGGCAATACAAGAAACTAGCCGTGTAGGCTATTATTATTATTTAGCGTTACCCAGGGTGCACCAACTGGGAGGCGACCTACTTTTACACTTTTACTATCTTTAAGTTCATATATAGAGGTTCTGTTCATGAGGTTTTGGAGAGTGGGGTTGTTGTTGTTGTTGTAACCATACTTTTCCCAGCCTAGTCGGAAGATCCACTTATAAAAAGTTACGTGACAGACCAGACTGGGGTTGTACGGGGTTTGACAGTCCTTTGCCGGGTGAATCCGGTACGTTCCAGTACTCCCTTGCGGTACTGCATGACTGTCTTGGGAACGTTTTCGGAGATAGCTTTAAAGACGTGTTTTGGCACCAGAATCACGAATCCGGAAACTTTTTTTGTTTATTTTTTGGTTCTCTGAAGAGATATTTGCAAACAAAGTTTCAAGTTTTCATGTGGTTGTAATTTTATTAGGCTGTGCCTAAAAACGTTCGAAAAAATTCGCGCGGTGGCGGTATGTCACACGTCCGGACTTGGGATGGTGTAGCACAGGGTTATTTTTTATAAGATGTTATGCACATAAATAACATGGATTCCGCCCCAATTTTAGTATCGGACCCGGGTCAACTTTCGTTTTTTTTTGCCCATAACTTTCCACACTTCCACTAATTTATTAGCAGTTGACCCTTAAAGGAAACAAATATCTTATTATTATTCTTAATAATCGGCATAATCAATACAATCTTGTAACTATTTACAGTACATACAATGAAATTTGAAGCCGGCATTGCAAGTCCAAAGTCCAATTGTAGTATTGCAACAACGGCTTATGTGTAACATATATATATATATATATAAGTGATTGACCAGTTGAAATATGCAGAGAAAACTAAATATTACTAAAGAAAGGTGATACAATTATGTATTTGCATTTTCGTCTAGGTACTTACCTAATACTTAAAAAGTTTTCAAAAACCGTTCCAGAATTATGCACTCAACTTTAATGCCTCCAACTAGCGAGAGGTTCTAACATATAAGAGTTTATATAGACCTCGAACAGAAAATCTAAATTGCAGTTAATGTCGTTGCACTAAAATTCCAAATTTTCTTGCAGCAACACTCGTTAATTATGTGAGCTTTACCACACTTTCAAGTATATATTTTTAGTTTATTAACACCTTACAATGTTATTTGGCCTGGTAAAACGTAGTATTTTGATTTTTCACAAGACAAATGCCAGTAATAAAACAAAATTACTACATTTATTTTTTTCACTTGATCTCTCCGCTTCTATTTTTTACACACTTCGATTTGGCCTTTGTATGTTTTATTTTATTTGCTCTTCACTTTTATTGCTTTTACGTTTTCCAGTTTTATTTGATTTGCTTTGTTCTCGTTTATTCCTATATTGAAATATTTCTTTGTTGTGCGAAATTTTCAACGCGAAATTAATGCATAAACATGGAATAAATAATTTTCACGTATCAACACAAACTCGAGAATTGTATAAGTAATTACCCAATCGATATTTTACACTTTTTAAAAGAAAAAAATACTTGTATATTTAATAATTCTATCACAATCGCTTGCGGAATAAAATTACACCAACTATATTTTTTCCTATTCGAATTTATAATAACAGCCAACTTCAGGTTGAAGTACTAATAAGTTTGTTTATTGAGCTGCTCTAGCTTACGCCAGGTTCAGAAATTTCACAAAATTGTGTTTAATGAACACTTTTCTTGCTCTAGGTTGCTTTATCTTTTGTTTCATGAGTACGCTCAAAACAAAACTAGAGTAATCTGCTCTAGCTTTTTTATGGAGTAAGTTAGAGCAGATAAGCAATTGTCAGTCAAGAAAAAATAAATTTTCAAAAACTTAAAAAAAAAAACTAGCTTGCAAGAAAAGAAAAATTTTAGTAAACGTGTATTTGCCTTAATTTTGAGGAACAAAACAACCAAATAAATAGAAGATATCGAGATTCACATGTTTCATGGCATTTCTGCTCTGAGTTGCTCTATTTCTATTTTGACACCTGCCCTGCTCTGCTCTAACCTGCTCTGCACCCAGTTTCTGTAACTTTTTAACGAAATTCGTTATTGTCGTTAACATTGATTTTGACACATTTTTTACAGAAAATTGTGTCAAAATTAACGATTTTTATGTAAGAACTTCGTTAAAAAGTTACAGAAACGACGTGCTGAACCTTTTTTGATCAGTAAACAAACCTGATAGGTTTGTTCTTTTGGCTACCCGAAAAAACAGTGCTGCTAACCCTACCGTTGTTTTGTTGTTGTTGTTGTTGTTGTTATTGTTGTTGTTGTTGTTAACAATGCATTGCCCTGTCTAGAGTGTATGATCATTCCGAAGATCTTCATCAAGCTCTTCTAAGGGGAGTCCAAGGAAACGTGCAGTTTCAACAGGGTTTGTCCAGAGGGACAGAGGGGTTAGAAGAGTAGGTTCAGATGAACAATTGAAGAGATGTAGAGTATCATGGGGGGTCCTACCACATGCAGGGCATGTATTTAAGATTGTATCATTAAGTCGGGATAAGTAGGAGTTTAACCTTACACTATATCCAGACCTAAGCTGTGCCAAGGTCACTCTTGTCTCCCTTGGTAAGGTGCGTTCTTCTTCAGCGATATCCGGTGGAGGACTGTTCAGAACGGGATTCACAGGTAGAGATCCGACAAAAGTGTCTACCGACTCGGTGTGGATGTCGGTTAGAGCCCGGTTATGATTCTGCAGATCAAACGGCAAGGTAATATGATGCCGGATCTCATCATAGTGCTTACGGAGATGTCTCCTTATGTCTCTCGGGGGCGGATCTATGTCCAAAAGATGACGGTGGTGACAAATGGATGTGCTGGCTTGTGGCAGTTCAGAAGGAATTGCCTGCTCAGCATTTCCGCATGCTCTTTTACATTGAGCAGTTTTGCCTCCTGATGGAGGTGAGACTCGGAAGACATGAGGAGACATCCCGTAGCAGTTCTGATGGCAGTATTTTGGCAGACTTGTAACTTCGTCCAGTTGGTGTTATGTACATTAGGCGACCATATGGGCGCAGCATAGTCAAAGACTGGTCGGCCAATGACCTTATATGTAGTCAGCAACGTTTCTTTGTCTTTTCCCCAAGTACTGCCGGCAAGTGACTTGAGGATCTTGTTGCGACCACGTACCTGTGAGACCATTGCAGACACATGACCAGCAAATGAGAAAGTATTATCCAGTGTCATCCCTAATAACTTTGGGTGGCTGACAGTTGGTAGCTTAGTGCCATCAACGAAAATGTCTAATTCATTTCTCACCTGGTGCGTCCATGTCGTAAAAAGCGTCGCCGTTGATTTTGTCGGAGATATTGTCAGATCTCGCTCAGTGAAAAACCTGGAAAGGTCGGAGAGGTAACCATTGATTCTCGTACAGAATTCATCAGTATAGGGGCCCTTCCCCGTCGCCATTATTGTACAGTCGTCGGCATATGAAACGACGGAGACGCCCTCTGGTGGTGGGGGCATCTTCGATAGATAGAAATTAAACAGTGTCGGGGATAGGACACCACCCTGTGGCACCCCTGTCTAATACGTCTAGGTTTTGATGTTGCGTTTCTAAAGCTAACCGACGCCTGCCGTCCACTCAAATAATTAGCGGTCCATCTCTTTAGTGGTCAGCATTGTTTATCCCTACTATAGTTTGGCAACTTCTTTTCTTCTTCTTACGAAATTGAGTGGAAGGCACTGGCTAAGTGACTCCAAATCAAATGGAATGAAGGAATAGTATGAAGCCCAATAGGCCATTTTGTTTAATATCAATCTGAGACTCATTTGAGATGAAACCTTCAACGTCAATTCTCACTTTTTGAAAACTTAATATCAATTAATCAATCAATTAATTTTCGATTTAGTGATAAACTACCAGTAGCAGGTCAACTTTTTCGCTAAATGAGTATTAACTTGAGATATAATTATTAGGCTGTGTGCTAATTGAAAACATTTTTCGTCAGAGTAAAATGAGGTGAACAAATTTCCTATGGTGTACAAAAGTTTTCCATTTTGCTGTGCCAAACGAAAAGTTAAATTATGACAGTAGTAAATTTTGACGTATGGAAAAAGCACGTGCAAAAGCAGATGCTTTGTGAACAAATTCTGACGTTCATATTCACCACGATAACTGTCAGAATTTAACATCGCTCTGTCAAAATTTGCTTTTTTAAACCGTTTGGCACACGGCCTTAAATATAAAAATGGTGGTCAGTGACCACTATAGCACAACCAACAGGTAACTGCATCAGAGTTGTATTTTTTAGTACTTATCCTGATACAACCATGCTTTCGGCTCGAAACTGTTAATCGATGTTGACACTTTTGATTTGTTTACATATTTTAAATTTGAAAATTCAAACGTGCGCAAAATTAAAATTTTTCCGTTATTAAAAAAATCGTTTAAAACAAATATTCGCGATTATTTAAATATGGGAAAGTGCTTCTTGTGTATAACCCCAAAGGGAAAAGTTAGTGCCAGTTTTTTTAATTTTCCCAAAGATAGTAGAAGGAAGCTCAATTGGGACAACGCTTGTGGTCTTGAGCTTCCTTCAAGTTCATATATCTGCTCCCAGCTTTTTGCGTACAGCGACTTGATCGTAACATCGCAAAGGACAAGTTTAATGCCCAACGTTGTTCCGAGTTTTTATATTCCCCGGATGTAAGTATCAACGTTTTGCAAACAAGATTTTAATTTAATAAAATGTTTCAATACATAGAGTTGATAAAAACTCTACGAACTAGCACTTTTCAAATTTTTTACGAAAACTAACACTTTTCGAATTCTGTAAGAGGACTACACTTTTATTTTGTGTCTGACGAAAACCAACACTAGTACATTTTCTTAAAAAAAAAAGTGCTAGTTTTCTTCAGACACAAATTTCTAGTGTTTTTTTATTTTATGGAATGTCGAAATGATCTTTTGACGTTAGGGTGGTCTACCTAATGAATATTAATATTTTGTCGGTAACATAATTAAGTATAAATATAAGGCCATTTAATACATCATATCACACTTGTTAAAAATAAGTCATAAAAATAAATAATTTATTAAGCTGTTCTTATTCAACTCGTTAAAAAAATGTGTTTTATTATTAAAAAATCAACTGACCTCAGCGGTAAAGACCGAAATACATAAACTACGAAAGATGCGCGCCTCGTTTTTGCTAATGGGCCAAAATTTTGCTTCGCTTTACGTTCCACAAATTTTGTATGAAAGTGGATCCTTCAAAGTTTTGTGTAACGGTCAAAAACAAGGCGATAAAGTTTTTGTAACTCGGCCTTAAGGCTTGTTTTACTTCTGTCAATAATCTCCATGTATTAAATAGGGGCATATCCACATCCCAATGGTATGGATACGCAAACCACTCCAAGCAATCACATATCCTTTTGTAGATCGAGCACACAACCGACAAGATGTAGGTATATTTTTTGGTTAAGGATGGTTAACACGGGTCGATTTTTCTAACCTTTTTTTAATCGACCGTGTAAACAGCAATTCGATCGATCTTCACCTTGTATTTAAGGGTTGAACACAAGTGGTTCGATAAAAATCGACCCGTATAAATGATCCTTTTGCGTATCGCCCTTATGATAAACCCAGGTGGGAAAGTGCATTAAACGATCGCCTATTTCCTTGACTTCGTATGCATGAAGAGTGGCAGAACATACTACACTTGTAAGCCACTTTTTAAATCTTTGGACAATAATTGCAGTATCAATCAAATCGTTGTAACCATGCTTGATCCACACATCTGCTTCGGCCAAACCCATCTGCAAATGTAACAAGGATTTAAAATTAAAATGGTACATACGAGTATGTGTGATAGCTTTTCGGGTTATCCATGTGTGTCAACTACAACCTATGCACTGAGTTAGGGCCGCTTGCATAAAAGCCGATAACGCCTAATCGCCCGGTTACCGGAGTTTAATTGACGAATTTTGTATGGTTAGCTGTCAAGTTAATCACCGATTGGGCGATGTCGGCTTTTATGCAAGTGGCCCTAAGGAAGTATGATGAAATGATTGTCGCTAAAGCTAGCGACGCGACCAAATATTCTTTGCGTGTGTTCTTATGGAGCAGAGTACACCTAGCGACAGCAGCACCACGCGACACAACAGGGTTACTTACTTAACATAACACAAACTGGACGAAGTTACAAGTCCGCCAAAATACCGCTATCAGAACTGCTACGGGATGTCTCCTCATGTTTCCCGAGTACCAACTCCATCAAGAGGCAAAACTGCTCAATGTAAAAGAGCACGCGGAAATGCTTAGCAGGCAATTCCTTCTGAACTGCCACAAGCCAGCACATCTAAGATCATGTTCACACTGAAGCGAAAACACCTTGTTTTCGTGTAAAACATCTCACATAAAACAGGTGCGTTCATGCCTGCTATTCTTGTTTTCATTTGACAGTAATCAGCTGTTCTAGAAATTGTGATTTGTGAGAAAAAATAATTAAAATTTTGTGAACGTACAAATGTGAGTTATTGTTTAAAATATTTGTTTTTATATTATATTTCAATTGATGGCAAGGAACTGCAGCTTTAGTTTTTGCAATTTTTGTGTCGAGACTTTGCAGTTTATATTTTATGTACTTATTTTAAGTTTTACTGTCAGCGTACTTATTTCAAATTTACTTTATAGCACAAACATTTTCATTTTGATTTTTTATTAATTCGGGCGACGAAATTCAAAACGAAAACATTTGACATATCAGATATGTGACAGTATGTTTTTCGATTATTACCGATAAAATTTAGAGCCGACACTGATTGTGAAAGGTTTTCGGTGATGTTTTGGGATAAAACATGATGTTTTCGCAGGTTTTAGGTTGAAAATTTTGTATGGCGAAAACATCGGTTTTCAGCATGTTTTGCCTCGAAAACCAGAATGAGCTCGAAAACACGCTAGTGTGTACATAGTATAAACCGTCATCTTTTGGACACAGATCCGCCCACGAGAGACATGAGCATCATATTACCTTGGCGTTTGATCTGCGGAATCATAAGCGGGCTATAACCGACATCCACACCGAGTTGGTAGACACTTCTGTCAGATCTCTACCTGTGAATCCCGTTCTAAATAGTCCTACACCGGATATTGCTGAAGAAGAACGCACCTTACCAAGGGAGACAAGAGCATTGTACAACTGTACAAGTAAGATATGAATCAGCTGTTCGACTTACAGCTGTGCTCACCTGATCGGGTTCCCCTTATTGGAAGCCACTCAACGAAGGGTGTCATTCGTTAGGACCGAAATAAAAGTAGTAGTAGCTTGTGACAAATGTTTAATAACTTCATAAATAATAGAAACTATTTGCCGAAAATTATTTATTATAGCAACTAATTTGATCTGGAAATGTTTGTACAAAGATTTTACTTGTTTAGCGAAATTTTTTTCATATTTTCTAAAACTTTTAGCACTACGCAGAAAAGCAATCCTGTGGTTAATATTTCCATGACAACTCTCTTGTTCTTCTTTGTTTACATAAAACGCAACTTGCTAATTGTATAAATTTCTGTGAATATTTTTAATAAACAAGCATTTTTCTTACTTACAGCATATATTAGTGCCCCACCATTTAAATGTGTTTTTTCATAGATGCCTGTGCTTATTTTCTTTTTGTACTTTGTGTGTGCGTGGCGTGCACATAAGGGAGTGTTCACATACTGCTACAAAGTTGCTTATATGGCGTTTCCACCAAACATACACAGCATCCTTTGGGTTTGGAATAATTGCCAACTGTTTCTGATGCGTGTTCCTCCTCGTTGCTCGGGCGTGATAGATCGCGTAGCTTTGTTATGAATAATCATAACAATTAAATAATTATTATTATTACCTTGTACTAAACTCGAGTAAAAGCGACAACAAAGACCACGTATTGCACCCTCGCTGTTAATGTTGAGATTTATCACCACATTTTCCATTAAATAATGAATAAACATACATATTTGTATAAAAAATCATTGTTTATTTAAATAAATAAATAAAGAAAATAAATGAGTCCCATAACTCAAACATAAAAAAGTTACTATAATTGGACACAGTGCACTAAATCATTATTCTCACACATTCTTAATAGTAATATATTAAAAATTTAAGATTAGTGAGCTGTATCCATTTATGAAAGTTGTCATTGCTTTTCCACACCACCCAGGAGGCAGCAATGTAGGCGCGTTACCGATTTTTTTAGGTGTTCGGTTTCCCTAGAGGCCTATTTTCACCAATATACGTAGTAATTACATAAAAACGTAAAAAACAAAAATCAAATTATTAGTAAAAATAAAAATAAAATTGCACAAATTCAGGTACAATAACTAAAAATAAATATAAAAAATCTAAACAAAACTACTAAGGGGAAATAAAAAAGTATATTCAGTTCAAATAAAACTATTTACAATATTTACAAAAACACCCATAGTGAAACCTTATTAAAAAAAAATTTCGGCTGACGAATAAGAGTATTGGAAAGAAGATTGTGGCCTTTAAAAAAATATCTAAATCTGCTTGACAAAATAAGTAAGCCTTTTCAAAAATTGAAATGAAATTAAAAATATTTACTTTAATTAGACTAGATTCGAATCCGGAAACACCCCACCTAAAGTGAGTCCTAATGGTGTGTTATGCACAAAAAATTTACATTTTTGAAGTTAGGCTGATTCGCTTTCTTATTAAAATGATTTACCAAAAAGTATGTTCTGATTCTTATAAAAACAGCCTTAATGACGTCTGGTTTGCAGTTTTCGCAACAAAAGTAGGGCACCACGTCTACCATTTTATCATAGAGTATTTGGGAAAACCCAACTTTATGACAGGTGGAATCGAAATTATCGGAATAAATTTTTTCAATAGTTGAAATAAAGTCAATAAACTCGGAAGGCGGTTTTACAAGTTCACAATTAGTGAACTGCTTCTCCATTGTAAAGTAGAAGTCTTTTTCACTCATATCACCATCAAATCTGGGTAAAGGCATTAAACAGTTATGCATTTTAAAATATTTGGCATTTCTGTTTCTGCAGGAAAAGGGTATCGCGGGACTCCTAATCCGCATCCTAAAATACAGCAATGGTCGGGCATTTCTGGAAACGAAATTATAAAATTAAATATTAAAATAAACTTTTTTTGAAACGACTCACTTCATCAACTGCTTCGTTTGAACTAACAGTTGTGTATACACACACATATGTACGTACATATTTACGCGCAGGGTTGCATTTCACGTCTGCAATGTATTTCAAAATATTCTTATTCATAAAATATGTAAATATATTGAAATCATTTCATTTATCATCAAAATAAATATTGAAATGTATAAAAACTGCAAAATATATTGATATTCAAATAGTTATAGTTCATATAATTGAAATGACATTATTTTTCATAAAAAAACAATAAATTTTATCCAAATCACAAAATTAGTTTAGTTCATAGGCATACATTTTGTTCTACATTTCCATACTAAATTGCTTTAAAAATATACCTACACAGCAACCCTGTATGGAGATTTCACTCCATTTCTTCTTGGAAATTTCAACCCTGGGCCTCGGGTTGCTGTGTTAGTTAAGCTAGTTTGACACTGTCTACAGTGTCAAAATTGGGTGTATTAGAAAGAGAGAGAAATAAGGATAACTTACTTGTAGACCTGTACTATGGACAAGAGTCACCTTGGCACAGCTACAAACACATGCCCAGCATGTGGTAGGACCCTCCATGATACCCTACATCTCTTCAATTGTTCATTTGAACCTACTCTTCTAACCCCTCTGTCCCTCTGGACCAACCCTGTTGAAACTGCACGTTTCCTTGGACTCCCGTTAGAAGAGCTTGCTGAAGATCTTCGGAATCATAAGCGGGCTCTAACCGACATCCACACCGAGTCGGTAGACACTTTTGTCGGATCTCTACCTGTGAATCCCGTTCTGAACAGTCCTCCACCGGATATTGCTGAAGAAGAACGCACCTTACCAAGGGAGACAAGAGTGACCTTGGCACAGCTTAGGTCTGGATATAGTGTAAGGTTAAACTCCTACTTATCCAGACTTAATGATACAATCTTAAATACATGCCCTGCATGTGGTAGGACCCCCCATGATACTCTACATCTCTTCAATTGTTCATCTGAACCTACTCTTCTAACCCCTCTGTCCCTCTGGACAAACCCTGTTGAAACTGCACGTTTCCTTGGACTCCCCTTAGAAGAGCTTGATGAAGATCTTCGGAATGAGCATACACTCTAGACAGGGCAATGCATTGTTAACAACAACAACAACAAGATCTTCGGAATGATCATACACTCTTGGCAGGGCTATGCATTGTTAACAACAACAACAACAACAACAACAACAACAACAACAACAACAACGCGACACAACAATGTTGATCAAATCGTCGTGTCGCTAGATGTACCCGTACCAAAGAGAATATATCAACAAGAGCCGTCACTCGTTATAAATGCAAGGAAAAAGATGGATGCCGTTTTCTTTCAGGGTTTCGGTAATTTTGTTTTCCTCAGTTTTGTAAATTCGACAGCTGCTAAATTTTTGTTTCGACTCTTGTGTTATTTCATTTCTCGTCTATTTTCTTTTGCACATTTTGTTTTGATTAGACAATAACATATTTATATCGAAATTACCGAAACCCTGAAAGAAAACGGCATCCTTCTTTTTCGTTGCTTTCATAACGAGTGGTGGCTCTTGTTGATATATTCTCTTTGCCCGTACCTTAAGGGCCACTTGCATAAAAGCCGATTAAGCCTAATCGGTGATTAACTTGACAGCTAACCATACAAAATACGTCAATTAAACTCCGGTTAGTCGTTATCAGCTTTTATGCAAGCGGCCCTAAAACCTACATTGCTCGCTGGCTGGGATGTGACACCACCATTATACCCCTTTTACATTATTCAAGTCTTGAATTCAATTCTGCCGCGTCATAGGCGAAGGGGGTGAGAAGCGAGGGGAAGAGTACACTTGAAAGCGTACCGTCAACTCGTTTCAAGTTTTTCTTGCTATCTCTTTCACTCCTCCTTGCACCCCCATATTTTGTTTCATAATTGCTTTCAAGAAAAATTGGCAAGTGAAGACACGAATAGAAAACACAAAAGATGTATCGATGTAGGCAACACTGCTGGTGACGTTTTGACGTTCTTTCATGACACTGGAAAACAAGAAGAAACGCAAAAAGGGGCTGAGCAGACGTAAACGAATTGATGTGCCGATGATTTTTTTCACCCGCGTATAAAATAATTTAGTCAATCTCTCTTTTAAGTTAAATAGAATACAATAGTGTAGAAAATGCAGATTTCGATAATGCAAAAATGTCGCCATTTAATAATATTTATGGTAAGTACAAAGTGAAAGTAATAAATCTTTATTGCCGCATTGATCGATGTGTTCTGGAAAGTGTCTACAAAGCTCACACGTTAACTCATGCTCATGCTACTTTTTTTATTTCTCAGATAATTTATATCTTTTACAATCCTACGGATTCTGGAGCGGTGGATATGACCAGTGAAAATATTGATATGACCCTAGGTAAGCATGCATATATGTACATAAATCTTAATACATATGTCTAGGAATGTAGAACGTTGAGTGAGTGTAAATATGCACTCGCTGGCGTCTCTTGACGTGTCATTGACTGCTGGCAAGCCGTCATAACAATAGACTTTATTCCTTTAACTCTTTAGGATTTACAAATGTATTATCTATATACATATGTGCACCACCTTTCTTTTATTTAATACAGCCATTGACTTGACACGTAAAAATTCAGCGAAATGAATATTTCCTGTTTGTCTCAAGGCAAGCAGAGATATCCCAGGTGTAAAATGGGTGTAAAGTAGGTCGTAAAGTAGGGGTGTTGTTGTTGTTGCTGTAACGAGGTGTAGTCCTGCCCAACGCGTATTTTTCCTTAACCTAATTGTCATCAATATCTTCTAACGGGAGTCCAAGGAATCTAGCAGTTTCAAGTAGGGTGTTGCTGTTGTTGTTGTTGTTGTTGTTGTTGTTGTTGTTAACAATGCATTGCCCTGTCTAGAGTGTATGATCATTGTATTGCCGAAACGATCCGGGCCGTTTTCTTATATCGACCCGGCCAAGAGCAATACACTCGGGGTGACCCTGTCTGACATTTAGGCAGGGCTACACCTCGCTACAACAACAACAACAACATCCCAGCTGCACAACAGCCACCTCTATGCCGAGGTAAACGTTTCCGGAACTTAATGCAAAAACATTGTGCTGTCGAAAGAGGTATTCCTTTGCCGGTACCTACATGCCTGACAAATGCGGGAGCGATTTTGTGTGACCATGGATCCTTCTGGGTCATCTCATCCCCTCCTTAAGTAAGTAGAAGATTCGTAATGTGAGGGGAGAGGCATCTTAGCCCTTTCAGACCGTGTACGCACAATTGTGCTTGTTAGTTTAAATCCTAATATTTCCACAAATATGCGTGCTAGTTATTTTCTTGATCGAAAACAGAAACAAATTTTTTTTGGCTATTTTCTACAATGGCCAAAGTAAAATGGAACGTCCGTCCCATCCTATTCATCAATGGTTGCACCGACTTGGCAAAGCGAATCGATACGTCGGGCTGGATCGCATCAGGATCATATATATAATACTTCTATATTGCGCCTATCCTATCTTCACAATGTGCAAAAAGTTTGGCCAACATTATTACACGAAACTGTTCAAATGCAAGTTCTGCGCAGGCGCCAGCTTTGATAGTATTTGTGAGCTGTAGCAGCGGGTTAAAAAAATAGTCGCAAATGGTACCACACGGGTCACTATCTCCTTTACAAAAATTGTGCATTAAAGTTATAAAATCCTAGTTAAGTGGATTAATCAATGAAAATACTACCAATAGAATAAAAGGCTTGATGTATTTAACATTTTTACTGGCTAGCAGCTATTCAACTTATACTATTCACAGAAATGCTGGAAAAAACAAGGCAATAAATTCATATTTTTTCAGAAAAAATAAATAACTATGGCTAACGTTGCAACAAATAGAAGAAATCCCAAATATATGCATTTAATTGCCAATTGTAGAAATATTCATATATTCCATATTATTTATATGATCAGGATACAGTTCTTGGTCGGGGAAAATTCGAGTAATTTCACGACGGGAACGTGGCTGTTGTAGGCATGTAATTTCCGTCCCGCGAATTCCGTTCTGCAACAACAAGCACTACCGGTTGCCGCAGAAGAACGCAACCTTTCGAGGCAGATCAGAGTCACTCTTCCCCAATTCCGATGGGAGTTGTGCTAACCACTTATCTAAACGATACTAACCACTTATCATAATCTTCTAACACCAATCCCACTTTCGTCCAACGCTATTAAAACTGCTCGTTTCCTTGGACTCCCATTAGAAGAGCTTGATGATGTCTCGTTACAACAACAACAACGAGCTGTTGTTGTTGGTGTCTTATCACTGGAAATTTTTTGATATGATACCTTTTATCAATGACAAGCAATTGTACATTCCTAATTACAAGCAGACCTGTTAATAATGATTACTAATCGGTAATGATTAGCAGTTTCATTGATTATTTTTGGAGAAGCCACCTAATGATTGATTACCAATTACCTTCATTTTTAATAATTATTTTTCAATTTATAAAAAAAAATTTTAAATAATTTAAAAAAATCCAAAAATCAAAAATAATCAAAAGTAATGATTACTTTTGATAAATTTTGATTTTTTTCCAGTACTTTTGTATAAAAATATGTACATACATAAATATTCACTTGCACAAACATACAAATGTATAGGTGAAGCAAGAAGTTCTTTTATATAAATGCATTTATTCATGCACATAAATATCACTGGAGGAAAAATCTCGAGATCTTTCGTACTAGTTCTTCATCAAGAGGTCGAACTACAACCTAAACGGAAGACTGGCGCTTTTGCACATTCAGTTTATTATTTTTAAAAAGGTATATGTAATATGGAATGGTAATGATGATAAATATGGAATGTAACGGTGTAATTTACAACTTGTTAATAGTATACTATACGATAGTAAATCAAATGTCGCCCATTGTGGACGAAATTTATTAATCCCGGACATCTCTCTATGGATTATAACCGCTTAATTTTTGATCAATTGATAATTACTGGTCTCTTTTGGACATAGTTGGTATGTTTATGTTTTAATTTGTGTAGCATACTTATAAGTGTTCAAATAGAACTATCCGACCGTACCCGAAGTGTATCAAACGAGAAATGTCCGACATTACCCGTTTAGATATACAAGGGACAAATTATCATCACTCCAACCAATATAACCATCAAACCTGGCATTTTTCTCATATGTACATATACTTAGCGTTCAAGGTTCATTCTAGAAATCCATCAGCCCCAGAGTGTAAGTAGGTGTATATTAGGATGATTCAAAATAAATGTCGACTTGGTGTTAGCCCCTAAAAAGATAAGTATTGATGAGAAAATAAGCCTTGCAAAAAATTAGCGCTCTAACTTAACCCTTGGGGTGGCTATTTTTTTCGCCCTTTCCCATACATTTTGTATGGGGAAAATGGCATTTTTTTTTTCAGAGTGAATTTTCTTTTAATTTTTGAAACTTTTTTCAAAATATATTTACATACTCCATTGAGATAATCGCACATGGCGTACCATTTTGCAAGCTTCAAGGTTTCAACTTCAAGAGTATGTAAATATATTTTGAAAAAAGTTTCAAAAATTAAAAGAAAATTCACTCTGAAAAAAAAAAATGCCATTTTCCCCATACAAAATGTATGGGAAAGGGCGAAAAAAATAGCCACCCCCAAGGGTTAAGTTAGAGCGCTAATTTTTTGCAAGGCTTATTTTCTCGTCAATACCTAAAGTTTCAGGGGGTAATCGGAATATCTGAATTACCTCGGACTTTAGGGCCCTTTACACGATCACACTGTGTGACAAACATGTGCGGCGTGAAGAGAGGTGTGAGCGTGTAAACATGAGAAATTCGTGTGTGTCACACATGTGTGATGGTTTTCTAAAATTTTTGATTTTTTTGATGTTGGACACACATGTGTGATAGTGTAAACGCTTGCAATCAAGCACGCAGTGTATTTTTCAGTCGATAAGCAAAAATTGGAGGGTAATGGCATCGCGGGCAAACCAAGAAATTTGGAAGGAGTTCTTCGAAGTATATCGGAGCTATCCAGAAATCTGGAAAATTAAAAGCGAAGAATACAAAAATAAAATAAAAAAGAATGCTGCCTATTTTGTTCTATTTCGTCTCTTCTAAAATGTCAAATACAAGTGCTGCAACCAATGCGCGTGCCATGTTGCTTCGTTCACAAATAACAGAGAAATGAAGTATGACAACATGTGTGACCGTTTAAACGAAAGCAATTTTTTTTTTCTTTTTTTTTTCATCACACATGTTTGTCACACAGTGTGATCGTGTAAAGGGCCCTTTTGACTTTGACAGATAAGTTGAATATATGTACGTGTTTAAGCAAAATATGGCAAAAGGGAAACCTCAAAGTTGAAACAAGGTTGAAATTTGGCAAACTCTCAAATTCAGCTTGCTTTGTTTGCTTTGACAATCAGATGTTGATGACTTTGCTTTAATTTAAGAATTAAAATTTGGAGGAAATAATAATTAATTCAGTTTTTCTCTATTAAATTATTGTAGTAGTGCGAAGGGTTAATTAGTATTTCCAAGAAGTATTGTACTAAAATATAAACACCACATTGTAAAAAGAAATAAGAAAGGTCTGAAAATAAAGGACGATTGAAGTGTACGGTTGCATTTTTATTAGAGATTAGAGTTGTTGTTGTAGCGAGGTGTAGCCCTGCCTAAATGTCAGACAGGGTCACCCCGAGTGTATTGCTCTTGGCCGGGTCGATATAAGAAAACGGCCCGGGTCGTTTCGGCACGATGGGTACAGCACAAGTACTGGTACCGTTCTCGTAGAACCGGCAATACAAGAAACCAGCCGTGTAGGCTATGTAGGTCATTTAGCGTTACCCAGGGTGCACCAACTGGGAGGCGACCTACTTTTACACGCCTTAGAGTTGTTGTACACAGTTGCCGCGTTCCTTATATTTTACATCAGAAGTGAGTGTCGAAGCCACCACCCTAAATTAAAAACGTTAAAATGAATAAAGACGTAATAAACACCGAACTATATTCTTTAGTTCAAGTCAAAGCTTGGTGTATTGCGGCGGGAGTCAACGCCAGCGGGACAAAAGCTTCGCTAGCGGCACGTTTCAACAAACTACCAGCGGAAGAACGCGGATTGTGTCCCGATGTACCAGGAAAGAACGTACAAAATCTGGGTGCAAATTTTACCAATTATAACGGCGCATGCAAAAATAATGGCGCATATAAGGGCAACGAGGCAAACGGTGACAGCGACGCAAACGGCAAAGACGGCAGCGGCCCAGACGGCAACGGCGCAGACGGTAACGGCGCATATGGCAACGGCGCAGATGGCAACGGCGCACACGGTAACGGCGCAGACGGCGCAATTAGCAACGACAACACAGACATCGAAATTGACGACAGCGTAGTTGGAAGAGACAACAATGACGACGTGTTGGTAAAAAACGCCAACTGTAATTGTGATCAGCCCCGGCCATAGTGCGTTATGTATACGTAACGGCACGTTCGGAAGACACATAGCTGAAAGCAACTGGGAGGTACACCAACGACAAAACGTGGACAACGCTGAGGTACCGCCTAACGAAAACGAAACACTGAAACTAAAAATTTTAGAGAAAGAAATAGAATTGTTGAAACTGAAACTAAACGTTGAAAAACAAAAATAAAAAATTTTGGCTCAAAACACTTCGGAACCGTCTGTACCAATCGAAACTTTAAAAGAGTTGGTAACCGACTATGACGGCGGCAACGATTTTGAGATGTGGAGGTCTCAGTTGATCCACTTCCAAGAATCACTGGGCGTGAGCGGCGAAGTAAAAAGTGTCATCCTTAGGCTAAAGCTAAAAGGAGCGGCGTTAATTTGGTACAGTTCCAACAGAATGTAGCAGCGCTGAAATATTAGACGAAATGTCACTTGTTTTTGCAAACAAGGAAAGTAGCCTAGAAGCAAGACGGAAATTTGAAAAGAGGTGCTGGAAAGCCGGTCAACCGTTCTTGCACTACGTCAACGAAAAACGGCTTTTAAGCAACGCGCTCAGCCTCAGCGACCGGGAATTCGTCGAATATATTATAGTTGGCATACCAGATTGGCAGCTGCAAGTTCAAGCCAAGGTATTGAATTCTAAGTCGGCTTACGACTTAATCGCAGCTTTCCGTTCGGTCGAGCTGCGCGACATAGAATCTGGGGATTCTATTTGAGCAGGATGGCCGAGTCATAGTAATAGAGGCGTATTTAATACATACTTATAAAATCTTATGTCTGGAAGTTTCCGCATGTTGGCACTTTTGAATTTTTGTATACACAATGTAAAATATGTATATATGTATGTGTTTATTACGTTTTGTAATCATGTAGAATCAGGGGATTCCATTTTTCAGGATGGCCGAGTTGTAGTAGTGCGAAGGGTTAATTAGTATTTCCAAGAAGTATTGTACTAAAATATAAGTTAATTGGAAGCACTGTTAACACCTGTCAAACACCACATTGTAAAAAGAAATAAGAAAGGTCAGAAAATAAAGGACGATTGAAGTGTACGGTTGCATTTTTATTAGAGATTAGAGTTGTTGTACACAGTTGCCGCGTTCCTTATATTTTACTTTATTAAATTTGCCAAAACACTCTGAATGCAAAAAAATTAATAACGAAAACAAATGTATAAAAGAGAAGCGTCAAAGCGTACATTGTAGCATACCTCTGAAGTTGAACGCAAAGTTTTGAGGTTGCAAATGTCAGGCAGAGTTAACAAAGCTTTATGTAATTGACCCTTAAGATCGAAAAAAAAATTTTTTTTTATTTGAATCACCCGAGTGTATATATTTGCATACAAAGATACACAGATGTTTATACTTTTAACAACAAAACTTTAAAATAATCAAAAAAAAAAATCAAAACAAATAAAAAAAATTAAAAAAAAAAAATTTTAAAAAAATCAAAAATAATCAAAAGTAATCAAAAACGTCTTTTTTTATTATTTTTGATTTTTTCTAATCGTAAAAATAAAATAATCATTACCAATTAAAAAAACCTTCTAATTAATCGATTACTAATTACTAAGCAAAATTAACAGCTCTGATTACAAGATAAAGAAATGCCTACAGACAAACATGCATATCGTTGGTAAGAGAGGTAGACAAATCGTTCCTAAAATAAACCCCTACTGTCCCTTTTAATTGAATTAAAACGATTTGTCTACTTTTTACTGAACAATTTTTGTACACCATTTTATTCAGCATTTTATAAGTTCCCTTTAATTTTGCACCACTAGATGCGTTTTGGTTAAAAAGTAGACCTAGCGGTTATTGCCGCGCAGCTCACATATCTTGAACCATAATCATATAAAGCAGTTACTTTTATTTTATAGGTTGGTTATAATATTTATTTCAAAATTTTTAAATTTCTTTTCATTGGAATTGGTTTTTAAGATTAAAATTTAAAAATTGAAAAATAACTTCTATTTCTAATTTTTTTTTACGGAAAAAATGAAAAAAAAAAATCGCTTTCTCATTTCATAACGCTCCTTATGGCAGCAGTACTACCCCTTCATAGTGATATTTTTGGTTAAAATTTTTCTTGATAACTGTTATTTGTGGTCTCTGATATAAAGAATTACCATTTTCTATTTTCCTTTTCTAACGACCGTAGATCGAATTTATTTCATAATAAGGGTTTGTTTTAGATTAGAAAGGACATTTTTTCGGTTTTATATATAGTTTTACTAACCAACAGTGTGTATTAATTACCATTTGTGTATTTTGTAATTTAGAAAAAAATAATGTACAATTGAATGCTCGCCTCAAATAACGTGGCAAACGACAAAATAAAATATGTTTGGTAGAAGAAAAAAACAGTTTGAAGTCGTTTATTCTTAAATTTTTTTTTTTAACTATTATTAAGCTGTGACCTCACTGAGACTAAAAAAACTAAACTATTACGTCCTCAATAGCCAATAAATGGTTCCCAAAATTTGTTTAGTGGAATAACGTGGTATGCAATTCTTTCAAATGGGTGATACCACGTTATTTCACTATAAGCAGTATTAATCTGTTGGTGGATACCACGTTATTACATTGAAATTGTCCAATTGAGCAAACAATGCTCAAAATAGCTCTCTCTTTTTTAGAATTATGGAAAACTGTCGTTAGAATTACTGCATTCAAACAGAGCAACTCATGTTGCTTCTATCAGCAATTCTCATTTGGTGTTGCTCAAGTGTTGCTGATGCTCTTCATACACAGGCAATGAGTTGCAGTTTTTTTTTATGGAAAACTGTGTTTTTATCACAAATTTTAAGAAATTATTGTGCTAAGTAGCTGATTTCAGCTGCTTATTAATATTTTAACCGAATTTGAAAAAAATGAGAAACTACGCAATTTAAAATTGCAGTTAATGTAACGAAGTTGTGAAGGATGGCAACACAAAGCGTGTAGACCGAGCACAGGCAACTCGGTACTCGTCCCCTTTCATCGTCGCTCTCTCTCCCACCATTCGCTAAAAAGAAAGCTGTTGCCAGCAAGCCCTTGCCTCGTTTGAATGCAGTAAATGAGAATCCATCAAAAAACGCGGTTTGAAAAAAAATGTCGGTTACCACGTTATTTGAGGCGCGCATTCAATTATCAGGTAACCTAGATTAGCCTGCCTAGAAATATTTTTACCTAAATACTACGTAAATATTGACAGTTCCCAAGAACATCCTGTACAATTAGTAAGAGAACTTACTGCGTGTAGGGTTGCGTGATTTTGAATTGTTTGAATCACGGATCCAAAGAAAATTTTTATTTGCGATTTGAACTTTCAACCAATTCAAAGATACTTTTTATTTGTGATTGGAATCTGCACCCAGTTTCTGTAACTTTTTAACGAAATTCGTTATTGTCGTTAACATCGATTTTGACAAATTTTGTACAGAAAATTGTGTCAAAATTAACGATTTTTATGTAACGAACTTCGTTAAAAAGTTACAGAAACGACGTGCTAAACGGATTCAAATATACTTTTTATTTGTGATTTGAATTTGAACCAATTCAGAGATAAATTTTATTTGTAATTCGAACTTTCAACCAATTCAAAGATAACACAGCTCCACAAAAAAAAAAAAAAAATGTTGCCCTGGATATTTTTGCAAATTCTTATGCCTTGGAGTGCCCAAATCAAGACTGCATTCACGGAATATCTGAATTGACTCTAGTTCTTAAGATAGGGGTCAAAAACCCCTTTTCCATAGGTTAGGGCATATATTTCCCTATAACTTTTTTTGTTTGTCCTATCATCTTGATGTTGGTGTAGTTGGAAAGTTTTTCATGCAAATGAAACCATTTTAGATGGGGTTTTTCTGTATATCGCAATTTTTTGAATCGAGGAACTCATTATTGACATTAATTTTTACCTAAGTCTTACGATAGGTGACGGGGTCTTATTTTTGATGGTTTTTCATGCAAAAATAGTTTAGTTTGAACCCTGTATTAATAGTAGGATTTAGTAGTGGGCAAGTCCCATAGGCAAAACAGGCAAACATCTCAACAACTGGCTAGCCTGGAACTAAACTGGTCTATGTATGTAACAAAACACAAAAGTTTAGAAATCAGATGAAACGCGTGTGCGTGTGCGATTGTTGATGTATGTTAAGTGAATACAGTGAATTATTACACTTTGGTGCAGAAAAAATACAGGGACTTGCCCCACTACCAAATACTACTATGAATACAGGGTTCAAATATTTATATTTTCCATTTAAAAGCAATTTTAATACTATTTTTGCGTGAAAAACTATCAAAACTAATACAAATTGTATGACAGCGCCACCTATCGTAAGACTTTGGTAAAAATTAATGTCAAAAATGCGTTCCTCCATCCAAAAATAGCCTATAGCCAAAAAAATGTTGGTTTTGTAACAAACCGGTTTCGGCGATCCGCCATCTTCAGTGTTTGATTTCGAGTCGAAGTTACTGCCTTCATCTAAAATTTCTTCATTTGATAAAGTTTTAATAAATTTTTCATACACAGGGTTACCAACTTTGAATAAAAATAACAAAGAAACCAGACCTCTAGGCCAAAAAACCAGTATGAGGTTTTAATATGGGAGGGCTATGGTTTCATCTCCAATTAGTTTCATCAATTACGGAGAGATGACCCCTCATTTTGTGTCACAGTTTTTTAATTAAGCCATTTTTACCACGCTTTTATTAGGTTCACTTGTATGTTTGCTTGTTTGTATGTATGTAACTCTCGTTCGGTCTAAGCCCCAGTGGCCCGAAAACCGTAAAATGTCCCTACAATATGGGTATCAAACTAAAGGTGAAGGCCCCAGGTTTCATTTGGACTTCGATATATTTCGATAAATTTATCGATAACTGAGTTATCGGTCAAAATATGATTGCCCAAAAACCTAAAAGATTCCCTACAATATGGGTATCAAACGAAAGGGGAAGGCCGCAGGTTTCATTTGGAATTCGATATATTTCGATAAATTTATCGATAACTGAGTTATCGGTCAAAATGTGGTTGCCCGAAAACCTTAAAATTTCCCTACAATATGGGTATCAAACGAAAGGTGAAGGCCCCAGGTTTCATTTGGACATGGATATATTTCGAAAAATTTATCGATAACTGAGTTATCGGTCAAAATGTGGTTGCCCGAAAACCTTAAAATTTCCCTACAATATGGGTATCAAACGAAAGGTGAAGGCCCCAGGTTTCATTTGGACATTGATATATTTCGATAAATTTATCAATAACTGAGTTATCGGTCAAAATGTGGTTGCCCGAAAACCTTAAAATTTCCCTACAATATGGGTATCAAACGAAAGGTGAAGGCCCCAGGTTTCACTTGGACATCGACATATTTCGATAAATTTATCGATAACTGAGTTATCGGTCAAAATATGATTGCCCAAAAACCTAAAAAAGTATCAAACGAAAGGGGAGGCCCCAGGTTTCATTTGGACATCGATATATTTCGATAAATTTATCGATAACTGAGTTATCGGTCAAAATGTGGTTGCCCGAAAACCTTAAAATATCCCTACAATATGGGTATCAAACGAAAGGTGAAGGCCCCAGGTTTCATTTGGACATGGATATATTTCGATATGGGTATCAAACGAAAGGGGATGGCCCCAGGTTTCATTTGGACTTCGACATATTTCGAGAAATTTATCGATAACTGAGTTATTGCCAAAATGTGAGGCCAATTACCTTAAAATTCCCTAACAATATGGGTATCAAACGAGAGTGGAAGTGCAGAGGTTTCGTTTGGACTGCTGTATTTTTCGATATATTTATCGATAATTCCATAGGACATGTGACTAAAAAGTAAAAAATAAATATAGTTTAAAAAAACTAAAACTCACGCTTTTAGAGAGCATTGAACTAAAAAGTTGAAAATAATTTTAAAAACCCTACACAGTAGTTTTGTGGAAAAAGCGTGGTCCGCTTTGTGCCATAATTTTCGTTTATCGAGCGCTGGACGCTTTTCCCACATAATTCTAGTTTCTTTACTACGCTTTCATTAGCTTTACTTGTACATACATTCATATGTATGTTTGCTTGTTTGTATGTAACTCTACTTCAGTCTATCCGATAGTGGCATATGACTGTCACAAAAACCTTGAAATGTGCCTTCAATATGGGTGTCAAACGATAGGAGGTTGCATTATGACTTCGATATATTTATCGATAACTAAGCTATCGGTCATAATGCCTACAATCTGGGTATCAAACAAAAGGGAAGTTCTACAGGTTTCTATTGGACTTTGTAATATATTTCGATATATTTATCGATAACTGAGTTATCGGTCAAAATGAGGTTGTCCAATAATATTCAAAATTGCCTACAATATGGGTATGAAACGAAAGTGGAGGCTCAGAGGTTTCGTTTGCACTGCGGTATATTTCGATATATTTATCGATTACTTCATAACACATTTAACTAAAAAGTAAAAAATAAATATAGTTTAAAAGCGTAAACCCGCGCTTTTAAAGAATATTACACTAAAAAGCTAAACATAATTTAAATAAAAAACACAAAGCGGACCACGCTTTTCCCACAATACTACTGTGTAGGGTTTTTAAAATTATTTTCAACTTTTTAGTTCAATGCTCTCTAAAAGCGTGAGTTTTAGTTTTTTTAAACTATATTTATTATATATAATAAGGGATAAGCGCCGAATAGGACGAAAGTGAGTTAGGACGAAAGTGAGTTATTGCAAGCTTAGTGTATTCTGTACATAAATCTATTATCACCATTTTTATACCCAGCTGTACTTGTACACAGGGTATTATAACTTTGTTAGGATAACGGTTGGTTGTACAGGTATAAAGGAATCGAGATAGATATAGACTTCCATATATCAATATGATCAGGATCGAAAAAAAATTTGATTGAGCCATGTCCGTCCGTCTGTCCGTCCGTCCGTGTGTCCGTTAACACGATAACTTGAGCAAATAATGAGATATCTTCACCAAATTTGGCATGCGTACTTATTTGGGTTCAGAATAGATTGCTATTGAAAATGGGTAAAATCGGACCATAACCACGCCCCTTTTTCGATATCGAAAATTTCGAAAAACGTATAAAATGGGTTAATTCAATATTAGAAGCAGCTACAATGATAAAATTTGCAATATGTATTGATTTAGATGTTCTAAGGCTGATTTTATAAAAATTTTTGAAAAGGGGGCGCGGTACCGCCCACGTATATTTGAAGACATTTTAAAATTTTGACTCTTAATAACTTCAGAACAGTTTATGCTATTATAACGAAATTTCGTAGAGGACATACTATTGTTGTGGTAAAGTCAGCTATAGAAAATAAACGAAATCGCTTCGCGACCACGCCTACTTTTTCATAAAGGTTATATAAGTGGGCGTGGCACCGCCCACTTATGAGTCAAGCAATTTTTAAATTCGACTGCTAACAACTTCAGAACGGTGTGAGATAGATTTACGAAACTAGGTATACAAAACAAAGAATAACAGCATTTTATGTGCACAGCTGGGTATGTAATGTTCGGTTTCACCCGAACTTAGACTTCCTTACTTGTTATAAATTAATTAATTAAATCAAAGTACCTGGGTGACCGAGCTTGCTCGGTGCTATCAATTTAGTGCTAACTTTACTTACCAAACTTGTGAGGATGTGTTACACTGTCCTTTATATGTGGGCAAATTATTAAAATTTTGTAATTTTCGTAGCCGTAATGGACTTTTTGCGGACAACCCTACTTGAAAATATTTTAGTTGGTATGTCAGCGAAAATACCTTTCATTTGATACCCATATTGGCATATCTAGCTCCATAAATAAAAAAATTAAATAGGTGGCAACCCTGTAATACAAATATACTGCGATAAGGTGACAACCCTAGATGGCAACTGTACTTAAAAATATTTTAGTTGATATGTCGCCGGAAATACCTCTAATTTGATACCGATATTCGCATATTTTACTCAATATTAAAAAAAAAATGAGATAGGTTGCCACCCTTAAAAGCCCTCCAAGTGGCAACACCTAAGTGGATAGTCTTAGAATCAGGCATGCTATCACTGTGCCAAATTTCATCCAAATCGGTCAAGCGGTTCTCGAGATAGTACCGGATATAGAAATATAGTGCGGGCAACCCTAGGTGGCAACCCTACTTGAAAATATTTTAGTTGGTATCTCGCCGAAAATACCTTTCATATGATACCCATATTGGCGTATCTTGCTCCATAATTAAAAAAAAAGGGATAGGTGGCAACCCTGTAAACCGCCCCAAGTGGCAACCCTAAAGTGGGTAGTCTTAAAATCGATCATACTATCACCATGCCAAATTTCAGCTAATTCGGTCAAGCGATTCTCGAGATAGTACCGGATATACAAATATATTGTGGTAAGGTGGCATTCCTAGGTGGCAACTCTACTTGAAAATATTTTAGTTGGTATCTCGCCGAAAATACCTTTCATATGATACCCATATTGACATATCTTGCTCCATAATTAAAAAAAAATGGGATAGGTGGCAACCCTGTAAACCGCCCCAAGTGGCAACCCTAAAGTGGGTAGTCTTAGAATCCATCATACTATCTTTGTGCAAAATTTCATCCCAATCGGTCAAGCGGTTTTCGAGATAGTCCGAACATACAAAAATACAAATATACAAATATACAAGATTAACTCGTTTAAAGATATTAGATAAATTAAAAATAGACCATATGATAAAAAAGTAAAATTGTTCCAAACGATAAAAAATAAAGCAAATTTTTGGTACAACTACAACAGCGCACATACTTTTATAGGCAAATATCACTGGATAACAAATTCCAACTTTTTTTCTGCACCAGAGACGCCATAGTGAAATTCCTATGTAAAATCACCTCCTAATTCCGAAAATCAAAGTTATTTTTACTTGAATGGTACCGTTTTTGAGATATTTACGATTTACCGTTATTTCAAAAAACAAAAAAGATGGCTCCACTTAATCGTGTATATCTCAAGAACAAATTGAGCTATTCGAAAACGGTTTGAAAAATTTGAAAGCTTATAAAATTTACTATAATCAGTACATACAACACTTTTTGCTAGGTCCTGCAGATTCAAACATAGTGAACAATCATTACGGATTTTTTAAATTTTTTTTGTAAAAATATAAAAAAATTTGTACTTTGCGAGAAGCATCACGAAAACTTTTTGTTTTTTAGCAGATATTCCCCCCCCCCCCCCTTTCACTTTCATTTGCTGGTGAAACCTTTCGCCATGCTCGTCACTTTCGCCGCCAAGATTTTGCGGGAAAAAATTTAAGTGGGAGTGTAAGAAATGAATTTTTAAAGACATATTTACTCCTGAAAGAAAATAAAAAAGTAAATTAGATAAATACATAAGTGACACATTAGTATATAATTTTCTTAGGCTGGATTTATCTTTCAATTCAGAACAAATTTTTTGTTTATGTTTTTCCCGTTCTTGTTTGTTCGGAATTGGACGATGAATTCAGATTTATGGCTATATATTCTCATGTAAATTTATGTAATATATAATTTATTATAATATGTTTTTTTATTTACCCATTTCCGCATAGTTTTTGATTAAGTCGTTCACTATCATCTCGTAGTTAGGACTTTTGTGTTTGCCTAAAAAAGAAGTAACGACCTTTCCAAAAGAATCCCACGCTGCTGCCTCCACTGGCGACAATAGTTCTTTGAAATGGTTATTGGTCATCATTTTCCTTATTTGCGGTCCCACACAAATCCCTTCCTTTATTTTTGCTTCTGAAATCTCTGGGAAGATTGTCTTCAAATGATGAAAAGCTTCGCCTTCTTTGTCCAAAGCCTTCACAAAGTTTTTGATAAGGCCGAGCTTGATGTGGAGCGGAGGTAGAATTATTTTTTCCTTCTTTATAAGTGGAGAGTATTTTATGTTATCTACCCCAACTTGAAACTCGATTCGTTCTGGCCAATCCTTTATGATGTAGTGGTCTTGACGAGCTCGGCTATCCCATTTGCATAGAAAGCAACAGTATTTTGTGTATCCACTTTGTAGACCACATAGCATTCCAACGACTTTAAGATCGGCACATATTTTCCAATCATGTTCTTCGTATTTGATTAACTTGAGCAATTTTTGCATTATCTCATATGTTTCCTTCGTATTTACTGCATGCGCGATCGGGATAGATGGCTTTTGGTTGCCAATATGCAATAATACGGCCTTTAAACTTAATTTATTGCCGTCTATGAACAATCGCCACTCTTTTGAATCATATGGTTCACCAAATTGTTTGAATAGACCAGCAATGTCTTTGCAGTAACAAACACTGTCCTCCTTCGTATAGTACTTGGAAAATTCTTCGTGACGAGTTCTATAATATGTTACCTTAACATCGGATGAAACAAATTTAAATTGTTGCATTCGAGAGGCGTGTAGTTCGGCCTTTTCCTTTGACAATTCCAAATCCCTTATCCAATCATTGAGTTGTGCTTGTGACAAAGAATTTCTTTCGTTTTCCGTTTGAAATTCAGTACAACATGATGCCGCGTAATCAGATACTACTGTTGACAATGAAACTGGAGCCGGAACTAAAGTTAAATTTGATTCTGGCAATGTCGCTTCTGTTGAAATTAGTTCTGGTAATGACACTGTAGATACGCTCGCATAGGTTACTTTTCTGGACTTTCCAACCCCAAGTACTTTTGTAGTACAAATATAGCAGTCCGTTGAATGGCAACTTGGTTCCCTCCACTTCATTGGTGTAATAAATTTCACACGTCGCCTAAATAGATAGTTTCAGAAATTAGTCAGCTATGCATTAAAAGGGAACAAATTCCAAATTTTTACAACGTACCTTTTTGTTCCGGTTTCCGAAGAAATCAATTCGACTCGGCATGTGGTGCACACAGTGTTCGGTGTCCATGGTTTTTCATTGTTTTTAGGCTCAAAAACAAAAAGTTTTCGAGATGCTTCCTCGCAAAGTACAAATTTTTTATATTTTTACAAAAAAAATTTAAAAAATCCGTAATATTTGTTCAATATGTTTGAATCTGCAGGACCTAGCAAAAAGTGTTGTATGTACTGATTATAGTAAATTTTATTAGCTTTCAAATTTTTCAAACCGTTTTGGAAGAGCTCAGTTTGTTCTTGAGATATACACGATTAAGTAGAGCCATCTTTTTTGTTTTTTCAAATAACGGTAAATCGTAAATATCTCAAAAACGGTACCATTCAAGTAAAAATAACCTTGATTTTCGGAATTAGGAGGTGATTTTACATAGGAATTTCACTATGGCGTCTCTGGTGCATTTTGGCTGTAAACCAGTGTATTTGAACAGCCGTAATTAAAGTCCGTGCCTAGCTTTTCTGAGCCTATAGGGGCAGTTACATAAAGCTTTATTTTGACTTTACCTCAAACTTTGACTTTGACAGAAAAGTTCAGTATACGTATTTAAACGAAGCATGGCAAATTGGAGACCTCAAAGTTGAAGCAAGGTTAAAATTTGGCAAACTCTCAAATTTTGATTGCTTTGACAATCAGATGTTGATGAATTTGCTTTAATTAAAGAATAAAAAGTTGGAGGAAATAATAATTAATTAATTTTTTCTCTATTAAATTAATAAATTAACCAAAACACTCTGAATGCAAAGAAATAAATAACGAAAACAAATGTATAAAAGGGAAGCGTCAAGGCGTTCATTGTAGCATACCTCTAAAGTTGGACGCAATGTTTTGAGGTAGCAAATGTCAGGCGAGGTTAACAAAGCTTTATGTATTCGACCCTTAACAATCAATGATACCTCTCAAGTTGAGATTGGGCGCAAAAAAATTGTTTTTGAATTATATGAAAACAAGTAACGAAAGCTGTCTTCGGCTGTACCGAAGGCAAATACCTTTCATGAGTAAGCGTCACGATTTTCACTGTTTGATCCCAGTACAGCCTGTGTGAATTTAACTTAAGCTCATACTGAAATTATCGGAACTATCGATTATATGGGGGCGATGTGTTATATTGGTCCAATCTCATTGATTTTTAACATCGACATTCCACATTCTAAAATAGCAATAGTTACGAAATTTAACGTTCCTACCTATATAATTACAGGAGTTATCTACACGGTTAAAAATTAGTACCTAAATTTTAAACTTTTTGGACTACATATATGACCAAACAAAATTTGGATTCAAATTCAAACTAGACCAGTTTCCATGAAAATTGGCTAAATGAATCGGGTTTCAATTATAAACAAGAAATGTTTTAACAATTTTTTAAAGATAAAATAAATTTTTTGTCCGTTGGCAAAATTCAATCTTGAATAAGCTTTCAAAAATAAATTTGAATTTTCAAACACAAAAATTTAAATTTTAGACCGAAAATTTTTAATTTTCAAACCAAAAAATCTTAAGTTTAAAACGAAAAGTTTTAAGAATAAAATAAAACTAAAAAAATGTGGCAGCTGGCAGGACTCGAACGAAAACGCTCAGAAGTCACAGCCGACTGCTCTACCGCTGAGCTATGACGCACATGAAATTTTTGGGGGCAAAATTCAATTATATTCAAACAAACCAAAAATAAAAAATTTATACTGCTTTTTCATTTTGATTTTAAATCGAAACCAAAAGAAATTGAAAATCTCTGTAGGTAATTGGACGGTTTGAAATATTGTACAAAAAAGTTTGAAATATTGTACAAAAAAGTTTGAAAAATTTATTAAACTTTATACGGGTTTAAAATTTAGGTTCATTTTTTTAGCCGTGTACCAAAATCCGTTTATCGGAACAATCGATTGTATGGGGGCTATGTGAAATATTTATCCCATCTCGATGATTTTCAACATCGATATTTAACATATAAAAATAGCGATATCTCCAAAATTTCACGTTCCTACGTATTTTTAATTACAGGAGTTGTAGCCCAAAATCCGTTTATCGGAATAATTGATTGTATGGGAGCTATGTGAAATATTTAGCCCATCTCAATAATTTTTGATCGATTTGATCGATATTTCACATATAAAAATAGCAATACTTGCAAAATTTCACGTTCCTACCTCTTTAATTACAGGAGTTATAGCCCAAAATCCGTTTATCGGAACAATCGATTTTATGGGAGCTATATGTAATATCGGTCCGATCTTGCTGGTTCCGACAAATGATTCATATATTGGAAAATGGTGGCCGCATACAAAATTTCAGCCAAATATCTCACAAACTGAGGGACTAGTTTGCGTTCAAACAGACAAACAGACAGACGGACATGGCTAAATCAACTCATCTCGTCATCCTGATCATTTCTTTATACTTATTGATGGGTCTATCTCTTCTTCTTCTCATAGTTACAAACATAGGACCAAAGTTATAATACCATTTCATATTCATGAAAGGTATAAAAAAAAAATGAAATTGAAGAGCACCAGTTAAGCTTTTACGAGAATGATGTCAATTATAACTACACTGTACAGCAGCCGGCTGGGTATGGGACCATACCTACTTTTTTGAAGAGATTAAGACATAAGTAAAAAAATGGCGTCCCTCGTTTTTCGAAGTTAGCCTCCCAAATTTAGTTACAGGCTTTCGAAGCTGGAAAGTGGTTTTCTAGTTGTTTTGTTCAAAAAATTTAATAAGGCAAAATGTGAGCGTGGCCTGTTTGGCTCTCCTGTTTGATTGGTATCTTTTTTTATTTAGTACGTATTTAAGAAGTGCTATACTTTTAGGGATTTTCATGCCATTATATTATTTTGGTGTCTTACAATCCACCAGAATGCAATCGGCCAGAATGCAATTTTACCGTTAAAACAAGGTTTAAGTTAGTGGTACATCTATCTAAAACATAAAAGCAGTAAAAAAGGTCTTACAGTATTAATGAAAATATATTTCCTTTATATTCTGTAAGGTAAGAATGCTACTTAAAATATATAGAGAGAAAGGCAGTAACTTCGACTCACAATACAATAAAGCAGTGAATGCATTTTTACTCCCTTTAGGTTTACATGGCAGAAAGGCAGTATATCTCCCCACAAAGGTTTTAATAGCGCATTATTCATCAATTCCTGACAAGCTGCAAAATAACTAGTTATTTACCATCAAGTAAGAGGCGGAAGCAGGCCACGCCCACGTTTAAAATTTTTCTATTTTTTTTTAAAACAATTAGAAACCCAAATCTTCAAAGGTGCAGTTTCGATATTTGAAAGCCCGTAACTAAATTTTGGAGGCTAACTTCGAAAAACGGGAAACGCCATTTCACGTGTGTCTTAATCTCTTCAAAAAAGTTGGTACAGTCCCATTAATATTAAAGCCTAAAACTTCTGGAAAATTTCCTTCGCCATTCTGAAAAATACACGGAGGGAAATCTATGGATACAACATCCATAATTATTGATACCACATTAAATAAAAATTGTTAATCCTGTCCCATCAATACCATCATGGTATCCATATAAACTATTTATAAATTCTAAATAGATAGTTTAAAAAATCAAATTTCATACAATTTGGCATCTGGTTTCAGTAAGATTCGAACCCTGCTCCTCTGGCACGTTAGCCCAGTGTTCTACCATTCGGCTACGGCATATTATAACATTTTTAGAAAAATGTTAAATCATAAGAAATTAAAAAAATTTGAATCCAAAAAAACGTTCCAACAAGTTGTAATATTGTTATGTAATCCCTAGTAAAAATTGTTGAGCTAATATGATTATGCGTTCCAGAAAAATTTACATTTCGCCCATATGGCCAAAATCGCGGACTGTTGCGTTACAATCAGACTCACTTTCCAAAACAAACGTCTTCGAAAAAAGATGGATTTGGACACTTTCATTATTTTTGGCATATGCATCTTAAAGCATGTAGTATATAATATTAAAGGTTTAATAAGTATGTAATAAATGAAAAATAAGTTACACAGGAAAAAATTTGTCTTCAGACACATAACTGCTCAGACTGTTACGTTACACTTGCGATTTGCGTTTACATAAAAAGCGCTTTTAAGCATTAAATATAGCTTGGCTGTGAATTTCGTTGTATATATATAACATAAATTCAGTTGTATTGGGATCAGACATCCAAAAAATTCTAAAGAAAGAACATGGGAGGAAGACAGAAAATCCACTTAATACGGAAGTGATTGGGACCATGGTTTTTTTTTTTTTGTTTATCTATAGATAATTATAATTCTCCTACTAGTAATAGTAAAAAAATTTTAAAAATGTGCAGAGCATTCTTTTCTGCAGCCATTTAAAGTGCATTTTTTTGGTTTCTTTCAACTATTTCGGTAATTGTAACATCTGGGTAATCCAGCGTCACTTACGTTTCACGCTTCAGTCTAAAAATGCATTTTTTAGTGGTAATTTTCAATAGTTCTTAAAATCAAGTTATACAATTTCAAGTGTATTCGGGCCATATTTACGAATCAATTTAAACATGCCTTAAAATGATTACATAGTTCCAGAAAATTGGTACTTTAGGTGGTGTCACTTACGTTTCTGCACAGATTTCATTTTTTGAGCTCTTCAAGTTTAGATGCCAAACTCTGTGAATTGCGGAGCAGCAGTTGGACAAAATTATATTTTTTAAAAGGCTCTTTTATTTAGTAAATATAATGACCCAAAAAAATTGTTTCTTCAAGCCTTCAAATCTTGTAAATTCGTAACAGAAATGGGGTTTTATTAGACCTACAATGAGCCACATGGTGTTTCAGTTAAAAGTACCTGGGTGACCGAGCTTGCTCCGTGCTATCAATTTAGTGCTAACTTTACTTACCAACCTTGTGAGGATGTGTTACACTGTCCTTTATATGTAGGCAAATTATTAAAAAATTTTAATTTTCGTAGCCGTAATGGGCTTTTTGCGGACAACCCTACTTGAAAATATTTTAGTTGGTATGTCAGCGAAAATACCTTTCATTTGATACCCATATTGGCATATCTAGCTCCATAAATAAAAAAAATTAAATAGGTGGCAACCCTGTAAACCGCCCCAAGTGACAACAAAGAAATTATATGTATTTATTACACTTAAGCACCACATAAAATTTAGCTTCAGTTCATTTATTTAACCCTTCTTACACCGCTCACTGGTATTAACTCAAGTATCTTACTCAAGGCAAATTCAACAAGGTAGAATTGACAACTGAAATATTTTGTTTTTGTAGGAGTTTTTCCTTCAAAAAAATGTAAACAAGCGTATTAACCCTTTGCCACCCCAGCACACTTTTTGTCCCATACAGTCGTTTTACTGAAAAATTAGATAGCATTTGCTCAGGCCAAAAAATTATCAATACCGCGAAATATGCTAGCCCAAACAGTAACGGAGTAACTTCGGCCACTTTGGAATCTACCTCTTTTCGGACCTTTGCGTTATAAAAATGGCGAGTATTGAATATTTCTCGATTTCCGCCGATGGCACCACTGTTTATACTGAAGTCAAAACCAGGGTACCGTCTTATCAAGGAAAATATGTGTCCGCGAAATGAAAAAATCAATTTATAAAAAAAGTACATACTTGTTTGGAACCGGTTCTGGATTTTAAACGGGGTTTCTTTTTTTTTAATTATAATAACGGTTACGATCTAGTTTTTGGTTTCGATAAATTAATCGGCTTCGCTGTTGCTGTTGTTGACGTACGAAACAGAGTTGTACGGTATTGAGTACATGCTCTCCCAGCTGCCGAACCACCTTATGGAACTATTCCGATTGCCGATTTCATCAACCCCGTGACCGTGGTCGAAATGGATTTTAGTCGCCTCTTGCGACAGGCATTCCCCCACGGGCATATTCTAAACCCCTAACCCACAGGGGTCATGAATCGATTTTAATCGCTTACAGTTTCGTTTTCGGTCTAAGATCCAGTGGAAATAAAGATTAGACCATTCATCTTAGCTAAAATGTGCTAGAGCTAATCTGAACTCTAAACTCTATTTAAACGTTCAAGGAACTGAGGCAAGCGATTTTGTATTTATATGAAACAATTTGCTATTTTTTCACACTATTGAAAATTTTTAAAATCTTACGCAGAACGGGTTAATATTTTTTTTCATTTGACAGGAAAACTCATACAGAAAAGAGATAACTGTCAAGTTCACTATTACTTTGTTTAATATACTTTGATCTTACTATACAATTATGGAAACCATAGAGAAAGAAAAGGGTACTGTTTTTAAAAAAAATTTCGATTTTTTATACCTTAACTCTTTAAATCAATTTCAACAGGGTTACCAACATTTTTCATATAAAAAGTATATGTTGTTGTTGTTGTAGCGAGGTGTAGCCCTGCCTAAATGTCAGACAGGGTCACCCCGAGTGTATTGCTCTTGGCCGGGTCGATATAAGAAAACGGCCCGGGTCGTTTCGGCAGGATGGGTACAGCACAAGTACTGGTACCGTTCTCGTAGAGCCGGCAATACAAGAAACTAGCCGTGTAGGCCATGTAGGTCATTTAGCGTTACCCAGGGTGCACCAACGGGGAGGCGACCTACTTTTTTTATAAAAAGTATATATTTCTGAGAAGCTTGGTCTACCAAGTTGCCAATGGCGGTATTTTGGAAACTCTACAACAAAGCCAATTTTCCTCAATTTCAACTAACTTTTCTAGGATTTTCCCATCTGTCATCTACAGTTTGCTGGTGAGGAGATGCTCCATCTAAGGTACTGACAACACAGTTTTTGCTGTAAATGCTATAGTTTTCCCGCTATAATCATTTTTTCCCAGCGCATATTACAAAAAAGACGATGCATTTTGTATGAGGCAAACTTTTTTTTTTTGCAAATTAAAATTTTTGTTTGCCGATTTCGGAAGAATGGTTAATCGATAGTAAAGTTTGTTCTATCCTCTCTCTATGCAATAAATATAGATATGGATATAGCGACAATAGAAATCCATATTACGACCATAGATATTGACATGCCGTTCAAATATATTAGGATATATTAGTATTCTATCCATTAATATAAAAAACAGTACATCATATCGAAATGGTTGACATGTCGTTTGACTTTTTATTGGAAGCAAATAATAGGTTTGTTTATTGATCTGCTCTAGCTTACTCCAGGTTGAGATATTTCACAAAATTGTGTTTAATGAACACTTTTAAAACTTCATAAAAACTAGCTTGCAAGAAAAACAATGTTTTAGTATACAAATAAAAATAAACTATCGAGATTCAAGTGTTTCATGGAATTTCTACTCTGAGTTGCTCTAAGTTGCTCTTTTTCTATTTTGAAAGCTGCCCTTCTCTGCTCTGCTCTAACCTGCTCTGAACTTTTTGTTTGGTCAGTAAACAGACATGGTACCACGAAATAAATCCCAAATGAAATAAGTCCCATAAAATAAGTCCCAATGAAATAAATCCCACCAAAAAATGAAATAAGTCCCAACTTCAAGAAATGAAACAACTCCCAAAGAAGGAAATGAAATAAGTCCCAATATTTGGTAGTTATTTCATAATGAGGCCCCAGTTTCCAAAAAAAATTTAATTCCCAACAAAATTTTATGAAATAAGTCCCAACGCATTGGGAGTTATTTCATTATGAAATAAGTCCCAATTTGTATGGAAAATATTTGGGACTTATTTCATTTTATTTTTGGGACTTATTTCATTTGGGATTTATTTCGTGGTACCAACAGACATTGCTAGTTCTAAAAGAATATTGCGTCAAACTCCACGCTATCAATAGTGATATTGTCACAACATTCAAGGCATTTCTCTCAGTGTAGAATCTACATAACTAAAAAAAAATTTATTGATATATGTATGTAGTCTAATATACCAATATTACTATCGTAAAGCTTCATATTTATCAAACGATTTTATAAATATTTATTATTATTATTTACAGCCTCCAATGAGTTAGTTTTCCTTAATTTTTATGCCGAATGGTGTCGCTTCAGTAATCTTTTAGCACCAATTTTCAATGAAGCGGCTGACAAGGTAAATGACATTCATAATTTTTGCATATCGACGGCTTAATGGATTCTTATTTTTCTTTTAACAATTAAAAAGCCCTATCTCAATTTATTTTTTCCAAAATTTGCCTTAAAATAAAGATGGGGCGTTTATGAAATTCATTCTTAGATAGGGCGTTCTTGAACCGCATTTTGAAATAGAGCGTAGAGATAGGGCGTTTTTGAAGTTTTGAAATAGGGGGATCTTTCACTCAGCTGAGAGAAAGTTCACCATATTTTTAAATAATTTTTCAATGTTTTTCATCTTTAAATTTTTGCAATAACTGAATTTTGTTTTGCGTTCTTCAAACATATTCTGGGCTAAATATGTGAGTTTTTATATGTAAAATATTTTGAAATAGTTTGATCTTCTACTCAGCCGCCGATATATTAACAACATGAGCGCTTAACAATCTTAAAAAGCAAGCTTAACAAAACGACAATTGTTCATTTATATGTAGGTGAAGGAGGCTTTCCCAGAACCAGGCAAGGTAGTGCTCGGTAGAGTCGATTGTGATCGCGAAACATCAATTGCATCACGATTTCACATAACTAAATATCCAACACTCAAATTGATACGAAACGGACAGCTCAGTAAACGTGAATACCGCGGGCAACGTTCAGCAGATGCGTTTTTGGATTTCGTAAAAAAGCAACTTGAAGATCCGATTAAGGAATTCAAATCATTGAAGGACTTGGAAAATCTTGATTCGAAAAAGCGCATTATAATTGGTTATTTCGATCGACGTGATCAGCCGGAGTATGATACATTCCGCAAAGTTGCCACTAATTTGAAGGAAGATTGTCAATTCCATGTTGGTTTTGGTGATGCCGCACAAGCAATGCATCCACCAGGTGAGTGAAAACACCGATTGTGTTGGAAATATTAATTTACAATAACATACGTCCCGTTTCTGCCTTAACCGCCTAACTACACTTTTTGAGAAACCCGAATTTAAAATCAGCTTGGTAAAATAAACAAACCTTAATGGTTTTTGTTACGATCAATTACCTCAGTCAACATTTTTCATATGGTAAACTTAAGAATTTGAGGTAGCTTTCTTCGTTTCCTAAAATATTTATCTTTTGTAGATATGTATGTACGTGAGTAAGGCAGAAACGGGACGAATAGGCGCATTTTAATCAAAGTATGTAAGTGTGAAGTGTTGGACTGTTCTATTGTGAATGAGCTCTTAGAATATATCAGGGAAATATTTTGACAGAATAAATGTTAAATTTTTCCCTGTTGTGAAATATACTCAGGCATTTTTTACCGAGTTCACACTTGCTTAGAATAAAACGCGCCTAGTAATGACCTTAAATGATTAAACTTTCGTTTAGTTAAAGCATGTTTTGTTGTTATGCTAAAATTTTTAAATAGCACTATACGACAAAATCAATATATCAAATTTTTTTTTAATAGATTGAGACATAAACAAAAATGTAATCTCTCCGTTTTTCGAATATCGAAATAAGTTGTATTTAAAAAAAATGGAAAAAGGTGAACTGTAGACGTTGGCTTCTGCCGCTCTGGTTTGAATTAGAAATGTGGGACTTTTAATTTTTTTCGAAGACTTTTGTTTTGTTTAAAACATTTTTCAGTTTTATAAATAACTACAACAATTTTAAAAAGAAAACTACGAAGGGTCTAATTTCCAACTTCGGAAGCCCATAACTAAGTTTTGGAGGGTAACTTCGAAAAACGGGAAATTAATTTTTTACTCATGTCTCAATCCCTTTCTTGGACTTATATACCCAGCCGGGTGCTATACAGTGTATTTCATATTGTTCTTAAATTTTTCAATCCACTATCCTGTACTTACACATATATTTTGTCTGAACTATTTACTAACAACAATAACTTCTAATTCTTTTGAACATTTTATCTATAAGCTGTGGATGGCAGCAGCGATAGAAGAGGTAATGCCGTTTTAAATATAACTATGGGTAATTTGACGTTTTATTTTTTGTTTGTTTGTTATTTTTGTTTTCTGAATGTATAGCTATATTTAACTTAACTTTCCCAGTAACAAACTTATTTCATTTAAGAAACACTAATTCAATTCATTCGTCCTTAAACTTTTTTCGGTGATGGGTATTTTCATTTAAAATTATTTTCCGTTACACATTTACTTAATCTATATTGCATTTCGCCAAACAGGTCATCCCATAATTGTTTTCCGACCGGATGTGGCATTATCGCATGAAAACGATGATACCTATACTGGCAGTTTGCAGAACTTTGATGAATTGAAAATATGGGTGCAAGAAAAATGTATACCACTTGTGCGCGAAATAACCTTTGAGAATGCCGAGGAATTGACTGAAGAGGGTCTACCATTGCTAATACTATTCCATAAGACAGACGATGTGAATTCTATTAAGGACTATAAAGCTATCATCGAAGCACAATTATTGGATGAAAAGCGTAAGACATTTTAATTTTTACATGCGACAAAAAATTTGTGAAGTGAGCATATATGTAATACTTCTATATTGCTACTAAGGCACATTTTCTATGAAAAGAAATTCCGAAAACATGTTGTTGTTGTTGTTGTTGTTGTTGTTGTTGTTGTTGTTGTTGTTGTTGTTAACAATGCATTGCCCTGTCTAGAGTGTATGATCATTCCGAAGATCTTCATCAAGCTGTTGTTGTTGTTGTTGTTGTAACGAGGTGTAGTCCTGCCCAACGCTTATTTTTCCTTAACCTAAATTGTCATCAATATCTTCTAACGGGAGTCCAAGGAAACTAGCAGTTTCAATAGGGTTGGACCAAAGAGAGATGGGTGTTAGAAGAGTGGGCTCAAATGAGCAAGAAAATAAGTGTCTGGTATTGTGGGGGGACGAGCCGCATGCCGGACATACATTCGGCACATCAGGGTTCAGTCTAGATATGTAGGAGTTTAACCTGCTAAAATATCCAGAGCGTAATTGAGCCAGAGTGACCCTTGTCTCTCGAGGAAGATGACGCTCCTCTTCAGAAATGCCAGGTGTTACGGCATGTAAGACATTGTTTAGCGGACAGAGCGCAGAGTAATGGCCAACAGACGTTGTATGGATATGCCTCAAACGGCGTTGTTATATAGTGTCGGATCTCATCAAAATGTTTACGTAAATGCGATCTTATGGTCATAGGAGGCGGAATGAGTTCAAGAAGTTGTCTACCGGGATGCTGTGGTTTACAGCAATTCAGTAGGTACTGCTTGTTTAGCATTTCATTATGCTCCCTAATAATAATAATAGTAGTAGAGGTAATCGCACTGCGACCTATAGATCTATTGTGCCCTCATAGTCTCATAGCACGTCTTCCAGGCCGATCACCTTCAGGAAATCCAGAATCAAGGTCGGCCTCAGTTGATGTATGTGCCTGCTCTCCAGAGTTGTGGATCCTAGGATCCTTAGCCTACTTCTGGAGAGAGCGTCGCATCTGCACACTATGTGCTCCGCAGTTTCGTTCTCATCATCACAGAAACGGCACAGACTACTGGATGCAATGCCCAATCTGTGCATATGTTCTTTGAGCCTACAGTGACCTGTGAGGACTCCTGTGATGATCCTAAGGTTGTTCTTGGGCAGGCAGATTATGTTTTCAAATCTTTTAGTGCTGTAACCGCCCATCATTGCCTTCGCCTGACGCAGCCCGGTGGTCTGACGCCAGTGTACCTCTCTCAAATCCTGCTCTTCTCTCCTCAGTCTCTCTTTTATGGTGTGTGGGCCGATGCCCAGAAAGGGTTCTGGGCCTATGGGCTTTGTTGCTGCCGCAACACGAGCAAGTTGATCAGCTCGCTCGTTTCCTTCCACCCCAGCATGGCCCGGGACCCATGCTAGTCGGACCCTGTTGCGAGATGCTAGATTATTTAATCTGTCCACGCACTCCAGTACCACTAGAGATCTTATTTCACATGCCCAGATTGCTTTTAGGGCCGCCTGGCTGTCGCTTAGTATCACTATATTCTCATTGATGTAGCCACGCTGCAAATTTATGTCTGCACAAGCGCTTATCGCAGCTACTTCCGCCTGAAATATGCTCGGATATTCTCCAAGGGGTATGGACACGTTAGATCGGGGGCCTGTTATTCCGGCTCCAATCCCTTCGGGAGTTTTTGACCCGTCCGTGTACCATACCAGTGCTCTGCCCTGGTGGAAACCTTCCACTTTGGAGGCGTCCCAGGTGATCTTGTCACCTAGTTCTATTTTAAATCTTTTTTCGAATCTCGTAGTCTTCGCGATATCGTCTCTAGGAAGTTGACAGATCGGGAGTTGTTTTATTAGTCTGTCTGCTCCCGTGGACGAAATGACTCTGCCTCTGCCAGTCCCTTCCCTTGCTATGTTTAGCATGGTTCGTTTGGCTGCCTGTTCAATTACTATGTGCAGGGGACTCAGATCGAGTAGCACCTCCATTGCCGTAGTAGGGCAGGTACGCATGGCTCCCGTTATGCATACGCAGGCCAAACGCTGGAGTTTGGTGAGGGATTTCCTCACCGTTATTAGGGTCGATCTGGGTGCCCATGCCACCGCTCCGTAGGTTATTATGGGTCTAACTATCATGGTGTACATCCACCTTAGCACCTTGGGGCTGCATCCCCAAGATTTGCCCGCGATTCTTCTGCACACCATAATTGCCCTTGTTGCCTTGGCTGTCGTGTTATCGACATGTTTCCTCCATAGTAGCTTGGAGTCAAATGTAACCCCCAAGTATTTTACTTCGGAAACTGCCACCAAGTCTTCCCCACCTAGTGTGATTGTTCTCAGTCCCGGAAGAGTTCTTCTCTTAGTAAAGGGAATTATGGCTGTTTTGCTGGCGTTGATATTGAGGCCCACTCCAGCACACCACTCCTTTGTTAGATTTAATGCTCTTTGTATAATGTCACAGAGGGTGTTCTCGAATTTCCCTCTTGCTATGATTACTATGTCGTCTGCATACCCCTGGCATCTAATGCCATTATTGGTTAGTATCCCCAACAGTTCATCTACCACTACGCTCCATAGGAGGGGTGACAGGACCCCCCCTTGTGGGCACCCCCTCGTGGTTCTAATTTGAACCGTGCGGTTCTCAACCTGAGTTTCCGCCAGTTTTGTTTTGAGCAGGGCGTTGATCCATCGTATAACGGTTCCCTGTACTCCTTTCCTCTCTAGTGCCCGACTTACGCTATCGTGACATGTGTTGTCAAAAGCCCCCTCTATGTCAAGAAAGGCGCATACCACCACTTCCCCACAGTCGAACGCGCTGGATTTCGCTAAAGAGTAATCCTTTTTCCCCACTTTTGGTAGAAATACAACTCTGGCTCGTCTCCATATTGCCGGTATGTAGGCTAGTGCTAGACTATCCCTCATGATGCCCGACAAATAAGGGATGAGCGTATCTCCTTGTTGCAAAAATATCGGATATACACCGTCCACCCCAGGGGATTTATAACTCTCAAACGAAGATACGGCCCACTTGACTGAACTTTGTGAGAACAACGTTCTCGCCAATTGCCAGTCTTGCCGTGTGGGCCGCACCCAATGGGATTCTGTCTCCTCTAGGTCGGTGGATGATTCTGGAAAGTGAGCGTCCAGCAGGGCCTTAGCCCTTTCTTCCTCATTGCGCGTGAACCCCCCCGTGGGAAGTTTTAGCGCCATCCTAGTGTCTCCCTGCTCCTTAGCCATGGCCTTATGGAGCCTGGCTGCCTCCGGAGTGGATTCTATTCTCTCACAGAAGGTCCTAAAGCTGTTTCTTTTAGATCTCCTTATCTCCTTGTTGTACTCAGTTAGATGTGTCGAGTACTCCTCCCAGTGGCCAGTGCGTCTTGCCCTATTGAACAGACTCCGCACTTTGCTCCTCATTTCTGAGAGCTTTTTGGACCACCACGGGGTTTTGTACTTGGTGCCCCTAGGTTCTCGACAGCTAGAGTTAAAGGCCTCCAACATTATGCTGTTGAGCCTGTTTACCCTATCATCTAATTCCAGTCCACTTCTGACTCTGTCTTCCCCTTCCAGACTTGGAAGGTTCTCCTCAATTACTCGTCTAAATACCTCCCAGTCTGTTTTCCTGGGATTCCTGGTGGGTACCCTAGGTACCACGTTCGCCCCTACGTCAAACTGTATGATGCGATGATCCGAGAGGGAGGGTTCCGATGACACTCTCCATCTCGAGATCATATCACCCGACAGGTTGTTCCCCAGGGTTATGTCTAAAACCTCAGCTCTTGCCCTAGTTACGAAGGTGGGTGTATTCCCCACGTTGTAGATGCTAAGGTCGTTACTAACAATGAATTCTAGAAGGTACTCACCCCTTTGATTAGTGTCCGTACTACCCCAGACCTCGTGATGGGCGTTGGCATCACATCCTATGACAAGTGGAAGTTGTGCCCTCCTGCAGTATTGCACTAGCCTTGTCACATCCGCTGGCGGGATTTCTCCGTCTCCCGCAAAATAGGCCGCAGCAAAGACAATATGTGCGGTTCTTCCACCCGCTTCCAGTGTTGCCTGCACTGCCACCAAATCTCTATTCATGAATTCTGTAATGCAAAGATAATTAATACACTTCTTTAGCATTATACACGCTCTGGGTCTTTCCTGAGAGAGATGCCATATTACCTCATTATTATGAGGATTATGCTCCCTAACTGGAAGCATTTCCACCTCATTATGTATATGAGATAAAGGTGACATAAGGACGCACCCCGTAGCGGTTCTGAGCGCGGTGTTTTGACAGGCCTGAAGCTGATTCCAGTGAACGTCTGCAAGCCCCGGCGACCATATCGGCGACGCATAGTTCAGGATCGGCCGACCAATTGCCTTGTACGTTACCAACAACGTTTCTTTGTCTTTACCCCAAGTACTGCCGGCTAGTGATTTGAGGATTTTGTTACGGCTCTGGAATTTTGAGACAATTGCAGCTGAATGGGCAGCGAAAGTGTGCATGGTGTCGAAAGTCACTCCTAAGATTTTTGGGTGAAAGACAGTAGGTATTTTATGATCACCTACATAAATTTCTAATTCCATGCCAACCTGCGCTGTCCACGTCGTGAATAAGGTCGCCGAAGACTTTGTTGGCGACAATGTCAAGCTTTGGGCAGTAAAGAACTCGACTAGAGAGGGGAGATAACCATTTATTTTAGAGCACAGCTCATCAAAGGAAGTACCAGTAGCCAATATCGTGCAATCGTCTGCGTAAGAAACAATCGTAACTTCTTCTGGTGGAGGAGGAAGCTTCGAAATATAGAAGTTAAACAACAACGGGGAGAGGACACCACCCTGTGGTACCCCTTGTTTTATCTTCCTGGCTTTAGATTTTTGGTTTCTGAATACAACAGACGACCGACGACCACTGAGATAATTGGCGGTCCAACGCTTTAGACAGGGGGGGAGTGACGAGTCTTCCAAATCAGCTACAAGTTGCCCATGATTTACTGTGTCAAAAGCTTGACTCAAATCAAGTGCAACTAGAACCGTCCTGTCATTAGGCCTGTTTTGATTTAGACCGTCAGTTATCTGAGTGTTTATGACATTTAGAGCAGATGTTGTGTTCCTACCTTTCCTGAAGCCATGTTGGTGCTCAGCTAACATCAAATGTGATGTATAGAGCGGGAGTAAGACCGCTTCAAGTGTCTTTACTACTGGCGACAGGAGTGATATCGGGCGATATGACTCCCCAACGTTAGCTGGCTTGCCAGGCTTTAGTAGTGGGATCACAGTTGCCTGCTTCCATTTGTCGGGTATGACAGCTGTGATCAGAGACAAATTGAAGACGGTAGTTAAATATTTAACTCCCGCTAGGCCGATATGCTTTAGATGCACCAAAGCCGATGGCTTTGGAATTTTTGGCCTTCCGGATGGCCTCTTCAACCTCTGTAGCGGTGATGGAACGGGGGCATAGTTTTTGTGTTCATACGCGCGCCTGAAGATTCCACGTCTTGTCCTGTCTTGCGCAGGGTGTGGGACATATTGTCCACAAAAAGCCTGCGCACATTCCTGGGGTCATTTAATGTCTTGTCACCAAAGGTAATGTGGACATTTTTTGGTGGACCCGAAGGATTCGACAAGGACTTGACGGTGGACCATAATTTCCCAACACCGGTAGAGAGGTTACAAGACCTGAGGTGTTCCTCCCATTTGGTTTGTTTGTGTACGTTAACCAGCCGTCTGATTTCCACGTTGAGATCACCGATCTGTGGGTCAGAAGGATCGATGTTGCGTATGAGGTCATCAAGCTCTTCTAAGGGGAGTCCAAGGAAACGTGCAGTTTCAACAGGGTTTGTCCAGAGGGACAGAGGGGTTAGAAGAGTAGGTTCAGATGAGCAATTGAAGAGATGTAGAGTATCATGGGGGGTCCTACCACATGCAGGGCATGTGTTTGAGATGGTATCATTCAATCTGGATAAGTAGGAGTTTAACCTCACACTGTATCCAGACCTAAGTTGTGCCAAGGTGACTCTTGTCTCCCTTGGTAAGGTGCGTTCTTCTTCAGCAATATCCGGTGGAGTACTGCTCAGAACGGGATTCACAGGTAGAGATCTGACAAAAGTGTCTACCGACTCGGTGTGGATGTCGGTTAGAGCCCGCTTATGATTCTGCAGATCAAACGGCAAGGTAATATGATGCCGGATCTCATCATAATGCTTGCGGAGATGTTTCCTTATGTCTCTCGGGAGCGGATCTGTGTCCAAAAGATGACGGTGGTGACAAATGGATGTGCTGGCTTGTGGCAGTTCAGAAGGAATTGCCTGCTCAGCATTTCCGCGTGCTCTTTTACATTGAGCAGTTTTGCCTCCTGATGGAGATGAGACTCGGAAGACATGAGCAGACATCCCGTAGCAGTTCTGATGGCAGTATTTTGGCAGACTTGTAACTTCGTCCAGTTGGTGTTATGTACATTAGGCGACCATATGGGCGCAGCATAGTCAAAGACTGGTCGGCCAATGACCTTATATGTAGTCAGCAACGTTTCTTTGTCTTTTCCCCAAGTACTGCCGGCAAGTGACTTGAGGATCTTGTTGCGACCGCGTACCTTTGTGACCATTGCAGACACATGACCAGCAAATGAGAAAGTATTATCCAGTGTCATCCCTAATAACTTTGGGTGGCTGACAGTTGGTAGCTTAGTGCCATCAACGAAAATGTCTAATTCATTTCTCACCTGGTGCGTCCATGTCGTAAAAAGCGTCGCCGTTGATTTTGTCGGAGATATTGTCAGCTAACGGTACTAGCTAAATATTTAAGTACATAAGTACCTAAGTATCATCTGGTCCATATTTTCTTGGTACTCTTTGACGTAAATAGGCAGTATTACATATATGGAAGTGAGAAGCCTAAAATTGATTTCGAAGGCCATGTATTTCAATAAAATTAGGTTGTATGGCTCACTTCGAAGTTTGAATTATTTTCAAAGATTTACACAACTACAACATCTTTTCGAAGTTCAAAAGTTTTTATATTAACCTTAACCATTGGCCAGCCCGATTTCGGCCATTTTAAAATATATATGGTTGCCTCAGCGACATCAAGGGGCCGCTAGCGTAAAACTTTTAAATTTGCCTGCATTTATTGCTGTTGTTTTATGAGTGTTGTCAGCGCAAAATTAGGCTTTCCTCTCAAATCTCCTTCATTTCGGGAATTTATAATGAAGATTATGCTCAAGTTAACTCCCAAAAACGGAGTTAATTCCGCTCTATTTTTTTAATTTGCTCTAATGTATCAGGCCTATTAGATACCAATCAATGGTAGCTTCAAATATTACTATTTGAATATTCGACGAGCCACTATTATTCGAGTATTCGATTAAATGCGATGCACGATTATTCCAATATTGGTATTCGAATTTTCTTATTCGAATACGGCCTTATTCGAATATTTCGAGTATTGGAATGTCAACAGTTTTACAAAGTAGAATTTTCTTTTCTTTTATTGTAAACCCATTCTCGGCTCTTGCTTAACTTTTAAAAATTACTCACTCTCCTTTTCAGAGAACGTAAATTTCCTAACAGCTGATGGTCATCGCTTTGCGCATCCATTACATCATTTGGGCAAATCAGAAGATGACTTACCATTGATTGCTATCGATTCTTTCCGTCACATGTATATGTTTCCGAAATTCGAAGATATGTATGTATCTGGCAAATTAAAGCAATTTTTGCAAGATTTGTACAGTGGCAAGTTACACAGGTAAGTTAAAAATTTTGTTGAGTTTTAAAATTTATTTAAATTTAATGGTTTTTTATTTTTCACGCCCACTTCAAAACAGAGAGTTTCACTACGGTCCCGACCCACAATCCAATGAATTGGAAGTCAAAGGCACGTCACCACCAGAATCGAGTTTTAAGAAATTGGGGCCTTCGAAAAATCGTTATACATTACTGCATAAGGATGAGCTGTAAAATATGTGTTTCTATTTTTTAAGCTAAATCTACATACATATACGCACGCACGAATACACTTGTACACTTACAAATCTATTTACTGGCTAAATAACACCATTAATTACAAATCTATCAAACAATCTTGTATGCAATAAAAAGAAATAAGCAAGGTATAGTTTTGTTGTATGGTTGCTTCCTGTTTCTGGCAATTCTACAATTAAATTATAGATAAAAATGCAATGTGATTATATGTTTTTTTTTTTATTAATTCTAACTTAATGGATGTAAATTAAACTACTGAAAAATAAACGCTTCAATTATTTGTTTAAATGTAAATGATATCTTGAAACTCCGGAGCATTAGAATTAAATTTTTTTATGAAATAAAGTTTTTGTCAATTGTTATCAATATGTAAGTAATGTTTAAGCACATTAAATACAAACGAGCTAAGCAAAAATATTTATTAAAGTTCGAACAGCATATACATTTCGAAAAAGGCTGCTAAAAGTAATGCTAACAAGTTTGGAATTTTCACAAATTATATTGTGATTAAAAAATTATTGCTTTGCTCATAGAAACAATTAACAATCAAGCAAGCCCAAATGAAATGAAAAATAATCCTTAATAATTTAATTGATTTTTAAAATTCTCAAAAAAATACTTAAATATAAATACATATATAGTAACTAGTAATTATAATTACGTTACGGTATATAAAAATACAGTTCTCTTATTTAATATGCCAAATAAAATAATGGAATATTTGAGTACTTTAAAAACAAAATCTTAATTTCTTTTATATAAAGTTTATTTATTTTTACCACGCTTTTATTAGGTTCACTTGTATGCATGATATAAAAAAATAAAGGTATTTTCAGTTGATCATAGAGCGCTGCCACCTCAACAAAAAATTTTTTTGGTATTTTTTTTTAAATTTTGGGGAATTTTTATAAAGGAAAAAACATGGTTTGTAAAGTAAAAATACTTACAAAATAGGATCCATAAATCTGCTTTAAAATTTGTAAATGGTTCAAAAAATATCTCTGCTTCAAAAATGCGCATTAGAAACCATATTTACCTAAAAATAACGTTTAAAAAACCTTTTACGTCGTACTAATGCGACAAAACCTTTCGATTTAAGTGTTGAGAGATTAAGGACCGTTTTCGAAATGCCGGTTAATGCTAATTGCGATTAATTTGACAGTAACCGTAAAAATACGTCAATTAAATCCTAGGTATTCTTACACCTGTAAACAAAAAAAGTTCGGATATAACTTACCATCAGCAAAAGCACCAAATAACAACACTTAAAATACATTTTTTAGTATTTATGTTGTAATTTTTTTAAAATTTTTTTGAGATGCATTTTAATTTTTCTTTTCATTATATTTCCTATTCAAATATTATATTTCCTATTCAAAAATTAGTGAAAATCCCGAGCTTTGAGGTGTCTGCCATGGCTGAAGTTTTTGCCATGGGATGAAGTCTAGGAATGATTGAAATTACTTAAGCGTAGTGTCCTACGAAACATGTGAAAAGATCCGTCATTTAAAAACAGTAAAAGTGGGACAAACAAGAGAAAGCAAATTAATAGGAAAATAAAAGTTCCCGAACCTTGAGGTGTCTGGCTAAAGTTTTTGCCATGGGATGATGTCTAGAAATGCTTGATTCTACTTAAGGATAGCATTTTACGACACATGTGTGAAGATCTGCTATTTAAAAGTAGCCAAAATTTGTCAAACCCGCTTAAACATGTGAAAGCGCAGTGAAAAGTAGTGAAATTTCCCGAGTTTTGAGGTGTCTGGCTGAAGTATTTGCCATGGGACGAAGTCTAAAAATGCCTGATACCTTTTTTTTCAAAAGGAAACGTCACTAACACGGTTTATGTCAAATGAGGGCAATGGCGACCAAGAAGAAGAAGTAGAACAACCTCTATATTCTTCTACCATGCTTGTATGTTTGCTTGTTTGTATGTATGTAACTCTCGTTCGGTCTAAGCCCCAGTGGCCCGAAAACCGTAAAATATCCCTACAATATGGGTATCAAACGAAAGGCCTTCTTCGCCCCAGGTTTCATTTGGACTTCGATATATTTCGATAAATTGATCGATAACTGAGTTATCGGTCAAAATATGATTGCCCAAAAACCTAAAAGATTCCCTACAATATGGGTATCAAACGAAAGGGGAAGGCTCCAGGTTTCATTTGGAATTCGATAAATTTAACGATAACTGAGTTATCGGTCAAAATGTGGTTGCCCGAAAACCTTAAAATTTCCCTACAATATGGGTATCAAACGAAAGGGGAGGCCCCGTGTTTCATTTGGACATCGATATATTTCGATAAATTTATCGATAACTGAGTTATCGGTCAAAATGTGGTTGCCCGAAAACCTTAAAATTTCCCTACAATATGGGTATCAAACGAAAGGGGAGGCCCCGTGTTTCATTTGGACATCGATAAATTTATCGATAACTGAGTTATCGGTCAAAATGTGGTTGCCCGAAAACCTTAAAATATCCCTACAATATGGGTATGAAACGAAAGGTGAAGGCCCCAGGTTTCATTTGGACATGGATATATTTCGATAAATTTATCGATAACTGAGTTATCGGTCAAAATATGGTTGCCCAAAAACCTAAAAAATTCCCTATAATATGGGTATCAAACGAAAGGGGAGGCCCCGTGTTTCATTTGGACATCGATATATTTCGATAAATTTATCGATAACTGAGTTATCGGTCCAAATGTGGTTGCCCGAAAACCTTAAAATATCCCTACAATATGGGTATCAAACGAAAGGTGAAGGCCCCAGGTTTCATTTGGACATGGATATATTTCGATAAATTTATCGATAACTGAGTTATCGGTCAAAATGTGGTTGCCCGAAAACCTTAAAATATCCCTACAATATGGGTATCAAACGAAAGGTGAAGGCCCCAGGTTTCACTTGGACATCGACATATTTCGATAAATTTATCGATAACTGAGTTATCGGTCAAAATATGATTGCCCAAAAACCTAAAAAATTCCCTACAATATGGGTATCAAACGAAAGGGGAGGCCCCAGGTTTCATTTGGACATCGACATATTTCGATAAATTTATCGATAACTGAGTTATCGGTCAAAATGTGGTTGCCCGAAAACCTTAAAATATCCCTACAATATGGGTATCAAACGAAAGGTGAAGGCCCCAGGTTTCATTTGGACATCGATATATTTCGATAAATTTATCGATAACTGAGTTATCGGTCAAAATGTGGTTGCCCGAAAACCTTAAAATTTCCCTACAATATGGGTATCAAACGAAAGGGGAGGCCCCGTGTTTCATTTGGACATCGATAAATTTATCGATAACTGAGTTATCGGTCAAAATGTGGTTGCCCGAAAACCTTAAAATATCCCTACAATATGGGTATGAAACGAAAGGTGAAGGCCCCAGGTTTCATTTGGAATTCGATAAATTTAACGATAACTGAGTTATCGGTCAAAATGTGGTTGCCCGAAAACCTTAAAATTTCCCTACAATATGGGTATCAAACGAAAGGTGAGGCCCCAGGTTTCATTTGGACATTGATATATTTCGATAAATTTATCGATAACTGAGTTATCGGTCAAAATGTGGTTGCCCGAAAACCTTAAAATTTCCCTACAATATGGGTATCAAACGAAAGGGGAGGCCCCGTGTTTCATTTGGACATCGATATATTTCGATAAATTTATCGATAACTGAGTTATCGGTCAAAATGTGGTTGCCCGAAAACCTTAAAATTTCCCTACAATATGGGTATCAAACGAAAGGGGAGGCCCCGTGTTTCATTTGGACATCGATAAATTTATCGATAACTGAGTTATCGGTCAAAATGTGGTTGCCCGAAAACCTTAAAATATCCCTACAATATGGGTATGAAACGAAAGGTGAAGGCCCCAGGTTTCATTTGGACATGGATATATTTCGATAAATTTATCGATAACTGAGTTATCGGTCAAAATATGGTTGCCCAAAAACCTAAAAAATTCCCTATAATATGGGTATCAAACGAAAGGGGAGGCCCCGTGTTTCATTTGGACATCGATATATTTCGATAAATTTATCGATAACTGAGTTATCGGTCAAAATGTGGTTGCCCGAAAACCTTAAAATTTCCCTACAATATGGGTATCAAACGAAAGGGGATGGCCCCAGGTTTCACTTGGACATCGACATATTTCGATAAATTTATCGATAACTGAGTTATCGGTCAAAATATGATTGCCCAAAAACCTAAAAAATTCCCTACAATATGGGTATCAAACGAAAGGGGAGGCCCCAGGTTTCATTTGGACATCGACATATTTCGATAAATTTATCGATAACTGAGTTATCGGTCAAAATGTGGTTGCCCGAAAACCTTAAAATATCCCTACAATATGGGTATCAAACGAAAGGTGAAGGCCCCAGGTTTCATTTGGACATGGATATATTTCGATAAATTTATCGATAACTGAGTTATCGGTCAAAATGTGGTTGCCCGAAAACCTTAAAATATCCCTACAATATGGGTATCAAACGAAAGGTGAAGGCCCCAGGTTTCACTTGGACATCGACATATTTCGATAAATTTATCGATAACTGAGTTATCGGTCAAAATATGATTGCCCAAAAACCTAAAAAATTCCCTACAATATGGGTATCAAACGAAAGGGGAGGCCCCAGGTTTCACTTGGACATCGACATATTTCGATAAATTTATCGATAACTGAGTTATCGGTCAAAATGTGGTTGCCCGAAAACCTTAAAATATCCCTACAATATGGGTATCAAACGAAAGGTGAAGGCCCCAGGTTTCATTTGGACATGGATATATTTCGATAAATTTATCGATAACTGAGTTATCGGTCAAAATGTGGTTGCCCGAAAACCTTAAAATATCCCTACAATATGGGTATCAAACGAAAGGTGAAGGCCCCAGGTTTCACTTGGACATCGACATATTTCGATAAATTTATCGATAACTGAGTTATCGGTCAAAATATGATTGCCCAAAAACCTAAAAAATTCCCTACAATATGGGTATCAAACGAAAGGGGAGGCCCTAGGTTTCATTTGGACATCGACATATTTCGATAAATTTATCGATAACTGAGTTATCGGTCAAAATGTGGTTGCCCGAAAACCTTAAAATATCCCTACAATATGGGTATCAAACGAAAGGTGAAGGCCCCAGGTTTCATTTGGACATGGATATATTTCGATAAATTTATCGATAACTGAGTTATCGGTCAAAATGTGGTTGCCCGAAAACCTTAAAATATCCCTACAACATGGGTATCAAACGAAAGGTGAAGGCCCCAGGTTTCACTTGGACATCGACATATTTCGATAAATTTATCGATAACTGAGTTATCGGTCAAAATGTGGTTACCCGAAAACCTTAAAATATCCCTACAATATGGGTATCAAACGAAAGGTGAAGGCCCAGGTTTCACTTGGACATCGACATATTTCGATAAATTTATCGATAACTGAGTTATCGGTCAAAATGTGGTTGCCCGAAAACCTTAAAATATCCCTACAATATGGGTATCAAACGAAAGGTGAAGGCCCCAGGTTTCATTTGGACATGGATATATTTCGATAAATTTATCGATAACTGAGTTATCGGTCAAAATGTGGTTGCCCGAAAACCTTAAAATTTCCCTACAATATGGGTATCAAACGAAAGGTGAAGGCCCCAGGTTTCACTTGGACATCGACATATTTCGATAAATTTATCGATAACTGAGTTATCGGTCAAAATATGATTGCCCAAAAACCTAAAAAATTCCCTACAATATGGGTATCAAACGAAAGGGGAGGCCCCAGGTTTCATTTGGACATCGACATATTTCGATAAATTTATCGATAACTGAGTTATCGGTCAAAATGTGGTTGCCCGAAAACCTTAAAATATCCCTACAATATGGGTATCAAACGAAAGGTGAAGGCCCCAGGTTTCACTTGGACATCGACATATTTCGATAAATTTATCTATAACTGAGTTATCGGTCAAAATGTGGTTGCCCGAAAACCTTAAAATTTCCCTACAATATGGGTATCAAACGAAAGGTGAAGGCCCCAGGTCTCTTTTGGACATGGACATATTTCGATAAATTTATCGATAACTGAGTTATCGGTCAAAATGTGGTTGCCCGAAAACCTTAAAATATCCCTACAATATGGGTATCAAACGAAAGGTGAAGGCCCCAGGTTTCACTTGGACATCGACATATTTCGATAAATTTATCTATAACTGAGTTATCGGTCAAAATGTGGTTGCCCGAAAACCTTAAAATTTCCCTACATAATGGGTATCAAACGAAAGGTCAAGGCCCCAGGTTTAATTTGGACGTCGACATATTTCGATAACTTTATTGATAACTCAGTTATCGGTCAAAATGTGATTGCCCAAAAACCTAAAAAATTCCCTACAATATGTGTATCAAACGAAAGGGGAGGCCCCAGGTTTCATTTGGACATCGACATATTTCGATAAATTTATCGATAACTGAGTTATCGGTCAAAATGTGGTTGCCCGAAAACCTTAAAATATCCCTACAATATGGGTATCAAACGAAAGGTTTCACTTGGACATCGACATATTTCGATAAATTTATCTATAACTGAGTTATCGGTCAAAATGTGGTTGCCCGAAAACCTTAAAATTTCCCTACAATATGGGTATCAAACGAAAGGGGAGGCCCCGTGTTTCATTTGGACATCGATAAATTTATCGATAACTGAGTTATCGGTCAAAATGTGGTTGCCCGAAAACCTTAAAATTTCCCTACAATATGGGTATCAAACGAAAGGTGAAGGCCCCAGGTTTCATTTGGACTTCGATATATTTCGATAAATTTATTGATAACTCAGTTATCGGTCAAAATGTGGTTGCCTGAAAACTCTAAAATTTCCCTACAATATGGGTATCAAACGAAAGGTGAAGGCCCCAGGTTTCATTTGGACTTCGATATATTTCGATAAATTTATCGATAACTGAGTTATCGGTCAAAATGTGGTTGCCCGAAAACCTTAAAATTTCCCTACAATATGGGTATCAAACGAAAGGGGATGGCCCCAGGTTTCATTTGGACTTCGACATATTTCGATAAATTTATCGAAAACTGAGTTATTGCCAAAATGTGAGGCCTTACCTTAAAATTTCCTAAGAATATGGGTATCAAACGAGAGTGGAAGTGCAGAGGTTTCGTTTGGACTGCTGTATTTTTCGATATATTTATCGGTAATTCCATAGGACTTGTGACTAAAAAGTAAAAAATAAATATAGTTTAAAAAAACTAAAACTCACGCTTTTAGAGAGCATTGAACTGAAAAGTTGAAAATAATTTTAAAAACCCTACACAGTAGTTTTGTGGAAAAAGCTTTGTGCCATAATTTTCGTTTATCGAGCGCTGGACGCTTTTCCCACATAATTCTAGTTTCTTTACTACGCTTTCATTAGCTTTACTTGTACATACATTCATATGTATGTTTGCTTGTTTGTATGTAACTCTACTTCAGTCTATCCGATAGTGGCATATGACTGTCACAAAAACCTTGAAATGTGCCTTCAATATGGGTGTCAAACGATAGGAGGTTGCATTATGACTTCGATATATTTATCGATAACTAAGCTATCGGTCATAATGCCTACAATCTGGGTATCAAACAAAAGGGAAGTTCTACAGGTTTCTATTGGACTTTGTAATATATTTCGATATATTTATCGATAACTGAGTTATCGGTCAAAATGAGGTTGTCCAATAATATTCAAAATTGCCTACAATATGGGTATCAAACGAAAGTGGAGGCCCAGAGGTTTCGTTTGCACTGCGGTATATTTCGATATATTTATCGATTACTTCATAACACATTTAACTAAAAAGTAAAAAATAAATATAGTTTATATTGCACTAAAAAGGTAAAAATAATTTAAATAAAAAACGAAGATTATGGAACAAAGCGGACACGCTTTTTCCACAATACTACTGTGTAGGGTTTTTAAAATTATTTTCAACTTTTTAGTTCAATGCTCTCTAAAAGCATGAGTTTTAGTCTTTTTAAACTATATTTATTTAAATCTAGGTGATAGGTTAAAATAGAGACAAAACTATAACAGCTAAATAAACAAAAATTAAAAAAAAATCGATTAATTTCCGCATAAAAATAAATATGCGAAATTCAGAATAACTCAAAAAAAAAAGAAAAAATCGGTTTGACCAATCTCGAGAAAAGTGGAAAAAACTATCGAACTTCGAAAATAGTTTTAATCCTTTCGGGACGGAGTTTTATTTGGGAATTGGGATTGGTGTCAACAAAAAAATTAGCTCATACCTGAATATTGGACCATTAACTTAAAGCTATTTAAATTAAAGCTAAAAAGGGTGTACAAAATTCAGAAGAACTAGAGTGTTTAGGGTTAGGTGTTTAGAAAAGAAAATAAAATATTTCCAATTTTGCTGGTATATGTATATAATCCCAGTAGCCCTGAAAGGGTTAAATCTATAACAACACTTCGTTTTTAGACGTCGTCGTGATGATAAATCTTGCTACTCAAAAGTTAATAAAATAAGAACTAAATTACTTTGAACGGAAATATCTAAAAATGAATTTATACTAATTATGTGCATTGTCGATAGTGTATAACTGTTTTACACAAATAACGGAACTTGTAAGGAAAAAAAGAAAAAATGGCGATTTCGTCTTTACAACTTTAGGAATTCCAATTTGATATTAAATGTTTTATTTAGCGTATTTATACCAGAAGTTTTTACAGTTCTTGAATTAACTAAAGTAATAATTGTACAAGGAAAAGTATGATAATAAACAGAGATGTTAAAACTAGTAGTTAACTTTGAATTCACAGCATTGCCTCCATCCTGCACCAATATGCAATGTAGTAGAATCTTGTCCATGTGGAAATAACTTAACCAAAATTACTTGGAATAATATCGAAAAACTGGCCCAAATGTTTTTTTTGTTGTTGAAAACAAAGAAAGTTGAACTTCGAAAAAAATTGGGCTACTTCTCAAATTTTTCATTCTGTTTTTTTTTTAAATGAGTTGTGAAATATTAATTTCGTAATTTTTTGATGGTTTATGGATAATTTCGGGACTTTGTCGAAACCCTTTCAGTATAGTTTCTGCGAATTTTTCGGGACCATTTCTGAAATGTTTTTAGGATAATTTCAGGATATTCTGGGATCACTCCGAAAAGTCCCGAGTCGGTGAACAATATTTCAAGTTATTGGGATCAATTAGGAACTTTTCGAGACATTGTCCAAATATTAGTTTTAGATCCATATATGAGAGCTTTAATAACCAACCATTTGACAATTGACATTGAACATCTGCTTTTCAGCACATTTGCTTTATTTGAAATTATTATTTCTAGGACAGATTCTTGTTTTATTTTTCGCCACTGTATTTATGCGTAAGTAAATAAATAAATAATCATGTTTATGTAGTATATACAATAGGGTGATTCAAAAAAAAATGTCGCCTTGGTCTTACCACCTAAAAAGTTAGGTATTGATGAGAAAATAGGCCTTGCAAAAAATTAGCGCTCTAACTTAACCCGTAGGGGTGGCTATTTTTTTTCGCCCTTTCCCAAACTTTGAAGCTTCCAAAATGGTATGCCATGTGCCATTATCTTTACTATTAAAGTAATTACAGCCATTTAAAATTTACTTGATTTTATACGTGTTACTGTGTATGTTTGTGCAATAGTAGATACAAAACTCAGTCATTTTTAAATGGCTGTAATTATCTTAGTAGATGAGATAATCGCACATGGCTTACCATTTTGGAAGCTTCAAAGCTTGAACTTTAAGAGTATGTAAAAATATTGTGAAAAAAGTTTCAAAAATTAAAAAAAAAATCATACAAAATGTATGGGAAAGGGCGAAAAAAATAGCCACCCCTAAGGGTTAAGTTAGAGCGCTAATTTTTTGCAAGGCATATTTTCTCATTAATACCTAAAGTTTCAGTGGGTAAGACCGAAAAAAAACCATTTTTTTTTAATTTGAATCACCCTAATATACAATATACATATACCAGGTATATGCATGTTAAAGACTATCTGCCGTTACATGAGCAGCCGTGAGTTGAGAAATGTATAAACGGTGTTTACAAATCCATTTGCCACTGCGTGCACACACCTGACCATCACTGATTTGCGTTCCCTTACCGTGCTCGACTCGCTGTTTTCGTGACTAAAAAAAATTTAAGAGGAAAAATGGTATTTTAATTTACACCACTATTCAAGCTTGCAGTGAATGACATTTGAAAGACTGGGAGTAAAAAGGAAACTTATTACTGATGCAAGTAAAAAAAAACGTTGAAAATTAATAAAAAGGAGAATACAATTTTTTTTCTAGATGACAAAAAAAAAAACAATTTGCCTACCTTTTACTAAACAATTTTGTTTACTCCTTTTTATTAAACATTTTAAAAGTTTTCCTTTTACCTGCATGGAAAATACGCTCCTAGCTCTTGAAATTTTTTCTATAATTTAGATCTAATAGGGGAGTGAAACAGAGCCGACATAAGCCGTTAATTTGAAAAACTCCTGTCTTGCGTGGCAGTCAGAATAGTTGCGGAATTACTTCGAATAGAATGTCTGATAGGACCTTTTATCTTCCCTCACTCACCGCTTGTAGCCAACATTCATCCCGATCGCCGCCTTTGGATGCCTACTTGATGCCGGTGTCTCCGGTGACTCCATACACATAACCGTTTGCTTTGCTTGCCTCTAATAAACTGTTACCCAATTACAAATACAGTACATAGTTGTATGTCAATATAACAAACAGTAGCATTATTTATATGATTTATTTACCTTTTGTTGTAATAGACAATTTGGCGGTCAGTTTGATTATCGCGTTGTACCCATCAAAAGTTGATCGCTGTGATTCAAAATTTGTACGTTGACGGCAGATATGGGGTACTAGTAAGTTGAACTGTTTTCACAAACACGTGTAAATTGCTTTAGAAGAAACCTCCACTCCCGCTTTCAAATGAAGTTCAGTTTAGGAGTGTTATTCGACAAACATACGTATGTATGTATGTCTGTATGTACATATTTATCTGATAAAATTGCGAAAATAAAGACACGCAAAGTAATAAAGATTGTGCTTAACTCATATACATATGTATATTAGACCGGGTCGGTGCCCATACAAAAAAAAAAGTTTGCTGTGGTGAATTTGGGATGATAAAAATTTTCGTCCTGCAAGAGTCCTAAAAACAGCCAAAATCGATTTTTATTCACAACTTTTTATACCCAGCGGACTAGTACTAGTACAGGGGTATTATAAGTTTGTTCACATAACTGTTCTATGTAACGGCACAAAATAATCGATATAGATATAGAGTTCCATATATGAAAGTTCTTAGGTTGAAAAGAGGAGTTCATTAAGCAATGTTCGTCCGTCTGTCCGTCCGTCCGTCTGGGTACACGATAAAAATTGGGATATTTGCATGAAATTTTGTAGTGCAAGTTAGGCAATTGAGAAGTAAAGTCCTCTCTCGAAGAACAAAGATCACGCTCTATAAGTCTCTCATCATACCTGTCCTGAAGTATGGCTCAGATTCATGGAATGGACGAATGGACAAAGAAGCTCCAGCACAGAAGGTTTTCCTATCGTCGCCTGAATTCGGCAGCAGAGGGAGGGGGAGGCCTCGACTGAGATGGAAACGACAGGTGGAGGATGACTTGAACTCCCTTGGGGTTTCCAATTGGCGTCAGTTATCGCTAAAAAGGAATGACTGGCGTGCTTTGATATGCAACGGCCAAAATCGCTTAGGCGGTTAAGCGCCAATAAATGATGATGAAGTTACTTTCTGGGCAAGGTAGGTTGCTATTGAAAATGGGCGAAATCGGATGATAACCACACCCTCTTTTTCGATATCAAAAATTTCCAAAATCACAAATTGACATACATATGTATCTCGGTAGCTGAAATCAGGGTGGCGAAAAATTCGATCGCGAATTCTCAATTCTCAACGCTAAGGCAAACGAGCGGTAGTTAAAACAATAACTGCATTATTTCATTGCTAGGAGATTGTAAACAAACGATTTTTCATACCAGCAGCCTTGCTACGAGCGATCGCGTTTGTATGCTCGCTCGTTTCCAATGTATATACATAAAATAATTGCATACACTCGTTAAGAAACGAAAAATGTTTCCGATGTTTTAAACAACGCTCGTTTGCCTTTGCATTTATCGCGATAAGTTAGGAGCACAAATTGAGAAGATTGTATTTTTGAGCAATCGCGATCGTTCTTCTTACGGTGTGGATGCAAAATTTTGATTTCATCTGTTTAAAGAAAGTTGTACGTGCAAGATTTATTTCTGTTATTAGTTTGCAAGTAAACAAAGTGAAGATTTTATTAATACAAATATGGGAAGAACATCAAACATTGAAAAATCACAATTTGGGACATTTGATAAAGATTCAAATTATTAAAAGACCAATTTATGATTAAATAAAAAAAAAAACGAAATTCAGAGATACTCTTTTTCCTCAATTACAAATTGTTTCTAACAATGTCGTAAAAAATTATTTAAAAAAATGTATTTTTAATTTTAGGTTTTTTAGATAGATCTAACAATCAATAGGCCAGTCCTAAAATTTGATCCAATTCCCTCAATTGGTTCACGAACTAGAAAATAATGAAAAAAATGCAATTTTCAAAATGCCTAAAATTCAAAAATTCATAACTCAAAAAATTGACCACTATGGGTCATATGTCTCAAGGAAACTGACATTTTAATAAATGTAAGTGTTATATACGATATACAAAGTTATTTTCTTTGTTATGCTATTTAAGGGTTCCGGTATAGGAAGAAAAATGCGAATGCCTTTTTATTGTTCTGCTAACCAGTGGTTCAGTTCATATTTCCTCACGAAAAAATAATGAAATAAAATAATAAAAAACAAAAACTGTCTAAAAGCCCAAGGTCAACTAAATGATGAATACCATTGTTTAGAAATAATCTATGGTCATGTACACAAGTATGTAGACATGTGTTTTTAAACGCGCTACTACAATTCACTAACACAAACAAAACTTGCGCATGCGCAGAACTCACATTTGCACTGATTCATATAATAATGTTTGACACGCTTCTTACACACGGCCAGTATACGAAAGGCGCAGGCTGTGATCCCATCCTGCATTTTTTAGACACATACTCTCAGATTGATTTAATGATAAATAGTTTTTTATTTCCGATGTAATACCTAATTGTCGTGTGCGATCAATTTCTATACCGTTAAGTTCATAGCGAATTTCATCAAACAAATAACTCATACAATTATTCTTAAGTTGTATACCAAGTGATATGGAGTTATCATCTTTTACTACATAACCTTCAATGTATAACATACTTTCGCTGGGTAAGATGTATAAATCTTGATTTTGAATTGCTATACGAATTTCATCATTATTGTTATAGGATTGTAAGTATGGCGAATAACTATGCACGGCTAAAAATTTGAACCTAAATTTTAAACTTTTTTGGACTACATATATGACCAAACCAAATTTGGATTCAAATTCAATCTAGACCAGTTTTCATGAAAATTGGTTAAAGGAATCGGGTTTCAATTATAAACAAGAAATGTTTTAACAATTTTTTAAAGATAAAATAAATTTTTTGTCCGTTGGCGGGAATTCGAACCAAGACTTCCCGCATCATGCCCGCCTGCTCTACCACTGAGCTACATCGCATACATAAATGTTGTTGGCAAAATTCAATCTTGAATAAGCTTTCAAAAATAAATTTGAATTTTCAAATCCAAAAGTTTAAATTTTAGACCGAAAAGTTTTAAGAATAAAATAAAACTAAAAAAAATGTGGCAGCTGACAGAACTCGAACGAAAACGCTCTGGAGTCACAGCCGACTGCTCTACCGCTGAGCTATGACGCACATGAAGTTTTTGTGGGAAAAATTCAATTACATTAAAACAAACCAAAAATAAAAAAATTAGACAGCTTTTTCATTTAGATTTTAAATCGAAACCAAAAGAAATTGAAAATCTTTGTAGTTATTTGGACGGTTTGAAATATTGTACAAAAAAGTTTGAGAAATTGATTAATCTAATACGGGTTTAAAATTTAGGTTAATTTTTTTAGCCGTGTGAAACTCCTTTTTGATGATTGTATTATCAAATAGTGGTTTTTGTAAAACGTTAACTATATGACTCATGACTTTATTTTAATATGAATCCCAAACTTTGTAAAAAGTCTTTATTTAATTTTGTTATGTTATTATTATTATTTGGTTTTTTATTGCCTATTTTTTTTTATATACCTTTCAGTTGCAATTGTTTGTGCTGCTCCTTAGCCTCCGAACTTGAGAAGTTTTGTTTATATTGTTTTGATTGTGAAGGTGGAGATAAAGTGAGCGATAAGTTGTTGTGTAAATTGCTTTTATTGTATATAATCATTCTTTCAAAGGTTTCAAATGTAACCTTATCGATATATTTTCACCACGAAAATTCACCAAATTACCCTCTTGATCAATAATTTTCACAATCATAGTATTTATTTGATTTTGATTAACTGGTAAATAAATCACATTTGCTGGAGTTTCAGTTATTTTGTATCTCGGACTAACCGTTAGTGAAAACTGATGTAATGTATGTGCCGTTAAGTGGTTTATATAGGATCCGCTCACAATATTGCAATCGACAACTAATGTATTAATTTTTGTTATATCAATTGTTTTGTCAGATGTATGGCGAAGACCAGGTTGTAATACTCTTTTACTATATCCTAATAATGAGCCAATTGATCGATACTTATCAAAATATACTATATCACTTGAACTTTCTTTTTGCAATGTATTATAGTTAGGTTCTATGATAAGTTTTTTATCCTTTGCTAAAATTTCATATTTCTCTTTGATTACTCTGCTGATATCAGATATTTCATATGATCCAATCGGAATCTCTATTATATTATCACCAATATGAAGTAGATTGTTTTCGACATCGACGTTAGGTATCGAGTGATATGAGTCAAAGCTGATTAATCCGCATACATATTTTTTATGAAGTTCAATTGGAGGAAAATAATTTGCAACAAGCAATGAGGAATTAACGTGTAATGTTAAAGTTATTGACATCTCTATGCTTGATGAGTAAAAGAATTCTTACTTAGTTGGAGTTTTAAATTTATATAGATGATTTATTAATCCAAGAGTTATGTTCAGATGAAAATCCTAACCACTTAACATATATCATATTACCCTTCCTTTTTAGAACTTTTTCCACTAAATATATTTGGGGGAACTTTGTTTTCATTAATTCATATTCATAAAATCCTCCTTTAATTATATGTTCTTGATAGTCCTCTAAAACATATGTACAAGGATTTGTATTTTGCACACTTTTAATTTTGAATATTTCTGTTGTCCAATTCGGTGTATATCCCTTTTCAAACTTGTTCTTATATTTACTTATTCTTACATTATCACCAACCTTAAACTTAGGTTTATGAAATACTTTTAAATGATTGTAGGATGTAGTCAATATAGATGTTTCATTCGATGAGTCTACATCATTCGGTCTCATTCGTATTGTTCTATGAAATGTACACGGCTAAAAAATGAACCTAAATTTTAAACCCGTATAAAGTTTAATCAATTTCTCAAACTTTTTTGTAAAATATTTCAAACCGTCCAAATACCTACAAAGATTTTCAATTTCTTTTGGTTTCGATTTAAAATCGAAATGAAAAAGCTGTCTAAATTTTTTATTTTTGGTTTGTTTTAATGTAATTGAATTTTGCCCACAAAAACTTCATGTGCGTCATAGCTCAGCGGTAGAGCAGTCGGCTGTGACTCCTGAACGTTTTGGTTCGATTTCTGTCATCTGCCACATTTTTTTTAGTTTTATTTTATTCTTAAAACTTTTCGGTCTAAAATTTAAACTTTTGGGTTTGAAAATTCAAATTTATTTTTGAAAGCTTATTCAAGATTTAATTTTGCCAACAACATTTATGTGTGCGATGTAGCTCAGTTGTAGAGCAGACGGGCATGATGCGGGGAGTCTTGGTTCGAATTCCCACCAACGGACACAAAATTTATTTTATCTTTAAAAAATTGTTAAAACATTTCTTGTTTATAATTGAAACCCGATTCATTTAGCCAATTTTCATGAAAACTGGTCTAGATTGAATTTGAATCCAAATTTGGTTTGGTCATATATGTAGTCCACAAAAGTTTAAAATTTACGTTCAAATTTTTAGCCGTGTAGTATTATATTTATCAATAAGATTTTTATATATATTAATCCATTTATATGTTCCTTGATAATTAAATTCTCTCCACATCATTCCTTTTAATGTTCTATTAAATCTTTCTACAATGGATGCCTTTAAAACGCTATATGTGGAATAGTGATTAATTTGTTTGATGTTCATTAAATGTTTAAATTTACTGTTGAAAAATTCTTTACCATCATCTGTTTGCAAATTTTTTGGATATCGATTGCTTTGAATAAATATATTTTCTATAGCATTTGTAATGCTTTCAGTAGTTTTATTTTTAACTGCCTTACCCCATGATTTTTTGGAAAATGTGTCTATTACTGTTAAAAGATATCGATATCCCTTGTTATCTTTTTCATAATTTATCATTTCAACCAAATCCGCTTGCCATAAATCGCCAATTCCTTTCATAATAACATGTCTTCTTTTAAAATTTTTACGTGCTTGTTTATGCAATTCATCAACAATAGCCCGTTTCTCAACATTCATACTTCGTTTTTTTTTTCTTCTTATTTTCAGAATTTAATTACAGGTCGATCAAGTTTAACTCGCTTCACTTCAACATTATCTTTGCCAAGATATTCATAAATAAAGCTTTCAAGAGCATTAAATCTTTCTTCAATACTTTTTACTAAGTTTTTATTTTCATAGGCTAAACGATTATCAATTACATTTTCGAGTAATTTAACATCTTCCTTAACACTTTTGTCTATTTTCACCTTTAAGTTGTCTATGCTACTTATAACAATATTCATTGTTTCTTCAAACTTATCTAGTTTGTATAGTACTTCACTATACTTAACCTCAAGATATGCTTTTGTTACAGCATCTGCATTGTTAATAGGTTTAGCTAAGTTAGATATTCTCTTTTTATATACGTTTAAAGTGTGATTAGCCTTATCCACTCCAATGCCAAGCTCTGTTGTGATGAATGTATTTAACTTTGATTTACTAAACTGTTGACTATGAGATATGCTCTCTCAAAATTTATTTATTACATTCATCTTTATGATTATTATTTAATGATGTTAGCTTCTTTTAATTCTTCCACAATGGAAATTATTTCGTTTTTGTGATTATTATGTCCAGAACTCTCTGATGATAATAGCAATCGCAATCTTTCCACTAATTCATTAGGATTATCCCAATATATATAGTTGGGTTTATTTGTTTTAAATGTTTTAAGTAGTAGTCCACGTCCTTTCGTCAACAAATTTGAGTTTGGATTAAACAATTTCCTTATTATTTGCGAATATTTAAACGATTTCGAACCTTTTATTTGTCCAGATTGTACATAAGATCGCTTATGTGCGTTTGTGTTGGTTAAAATTCGCTTATAATTACTTAGATCTCTTGTATTGTAATGTAAAGGATTTGAATGGAAAAGTAGTTCGAATAACCCTGGAGTCATTTTCCAATTAATTTTACCAAGATTAATGGAATTATCATTATTAAACTGCAACATCTTATTTCCATATCTTAGTCTTCCTCTTGCATCCTTATTTAATCCATATAACGTATCTAAGCTCTTAGCATCCTGAAGAATTTGTAAATTTGCGTTTAGCTTGTACTTATTTAAACTAGAATGATTGAATTTAAGCCGCTTCCTATCTTTATTCAATTGATTTTCCCTCTTACGTTTTCCAGCTATTATGTGATCAAGTTTAATATTTTTTCTATCATAAATATCATCCACCTCATTATTACTTTTCCGTTTTAAAATTGCTTTTTCAAGTTTAATTGAAGGTTTTTTTAAGTAAATTTCGTTTATTTTTGCTTTTTTTCCCCCCTTTAACTGTGACAAATCACATTTAGTTTGTTTAACTCTGTCATTATATGGTATATATCTCCTTAGTACACGTTTCACTTTCAATTTTCTTGATACATCCTTTCCAAACTCAAACCGTGTTCTCTCCTTATTTGATTGACCTTCACTCTTAGGCTTTCCAGCTGTTATATCATCAACTCTAATATTTTTTGTATCATAAAAATTATCCATCTCAACATTACTTTTCCTTTTTAAACTTTTCTGCTCACTACTCAGCTCATCTTCATTTTTCTGTTTTTCTGTTTTATTTACAGGTGACAAATCACGTTTAATTTCTTTGGTTCTACCATCATATGGCATATAACTCTTTCGTTTCCGTTTCACTTTAAATTTTATATTTTTGATAAATCCTTACTTTCATTTTTGGTTTGTTCTGTTGTAGTGTTGTGTGGATGCGTTGTGTTATGAAATATAAAATTATCTTGAGTCTCATTTTTATGGGTGTAATGAATGAATGATTTAAACGAGTTCTCCTACTAACTAATCTTTTTCGCTTATGTTGAATATCATCGTTTAACCTGATGTTAAAATTATCACTTCTATCATCGACATCCATCTCATCATCATCATCATCATTATTAACGTCATAACCATATTGAGTTGGTTGAAATGTATGTTTTTTATGTTTTAAGCTGCCAATAATTTCATTCACGGGGTTTGTTAATGGTTTAAATGTATCTTCCAACATATTAGATCTATCTTCTGAATTTATTTTAATATTTCGTAGCTTTTGTTTTAAAATCGCTCTAGTCTTCACAATATCTTTCAGTAGTTTTTGATCCATTTTTTTTTTTTTTTGTTTTAAACTGATACTGATCTGCTCGTTATCTGATATCGATCTGCTATATATCTGCTGTTGATCTGCTATATATCTGCTATCGATCAGGTTTTATATATTATAATTTTATGAAATTATCAAAACCCTTTCGATATCGAACTTTTTCCATTAAATCATCCTTGCTTATAACAACAAACCCATATCGATCTCTCCAACATTCCTTACAAATGTTTAAAAACTCCTTAAATGACATATCGCCTATAATATGATCATTATATATATGTCTACACGGCTAAAAATTTGAACGTAAATTTTAAACTTTTGTGGACTACATATATGACCAAACCAAATTTGGATTCAAATTCAATCTAGACCAGTTTTCATGAAAATTGGCTAAATGAATCGGGTTTCAATTATAAACAAGAAATGTTTTAACAATTTTTTAAAGATAAAATAAATTTTGTGTCCGTTGGTGGGAATTCGAACCAAGACTCCCCGCATCATGCCCGTCTGCTCTACAACTGAGCTACATCGCACACATAAATGTTGTTGGCAAAATTAAATCTTGAATAAGCTTTCAAAAATAAATTTGAATTTTCAAACCCAAAAGTTTAAAATTTAGACCGAAAAGTTTTAAGAATAAAATAAAACTAAAAAAAATGTGGCAGATGACAGAAATCGAACCAAAACGTTCAGGAGTCACAGCCGACTGCTCTACCGCTGAGCTATGACGCACATGAAGTTTTTGTGGGCAAAATTCAATTACATTAAAACAAACCAAAAATAAAAAATTTAGACAGCTTTTTCATTTCGATTTTAAATCGAAACCAAAAGAAATTGAAAATCTTTGTAGGTATTTGGACGGTTTGAAATATTTTACAAAAAAGTTTGAGAAATTGATTAAACTTTATACGGGTTTAAAATTTAGATTCATTTTTTAGCCGTGTAATATTCATTTCATCTTCACAGAGCCAAAAATGCCTAATAAAATTAATAAGATTGTCTTTATGAACGGTTTTCAGGCTCAGGGGTAGTCAAGACGGCGGAAACGAAAAAAAAACCATACGCAAATCTATTTGGTTTAATGAGGAAATTCTTATTGATATTATCAAGTGCAATTTCTTCTTTTTTCTTTGTGATTTCTTTTTATATGTGTTATTAATAAGAAAATCTTCTTGAAATTTCTGTCAAAATATTGAAAAAAAGCTGAAAGAGAAAAACTTCTTATTTTAATAAGATGATCTTAGGGTTCCTAACAATAAGATTTGACTTATTAATGTTTTCAAAGGAAAATCTTGCAGAAAACGTACTGATTTCTTAGGGTTCCTAACAAGAAGATTCGACTTATTAATGTTTTCAAAGGGAAAACATATTTCCGCGTAATTGTATGTGTTAATAAGACGATCTTAGGGTTCCTAACAAGAAGATTTGACTTATTAATGTTTTCAAAGGGAAAACATATTTCCGCATAATTGTATGTGTTAATAAGACGATCTTAGGGTTCCTAACAAGAAGATTTGACTTATTAACAGATTTCCGCATAATTGTATGTGTTAATAAGACGATCTTAGGGTTCCTAACAAGAAGATTTGACTTATTAATGTTTTCAAAGGGAAAACATATTTCCGCATAATTGTATGTGTTAATAAGACGATCTTAGGGTTCCTAACAAGAAGATTTGACTTATTAATATTTTCAAAGGGAAATCTTGCATCATCATCAGCAGACATCATGTAGAACAATTATACGCTGAGAAGCAGAAGTACCCGATGGCTCGATGGTAAGCACCTGTGTTCAGCATTCAATATGTGGTTAGTTCGATTCGCGGTAGAGGCAATATGGCAAGTGTGGAAGGCAATGTAAGGAAGAAGGCGGTGAGATGGCTTGAAGGAAATATAAAAAGGCAACATAAGAAGGTAAAGGCAATACAAGAGAAATCTAAAACTGAATCGTAACTGATAATCTGAAGTTCTCGAAGACAATATAAGAACTCTGAAATATAATTTTTATTTTCTTCTCAATAATATGTGATTTCATTTTGAAAACATTAATAAGTCGAATCTTCTTGTTAGGAACCCTAAGAAATCAGTTCGTTTTCTGCAAGATTTCCCTTTGAAAACATTAATAAGTCAAATCTTATTAACACATACAATTACGCGGAAATATGTTTTCCCTTTGAAAACATTAATAAGTCAAATCTTCTTGTTAGGAACCCTAAGATCGTCTTATTAACACATACAATTACGCGGAAATATGTTTTCCCTTTGAAAACATTAATAAGTCAAATCTTCTTGTTAGGAACCCTAAGATCGTCTTATTAACACATACAATTACGCGGAAATATGTTTTCCCTTTGAAAACATTAATATGTCGAATCTTCTTGTTAGGAACCCTAAGAAATCAGTACGTTTTTTGCAAGATTTCTCTTTGTAAAGATTAATAAGATTTTCTCTTAAAAAATAAAAAGAACTTCTTCTTGAAGAAAATCTATAGAGATATCATATGACTTTTGTTCTATTTTATTAGGCAGTGTTGGCTCTGTGTTGTTTGAAAATTATAATCAAATTAGCATTATCACGTATAAGATGGTTGGGTATTTTTGTATATGTTTGACATAGATAGAAAGAATCAATGTGTTTATGTCTACCCATACAAAAATAATCTCTTATAACATTCTGCTTATCGCAAATAACATCATCAAATATCATTATAGAATCAGATTTTGCTTTGTTTATACTTAAAACCTTTTCATTTTCGTTGAATGTAAATAGATTTATTTCTGTTATTGAATCAATCAGTTTTTTTAAATATTGATATTTAGGTTGATATAAAGATTTTGAATATATGTAAATATTTTTTAAACGAAGACCATTTGGACTTTCTATTAAGCTAAGCATTACATTAGTTTTTCCAAAATTCGATGGTCCTACTATTAACGCTCGTATAGAATTTGGTAATAATATACCATGTCTATTTTCTAACTTGCTTTCTGTATAGACATCATCAACATTCCTCACTTTAATTTGTTTAGTCTGCTTTATCAATCGCATTTTTACAACTAATTCGATTTTAATATAAATATGGTATTATATATATAAAAATAATAGAAGTGTAAAAAGCATTGATGTGAATGGATTCATAATATTTAAACAATTTTTTATTAAAAAAATGGCTATAAAGTTTAAAAGATGGTGTTCATCCACTCAGTTTAAAACAGGTAGAGGATTGGTAAACACCTTTGTTAACTATTAACGAAGTCTAAAAATGTTCCACCCTGTAAAAATGCAGTGCACGGAACATGATCCGCATTGGATTTCGTCTGCATTCCAATTGCGCTATACTAACCGTGTGAACGGAATGTGTTTGCATCTGCAGTTATTAACCGTGTGAACGTAATCTGTTTACGTCTGCATTTAAAGGGTGCGACTCAAGAATATATATGTATGTTTTAAGTGTATTAGATTTCGGTAATGGTTAACATCTATTTTGACGTATATAAAGGTTCGGTTATAGCGTAATAAAGTGAGTTAGCAGCTCAAGATAGCAGCAAAAACAACATACAAATCATCATTCTGGTGACCCCAAGAAAAAATGGCAACCTTCAGTGAATTGGTCAACGAACAAAAAACATATGGCTCCAACATTGAAACCATAATAAGGAACTTCAAAAAGGACGCCGCCACCCGAAAGCAGTCCTCGGAATATTACGAGGAACGCTTAAGGAGGTTAAACAGCGAATGGGAAAATTTCGAAACAACCGACACCCAAATTCGTGTACTCGAAAACCTGCCCATGGATCACGATTACTTCACGAAGGAGTACTACAACACCATAATGAACGTAGTGGTCCAATATAGGGAAGTATTCGAAACTGCAGCGCGTCAGCTAGCTGCAAGTCATCACCAGCTGCCAGCTGCAACTCAACAAAAGCCGGCTGAAACACAACCACCACAGGGGAATCAACCGGAATCAGAAACAAACAGTTTCATCAAGTTGGTACGCAGGCAAGGAGTAATGATGGCTTCATTGGAACGAGCGTTAAACGACACCGTTTCACCAAGATGCCAACCTGTAATCAGTAAATTATGGGCAAACATCGAGGATATTCACTTCAAAATATTTGAAATGTTCGACAATCCCACACAGCAGGGTTACAGTTACGATCAATTCATGGTGCTGGAGCAAAGAGTGCGGAGCTGTCTGCAGGCAGCAGATAATGAGGTGAGGGTTATGCAATCATCAAGTCCAGGTTGTGCAACATTCAAACCACACTCAGTTTCATTGCCAAAAATCACCATTTCAAAGTTTGACGGGAACTACCTGAAATGGCAGGAGTTCTACGACTTATTTACGCAACTGGTAATAAGTCAGCCACTAGCAAAAATTCAGAAAATGTACTATCTGAAGACTCACGTGGTGGGTGAAGCTGGAAATCTCATTAAGCATTTCGCTTCAACAGAAGAAAATTTCGAAGCGGCTTGGTTGGTACTCTTGGAGCGTTACAACAATAAACGCTTGCGGGTGAGCAAACTAATAAATGAGCTACTCAGTACGACGGGAGGGACTTCAATGGACAACATCAAAAAACTTCATGACACAACCAAAGAATGTCTCTTAGCTCTGAACAATTTACAAATAGACACATCAACATGGGATCCACTACTGATTCATCTGCTAATAAAGAAATTGGATCAACCCACACGTCTGCGCTACGAGCAATCGTTATCGAAACCACGAGAAGTACAAACGCTTACAGAGTTCCTGCAATTCCTCGAAAAGCACTTTCAATCCCTGGAGGCAATGGGTATCAAAACTACAAACCAAACTTCAAAGGTCTGCACTACGGTCACGTCAAAAAATCCTAATAATGACAACTGCAACATGTGCAAAAAGGGAAAACACCAATTGTTTTCATGCAAGGAATTTCTCCAACAATCTCCATCTACTCGTTTCCAGTTTGTACAAAGGCATAGATACTGCCACAACTGTCTTAAACCGGGGCATGCTGCGGTAAACTGCCCACTAAGGCCCAATTTCACAGTGCCAGGTTAACTTACGTTCCACAGATATCTAATTTTCATTTTGAGTTAACCAAAGGTTAACTGCCCAACATTGGTGGTTTAACCTCTGGTCAGATATCAGAAGGCTGGCTACCAACAATTTATATAGAAAAAATTCAATTAAAGAATTTAAATAAAATTGCGAATCTTTAGTTAGCTGTGGAACTTAAGTTAACCTGGCACTGTGAAATTGGGCCTAAGAAGTTGTTTGAAATGTAACAAAAAGCATAACACATTGTTACATTTTGAAGACGCAAACGCAAGGTCATCATTGGAAACCACTCCAACTGAAAAGCATGCATTGAAAAATACTACACCATCAACGACCAAAGCAACAGCTTCCAAACAGGAAGCAGCTTCACTGGCAACCGCCGAACACTCACGAACGAATACTTATGTCCTGCTTAGCACTGCCATGGTAAAGGTCAAGGGAAATGGAACAGAAGTGCAGTGCCGTGCAATCCTGGATTCGGGCTCACAGGTGAATTTTGTTACAGAGCGGTTGGTGAAAAGATTGGGTATTTCAACAAAATCATCATCAATTTCCATTAATGATATCGGCTCCAGTAACACCAAGGTACGACATCGAGTCAATATTGGGTTACATTCACGGATCAATAGTTTCGCAACACGGCTAGAAGCAGCAGTACTACCGCACATTATATCTCCACAGCCCTCACAAGACATCAATATCGACGAATGGAAAATTCCCAGCAATATAACGCTAGCAGATCCATCATTCAATCATCCGAACAAAATTGACATATTGTTAGGAGCGGAGTTCTACAATCAGTTGATGACAGCCGGACAAATAAAACTATCCGAAGACCTACCCATTCTGCAAAATACGCTTCTAGGATGGATCGTTTCCGGAAAAATTGGCGGCAATGACAGCGCAAATGCAAGTTGTGGAATCTGCATTCGAGAGGATATAAATCTAGAATCAGCATTGGCTAGGTTATGGCAACTTGATGAAGTTGCAACCTTGGGAAAACAACTATCAACAGCTGAAAAACAGTGTGAAACTCACTTTGCTCAAAATACAGTTATTCAAAATGGAAGATTCATGGTAAAACTACCCTTTCATGAAGGTCCGGAGGCTTTAGGGGAATCGTTTGGGATTGCAAGCAATCGATTTTTGGCCTTGGAACGCCGATTGGCAAAATCACCGGAGACAAGGGATAAATACATACAATTTATGGAAGAGTACGAAAGGTTGGGTCACATGACTCAAGTGGATATTAACTCCATAAATCACCCGAGGTATTTCATTCCTCACCACTACATCTCCAGACCAGAAAGCCGTACCACAAAACTGCGTGTGGTATTTGACGCATCGGCAAAGTCAACCTCTGGAATATCATTGAACGTACTCATTTATACTGGACCCATTGTTCAGAGCGAGCTGTTCACCATTTTACTTCGCTTTCGCATGCCTAAATTCGTATTCACAACAGATGTAGAAAAAATGTATAGGCAGATCCTCATGCATCCGGAAGACAGAAAATTCCAACTCATCATATGGCGAAAACACCCAAGCATGCCAATAAGGCATTATCAATTGAACACAATCACTTATGGGACCAGATCTGCCCCGTATTTGGCAACGAAATGCTTGCAAACAATTGCAAAGGAAAATATGCTATCACATCCATTGGGTTCGCAGTTCCTACAAGAAAACTTTTATGTAGATGACGGAATTGGGGGATCAGATAGCTTAACTACAACCATGGAAATTCAACAGCAACTAATACATATCTTGAAGCAGCGCGGTCTCAACCTGCAAAAGTGGTGTTCCAATCATCCACAATTGCTCGAAAATGTTGGCTTAGGAGAACAAGAAGTCGATATAGATTTTGATAATGACATCAATCAAACTTTCAAAACGTTGGGTATGACATGGATGCCTAAAGTTGACAAGTTTGTGTAAAGGTGTGCTTAGCAAGCAACAACATCATAACGAAGCGATCAGTTAGTGCGGACATAGCTAGGCTATTCGATCCGTTGGGCATACTAGCACCAATAGTAGTCACGGCGAAAATTTTCATTCAGGATCTATGGCAACTCAAGCTAGAGTGGGACGAAGCATTACCGGCCGAATTGAATGCTACATGGACAACATTCCGAAGCAATTTGGAAAAGCTAAATAACATGCAGGTCCCGCGACACGTATTTGAAGGACACATCGCAGCAAAGGTACAAATTCACGTATTCTCAGATGCGTCGGAAAAAGCATATGGAGCTGTGATATACATTAGATCACAGCTAGACGATGGACAAGTAATGGTAAAGCTGTTGTGTGCGAAATCACGAGTAGCGCCGTTGAAGCGACAAACTCTTCCGCGACTTGAGCTATGCGCATCAGTTTTGGGAGCTCAACTTAGCGCTAGAGTCAGGGCAGACCTTAAGCTGGATGTTCCTACATATTGGACTGATTCCCAGATAGTACTAGCATGGATCAATTCGCACTCAGCATCATATCAAACATTTGTGGCAAACCGGATAGCTGCAATTCATGAGCACACAATTCCTGAGCAATGGCGGCATATAGGTTCGAGAGACAATCCTGCAGATATTATATCACGAGGACTTCCGCCAGGAAAGCTTGAAGCCTGCAGCTTGTGGTTTAATGGGCCGAAAATATTGCTTACCGAGGAAGACACGTGGCCATCAAAATATTCAAAGGCGAACACAACAATCGACGAGGGCATCAACATGGAACGAAGAAAAGTGACATCGATCCCGGTTACAATCCCCGTAATTGAAGAAAACGTCCTTTATAATATTCGACATAACGGCTCCTTCAAAACACTACAAAAGGTTATAGGTTACATGTTGCGATTCATCAACAGGGCGAGAAAACAATCAGAAGACTCCAAAATACCATTGACCGTGCATGAATTAGACAAGTCTCTCATGGCAATCGTCCAAATAATGCAACAGTTGGACTTTGATGACGAGCTAAAGAAATTGAAAAAATTCAACGAGGTTGGGAAAAACAGTCCATATCGCAGTCTGTCACCATTTTTGGACAATGAAGGCATCATCCGAGTGGGGGGCCGCCTACAAGCATCAGAACTTCCATACGAGGCCAAACATCCTATGTTGCTCCCATACAACAACATCATAACCAAGTTATTGATGCAAACAATCCATTACGAAAACCGGCATTGTGGACCTCAAGCGCTTTTATCATTTACAAGGCAGAGATTCTGGCCAGTGAAGGGAAGGATTATGGCTCGATCAATCTTGGCCAATTGTATGAGATGCAACAAGGCGAAACCAAGGCTCCTGTTCCAGGTTATGGGAAACCTTCCGTCAACAAGAGTAACGCCGGCACGACCATTTATCAATTCCGGAGTTGACTTCTGTGGACCTTTTGCAGTGCACTTCAAGATAAGAGGAAAGAAACCACATAAGGCTTATATAGCTGTGTTCTGTTGTTTTGCAACGAAGGCTGTGCATCTGGAACTGGTTATCGATTTGACGACCCAGGCATTTATTGGAGCACTAAAGCGATTCATAAGCCGAAGAGGCCATTGCCAGAATCTATATTGTGATAACGCTACAAACTTCGTAGGGGCAAGAAATCAGCTAGCTGAATTGACCCAAGCGGTTTATGCTGATTCATCACAAAAATCAATCATAAATCAATGCGCTTTAAAAGGAATAACATTTCATTTTATTCCTCCGAGGAGCCCTCATTTCGGCGGATTATGGGAAGCAGCGGTAAAATCAGCCAAGCATCTTCTGGTCAGAAGCACCTCTACGGCATTACTGACTTACGAAGAATTGGACACTGTAGTCATCGAGGTAGAGGGAATCCTCAACTCTAGACCGATCAGCCCAATGTCCGACGACCCTAATGACCTAACAGCTCTAACTCCAGGTCACTTCCTCATTGGAGAACCAATCAACGCACAGTTAGATGCAAGCAGCACAACACAAAAAATGAGCCTACTCACAAGATGGAAATTGGTCTCCTACCTCAAACAGGAATTTTGGAAGCGATGGTCTACCGAATACTTATCAGAGCTACAGTTGAAAAACAAATGGAAGAACAAGCAAAACAATGTCAAAATAGGTGACATGGTTATCATTAAAGAAGACAACACACCAGTACTTCAATGGCCATTAGGACGAGTGCTCAACGTGTTTAAGGGACAAGATAACATCGTGCGGGTGGCGGAGGTAAAAACCGCAACTGGCACGTGCAAGAGATCAATTCATCGGTTGGCACCATTACCCATGGAAGAAAATAACGAAAGAGAACCACAAGCAGCCGAAACAGACGAAAAGGATTCTCCACCGAAGAACAACATCCGCGCCTTGCATAATGGACTCGCAATGCTGCTGATCACATTGTTACTTCTTCCCCTAGCTTTGGGAATTCAAATTGAAAATAGAAGATTTGGGTCAAAAGTTGGCATTCATTTTGAGGGGATTGGATCGGCAGCCATATCATCTACCGAGTGGAACCTCATTATATACTACGACCTGAAAGCGTTCTCGGGGGAATTGGCAGCGCTTTCAAACGGCACCAAAGCATTAAGCCTCCTATGTCAGGAAATGAACCAAAAGAGCATCTGTCACTCTCTGGTAAGGCACTTTGAACAGACTGAAGCCGCATTGCACTTGGATGCCTCGATGATGAGATCCAATCGGCAAAAAAGAGGAGCAATAAATGCGATTGGAAATGTTGCATATTCATTGTTTGGTATATTGGACCCACAGTATGCTGAACAAATGTCCAATACAGTATCACAAGTGAATGAGAACGAGTCTCATCTGCTCAATCTCATCAAAAACCAAACATCTGTTGTAGACTCTACAATAAATATTGTGAAGCAAGATCAGATCGCGGTCGACAAAAAGTTCCATTTCATCGATCAACAACTCAGCCAAATTATTAATGGAATACGCGCCGACGCCGCTGCGATAAACCAAGATAGAATATTTCAAGCGTTTTCATCGCTTTCCACGCAACTGACACTTATCTCAGCCAACTTACAACGCATTCAGTCATCCATATTGGACGTGTTAACCGATTCTCATCACGGGAAAATAAGTCCCCTGCTCCTAACACCAATCCAATTACAACAAGAAATAAACAAGATAAAACTTCAGTTGACAGCATCATTAGAACTACCGGTGCAGCAAGACGATTTACTGAAGTTGTACCAGCTCATGAAGGTTAAAGGAGGAGTAACACAAAAGCATGTAATATTCAGTATAACTTTGCCCCTGGTGGAACATGACAGATTCGACCTGTTCAATATCGTACCGATCCCCAACTTGACCAATGGGACAATGGTTGAAATAGATCCATGTGCCCCGATACTGGCTATAAACACGGCTCGTGATCAATTCTTTCCAATGAGTGAATTGGAATTTCAATATTGCATGGACATTACACAGGGAAGCTACATCTGTCCCAAAATTCAGATTCATTACAGCCACGGATCGGCCATGTGCGCATGTGAAGAAGCCCTTTTCCGGAATCATACGCAATCAAGTTGTATACTGCCAAAAACGCCAAATGGTTTTGCGTGGATACCACTACATCATGACAACAAATGGATATATGCGACACCAGTTTCATCTCGTGCAACAGTAGTATGTGGCCCAGATATTACACAGATTACTTTAAAGGGATCCGGACTGCTGTCACTTCAACCAAACTGTATACTAAAACAACATTTTGTATCCATTCATGCCCATCAGGTATTAGCCAGCAGCCTGAGTTCATCCTACACGTGTCTTGGCGAAATCTCCAAGGTAGCCAAGGTAGAACAAATAAAACCTCTTCTTCACAAGTTGACCGATGTGAAATATATAGCTGACACCCAAAATTTGACATTACTGCAATCCACATTGGCAAACCATCATCTGTTGGAACTACCACATCAACTTGAAACACAAAATACACACCATATGACAGTGGGTTATGCAGCGTTGCTTATAGCTGTATGTCTACTGGTCTTTACGATAATCAAAGGGAGGTGCAAAACACGCAAACATCAATCATTGCCTATCTCTGCGGATACCAATCCATCCGAGCAACCCAAAAGACCTACTCCAGCGCCCCGACATTCTAATGAAATTTTGGACTTCACGGTGAACGTTTAACTCACGGGCCAGTGCAGGAAATCGAGCTGCGCTCATCGGGGGGAGGATGTTAACTATTAACGAAGTCTAAAAATGTTCCACCCTGTTAAAATGCAGTGCACGGAACATGATCCGCATTGGATTTCGTCTGCATTCCAATTGCGCTATACTAACCGTGTGAACGTAATCTGTTTACGTCTGCATTTAAAGGGTGCGACTCAAGAATATATATGTATGTTTTAAGTGTATTAGATTTCGGTAATGGTTAACATCTATTTTGACGTATATAAAGGTTCGGTTATGGCGGCCGCCGTGGTGTAGCGGTTAAGTGTTCGGCCTTCTACATCAAGTCGTGGCGGTTCGATGCCCGGCAAAAGTAACATCAAAAATAATTTAGAAAAACAATTTTTCTAAACGGGGTCGCCCCTCGGCAGTAGTTTGGCAAACTCTCCGGGTGTACTTCTGCCATGAGAAGCTTCTCAGAAAAAAATTCATTTGCTTTGCAAGTGCCGTTCGGAGTCGGCAAAAAACTGTAGGTCCCGCCAACTTGTAGGAAAAACTCAAAAGCAACACACCACAAGTTGGAATGAGAAGCTCGGCTAAAAATCTCGTTAGAGGTTATGATTACCTGTTGGTATATCGCCGCCATTAGTTTTTTTTTTTTTTTTTTTTTTTTTTATAGCGTAATAAAGTGAGTTAGCAGCTCAAGATAGCAGCAAAAACATTAATCAACAACCTTGATAGATACATTACCTTTTGAACTACATTTACCTGGCTATCAGTTTTGTGGGCCTGGAACAAAATTAAAAGAAAGATTGGCGAGGGGAGATAAAGGGATAAATTTATTGGATGTAGCTTGCAGAGAACACGATATTGCATATACACAATCAAAAGAAATAATTAAAAGACATCAAGCTGATCGAATATTGAGTGAAAAAGCTTGGAAATGAGTAAAATCTAAAGATAGTAATATAAAGAAACGTACGAGCGCTTGGTTAGTAGCAAATGCAATGAAGACAAAACTTAAATTTGGATTAGGATTACAGAAGAAGAAGAAGAAAAATAAGAGGAAAAGTAAACGGAAATTATTAAATAAAAAACTATTTTCGTCAACTGTTAAGAACGTTTTAAATGTTTTAAAAAAGAAAAAAACTAACAACATTAATGAGGCTATTAAAATTGCTAAAAAAGCTATACACCCAAAGTTTAAAAGAAAAAAACATAGTGTCATTATACCAAGAGTTATTCCACTACCAAAACTCGGAGGATTCCTTCCGTTAATTCCAGTTTTAACAGCGCTATCAGCGCTCGGCGGTTTGGCTACAGGCGGAAGTGCTATTGTTAAAGCTGTAAATGATATAAAAAATGGAAAAGAACAACTATCGGAAGCAAATCGACATAATAGGTATATGGAATCCGTTGCTATGGGTAAAGGTGTTTTCCTTAGGCCATATAAAAAGGGATTTGGGCTCTTTTATAAACCTCAGTCAAAAAACTTTTAAGGAATCTACCCAACCGTCCGCTCACTGATATCGACTTGAGGAAATATGTTAAAAAACTAAAACATTTTAGAGGTGTTTTTATGCGTGATAATTTACCAAAAAAGCCGTACATTCAAGAATGTGGCATTGTTAATTTAGATGATTCAGTCGGTCGTGGAAGACATTGGGTAGCATACTATAAAAATCAGGATTATAAGGAATATTTTGATAGTTTCGGCAATTTACATCCACCATTGGAGATAGTTGAATATTTAAAACCACATATTGAATATAATTATAAGCGAAAACAAAAATTTAATACTTACAATTGTGGTCATTTATGTTTGAAGTTCTTGTTTGAAAAGTATAAATACTTTTAAATAAATAAAAAGACATTTTTTTTAATTTAACATTTTAATTGATATAGTTTATTTATTTTTATATTTCAATTTATGGTATTTTATAATGACCCCATTCAAAGGTTTCTATTCCATTTTCTCTTATATATCTCTCATCATCTAAATAACTTAACACTAATTTAGTTATATGTTGAGTATACAGTTTATGTAAATTTGATATAAAAATATACATTGAATCGTAATACAATATTTTTTCCATTAAACAATTTCTAAAATCATGACAAGAAAGTTTCGATACAAGCTTTCTTAATACCTTTAACTTTTTTTATTTCGTCTTGTTGTTGTTGTTGTTAACAATGCATTGCCCTGTCTAGAGTGTATGATCATTCCGAAGATCTTCATCAAGCTCTTCTAAGGGGAGTCCAAGGAAACGTGCAGTTTCAACAGGGTTTGTCCAGAGGGACAGAGGGGTTAGAAGAGTAGGTTCAAATGAACAATTGAAGAGATGTAGAGTATCATGGGGGGTCCTACCACATGCAGGGCATGTGTTTGAGATTGTGTCATTAAGTCTGGACAAGTAGGAGTTTAACCTTACACTATATCCAGACCTAAGCTGTGCCAGGGTAACTCTTGTCTCCCTTGGTAAGGTGCGTTCTTCTTCAGCAATATCCGGTGGAGGACTGTTCAGAACGGGGTTCACAGGTAGAGACCCGACAAAAGTATCTACCGACTCGGTGTGGATGTCGGTTAGAGCCCGCTTATGATTCTGCAGATCAAGCGGCAAGGTAATATGATGCCGGATCTCATCATAATGTTTACGGAGATGTTTCCTTATGTCTCTCGGGGGCGGATCTATGTCCAAAAGATGACGGTTTGGATGTGCTGGCTTGTGGCAGTTCAGAAGGAATTGCTTGCTCAGCATTTCCGCATGCTCTTTTACATTGAGCAGTTTTGCCTCCTGATGGAGGTGAGACTCGGAAGACATGAGGAGACACCCCGTAGCAGTTCTGATGGCAGTATTTTGGCAGACTTGTAACTTCGTCCAGTTGGTGTTATGTACATTAGGCGACCATATGGGTGTAGCATAGTCAAAGACTGGTCGGCCAATGGCCTTATATGTAGTCAGCAACGTTTCTTTGTCTTTTCCCCAAGTACTGCCGGCAAGTGACTTGAGGATCTTGTTGCGACCACGTACCTTTGAGACCATTGCAGACACATGACCAGCAAATGAGAAAGTATTATCCAATGTCATCCCTAATAACTTTGGGTGGCTGACAGTTGGTAGCTTAGTGCCGTCAACGAAAATGTCTAATTCATTTCTCACCTGGTGCGTCCACGTCGTAAAAAGCGTCGCCGTTGATTTAGTCGGAGATATCGTCATATCTCGCTCTGTGAAAAACCTGGAAAGGTCGCAGAGGTAACCGTTGATTTTATTACAGAGTTCATCAGTATAGGGGCCCTTCCCCGTCGCCATTATTGTACAGTCGTCAGCATAAGAAACGACGGAGACACCCTCTGGTGGTGGGGGCATCTTCGATAGATAGAAATTAAACAGTGTCGGGGATAGGACACCACCCTGTGGCACCCCCTGTCTAATTCGTCTTGGTTTTGATGTTGCGTTTCTAAAGTTGACCGACGCCTGCCGCCCATTCAAGTAATTAGCGGTCCATCTCTTTAACCCATCAGGTATTTGTGTTTCTAATAGATCTTGTTTGAGAGTGGCATGGTTGACTGTGTCAAAAGCTTGCATGGTTGACTGTGTCAAAAGCTTTCGACAAGTCAAGTGCCACTAACACAGTCCTGTGATTTGGTTGGTTTTGATTTAGACCGCTATTTATTTGCGTTGTAATGGCATTGAGTGCGGTGGTGGTGCTGTGCAGCTTACGGAAGCCATGTTGATGATTAGCCAGGTGCAGATTTGCGGTGTAATACGGGAGCAAAATGGACTCTAGCGTCTTCACTACCGGCGACAAAAGTGATATAGGACGATATGAATCGCCTATGTTTGCCGGTTTTCTAGGTTTTAGTAATGGAACCACTCTCGCCTTTTTCCATATTTCAGGAAGGACGATAGTGTTCAGTGAAAGACTGAATAGAGCCGCTAAGTATTTGTGTCCTCCTGGCCTAGATGTTTCAGCATCTTCATGGCAATGCCGTCGGGGCCGATGGATTTTGAGGGCTTAGCCTGTCTGATGGCTTCCTTGACCTCTGAGGCAGTGATGACAATGGGCGTGTTTTGGTTTTTGTATTTACGCGCCTGTCGCATGGTTCTACGTTTAGCTCTATCGGGCGGGGAATGTAGTACAAATTGTCTACAGAAGGAGTTCGCACATCCCCTAGGGTCCTTCTTCACCCTGTCGCCGAAAGTAATATCTACTTTATCCTTGTGTTGTCTTTGGATTGGATAGAGCTTTGACCGTATTCCATAATTTGCCAACACCATCGGAGAGGTTGCATTGCTCTAGGTTTTGTTTCCATTTGACCAGTTTATGTTTATCGACCAACCTACGAATTTCCGCGTTCAGATCCCCTATGCGGGGGTCTGCGGGATTGAGATTTCGCACTTCATCTCTTTCTCTAGCCATGGCCGCTGCCTCCGCGGGGAAACTTGGTCTTATTTGGGATATTCGACCCGCAGGAATGAAGCGTCAATGATGTTGCGGAAGTCTCGTTCGCCTTTGCGTACGTCCGTAGGAATGGATAGAGCAGCCAATGATTCGTCCGTATATGTCTGAAAACTGTCCCAGTCCGCCTTGGTAAAGTTAATATATGTACCATGCTCAGGTGTAATAAAGTCCGTCGGTCGTTCGATGGTAATGACTATTGGGAGATGGTCAGACGCCAACGTGAGTATGGGTCGCCAATTGGTGTTGTTCAATAGTCCTGCACTTACGATAGAGATATCTGGCGAACTATAGCAGTTACCCGATACTCTCGTTGGGGCGTCTCCGTTCAATGTACAGAAAGCCGTATCATCTATTTGTTCTGCAAGTACATGCCCCCTATTGTCTGCTGGCAAGTTTGAGTGCCACATGTCGTGGTGCGCATTGAAGTCGCCCAGGATCACGCGGTTATCTCCTCGTAATAGCAAGCTAATGTCGGGGTGATAACCGGTGGGGCAACTTGAGACAGGGGGTATGTAGATATTAATGATTTGCAGATCGACATCTCCTGTACGGATGGTAATACCTTGGCTTTCTAAGATATCATCCGTTCCTTCGATGTCGGTATCAAATAGATGATACTGTACAGAGTTGTGCGTTATGAACGCTAGACCACCTCCCAGACCTCCTGTTACTCTATGACGGTCTTTCCGGTGGATGTTATATCCGCCATAGGTAATGAGGTCCGACCTAGGACTGAGCATGGTTTCTTGGACTGCGGCAAGTTTTATGTCATATTGCGTCATCAAATTAGTTATCTCTGCGATCTTACCAGTTAATCCGTTACAGTTGTGCTGTAAGATTTGGAAGTGCGCCGGTGGGGTCGACGTCGAGTGAAAGGCGTGATGTGTTCGCCCAGGTGTTGGTAGGCTAAGACCAAGGCTGTACCTCAGCCTAGTTAGCTGTGGACCCGGTGTAACCGGGTTGGCTGGCGTCGTAGGTTGAGGTGTGTTACAGCATGGTGCGATGAACGCATCCGTCCAGAGGTTCCTGTTAGCGAGCCCAGAGCATAGATGTACGTGGCATTGGCCTAAGCAGTTATTGCATTTGAACGATGACGCGAGCGTGTATAATCTTTGCCGACAAACAGTACACGTAGAGACAGGTGCGAGAAGATGTTGATCCTGACTCACGTGAGAATTTAAACGGGAGGGGGGGTGTGATATAGAAACAGAGAGCGACTGGTGCTCGGAGTTGCTCATGTCTAAACTGCTCCTGTGGGAGCGAGAGTGTTGAGCTGCTGCGCGTGACGCCATAAGGCACGAGCAACAGTCTGGAGTTTGTGTGGCGGGCATAGCAGAAGTGCTGCTAGTCGTTAAGACATTATTATTATTACTATTAGTATTGCTACTAGAAAAGTGGCGGAAGGGGTGCGCTTGAACGGCGCTTACCGCGGGACGCCCGAGGGCGCAAACAACAAGGGGCCACGAAAGTACTAAAGAAAGTACGGGGTCTGTGGATGTTAAGGTTAAGCCCTGAACATCCAGATTTATGGAGCCATCTCTTACACGAGAAGCATTGCACAGAATGCGACCGTTTAACATATATCTTTTTGCAACAGACACTGCATATCCATTCTTTTGGTCCGGGGTTCGGCTTAACGCCCGCCCGTAACAATAGAATATCTTGCAGCCCTGCTGCAAGGGGGGAGGGTGATAGTTTCGGAATGGGACAAAACATACTAAACAGGGTTACATTGAAAGTGACAGTCCTTGGCCGAGGTAAAACCCCGGGTGGTTCCACTGCGCAGAGATCCATGGCGATGTCCTGGGGTTTCTGCTCTGAGAAGTGACTGTACATAGGGAACCATTGAAAGCTTTCCAAAGTACCCTTTGGTAAAAGAAAATATGTTCCCGCAAAAAGAAAAAAGGCATAAAAAAATTCAAAACCGTTTGGAACCTGTTCCGGCGTTTGAAACGGTTTTGGTTTCGTTCTTTTTTAGATCAAAATAACGGTTACGGTTTCGGTTTGGGTTTTGAAAAATGAAACGGTTTTAATCGGTTACAGTTTCGGTTTCAGTCCTTGCTTCTAACTTTACTATAAATCAATATTTTACATCCTGTGAAGAATCTTACAGACCATCAAATCCGAAAAGATTCCAAAACAGCAATATGTGTCATGTCAAAAAAATTTATTGCAATACGTGCTATTTCATCTTTTCTTCTAAATGGAGTTAGGCACAAAGCTCATTCGCATACTATAAAATAGTCTTTAACTGCAGTATGAAACTATAAGAGTATTAACTTCATAGCGAACAAATACAAAAACTTATACAGTTTTTTCGCTCTCCTGAAAAGTTTGGTTTTCCTGATATAGCACTTATTGCAGTATCACCGACGATATATAAAATGAATACAATAATGAATAGTGTAAATAGGTAAATAAATGAGATGCCAGATGATAGAAATGTGTTGTGACAGCTCGGCCTCTCCTGACAGACTCGATTTCGAGTCTTACAGTAGCGTGCGTCAAATCTAGCCTTCCATTTAGCTCTAGCTAGTCCAATGTTTCGGATGGCATCACTTCTGCGGCCATTCATCTGTAGCTGCTCGTCGCTGGGTTGGAGTGCGGCCAACATCTTATTTCCACTCAAGTCACGTAAGGGGAAATCGTAAATCAACTCAATCGGGGCGAAGCTAGTTGTGTCATTCACCTTCGTATTTAACGACCACTGTAACATACGGATGTGTGTGTCCCAATCCTTCGAGTCATTGGTTGATGGTCTCAAAAAAGCCTAAACTGCCTGGTTGACTCGTTCCGCTAAGCTGTTTGACGTTCGCACGGCAACCCTAATGTGCTGAATGCCATTCGTTTCACAATAACTGCTAAACGCTGCCGACGTGAAAGGCGTTCCGCGATCCGTCACCAGTCGTTGTGGTAATCCGAACGTGAGAGTTAGTTGATCTAGTGCGTCTAGGACTGGCTTAGTCTTTGTTGACCTGGTAGGGACCACGATGGTATAACGAGCGCATCCACAATTACTAGAATGGTTCTCGATTATAGCAACAACCAATACAAGATTTTATGAATCCCTTGACAAAATTTCTCAAACGAGGGAACCAAAAATTTTGCAGCACTATCTTTATGGTACCGTCTACTCCTGGATGACCCGCATCGTCATGGCAAAGCTTCAGTATGTGCCATCGGACGCCCTTCGGAACAACCAACACCTGACGGTTATTCCCGTTTTTCCGGAATAATCGGCTATTTTTCAATTGATACTCGGAGCCCTTTATCTCATTTTGGCCACAACTCTGTAGGTCAGCTACGATGTGCCTTATTTTGTCGTCTTGTAGTTGCATGGTGCCGATCCAATCGTCAACTGATAGCATTAGTATTTTCGCACCCACATCTTCGACCATCTTAGCCCCACACGGTGCACTATCGTGTAATCGTATTCTAATAACCTGAGTAGCCAACGAGCAACCCGCGGGGCAATTGGCTTCGACAACTTTGCTGTGGGTATTGCTTGACAGTCGGTAATTATGGTAAAATTCTTGCCCAATAGAAGCATTTTAAACCGCTCGCATCCCTCAACAACATCAAGCACCTCCAGTTCGTACGCATGATAATTATTTTCCTGCGGTGAGCATGCTCTACTGAAAAATGCGACGGGCTTTAAATCAGTTTCTTCTCTTTGTAAGAGGATTGCTGCCACCCCATGCTCGATGCGTCTGTCTGAAGCTCATGCTCCTTTGCTATGTCATAAATGGAGCACTTACTATTATCTTAACAAGCTGTTGGAATGAACTTTCGCACTTACTATCCCAAATAAAATTAGCGTTCTTCTTCGTTAGCTGAGTGAGCGACCTAGCGATCAATGCATACCCGGGAACGAACTTTCGGAAGAACCCAGTCAACCCTAGGAAACGCCTAACTTCTAATTGAGTCTGAGGTGTGGGGTATGTTTCTTTCGCTGCCGTCTTAAAAGCCCCTGGTCGAATACCATTCACGTCAACCTGATGCCGCAAAAACGTGACGTCGCATCTTAATAATGTACACTTTGACAATCGCTATGTCAGACCCTCTTGCTGTATCAGCTTCAAAAACTCTTCCAAGTAAAATAAATTCTCTTCCTCAGTATCCGTCGCTATAATCACCTCATCTACATAGCTAACTACCACCCTACTCAGAGGAGCAACTAACTGTGACATTATTTTTTGAAATGTACACGACGCATTACGTAGTCCAAATGGCATTCGATTGAATTCGTAATGCCCATTATGGGTGACGAATGCAATCAACGGTTTTGCTTCCTCTTCCAACTCAATTTGGTAGTACCCAGACATTAAGTCTAAAGTTGTGAAATATTTCTTGCCGGCCAATGTAGCTAACACACCACCCACTGTGGGCATTAACCATAGTTGCTTCCCTGTTATCGCGTTAAGCTCGCGAAAGTCAACACATAGTCGGTCTTCGCCGTTCTGTTTGCGCACCAAAACTACAGGGGAGGCATATAAGGACGTTGACCTGCGAACTATACCCAAATGCAGCAATTCCTCAACGATTTCCTCCACAACACGTTGCTTCGGAATAGGTATGCTGTACGGTTTCTTCGCTATTGGCCTTTGTGACGTTAACTTTATATTCATCTTGAATCACCGTGATCTGCCTAACTCTGGTAACTTTTCACCGAAACAAATCGCATATTTACTTACTAGCTCAATCGCATATTTACTTTTGCTCAACGTCACTTTTAAGTTCGCTGCCAATGTCTAAAGCGCGTCTGCTAATGGCCATGACTTTGCATACGCCACCCTAAATTACCACTTTCCGTTTCGAAAGGACATCAATTCCAACAAGTGCATCGTGTGCCATAACCGAATCGTTGACAATCAATAATTCAACAACACGTACTACTTCGTCAAATTTTATATACGCGACCACTTTTCCGCGGCAAATAATTTCACCGCCAGCAAACCCAATTAATTTTTCAGAGCACGGAATGACACACAAGCCGCATTTTGTTGCAATTGATTCCTTCACGAGCGATTTACTACTACCAGAATCAATTGCGCTCAATGTTTTGCGCAGGTTATCGTCATTCAGTCCATTGATAATGTATCGAATAATCGAATTGTCATCGATATTGTCCCTACGACCCATTACGAGCATTTTGTAATAACATTCAATCAACTTCTCACCTCTGATCATTTTAGTATTCATCATGCGTATGTGTGCATCTGCTGAATTACTAATACATGGAAAATCTATCAAAAATGCTGTAACAAAATCGTTCCATTCCCGGAATGCTGGCTGGGCGTCGGCCCAGCGCTTTGCCGCTCCTCTCAACCTACTGAGAACTGCAAACACCACAAACGTATCTGCCCAACGATAAATCGCTTTCAGTTGTTCAACTCTCTGGATGAACTGCATAGAAGAGTATGTGCTGTCGATGGGGTTGAATTCTGGCAAAATAGCTGCGATTTCAGTTGGTGTATGTGTCTACCTCTCGATGTATGTGTGTATTCTGTTGCTTGTGCTGCTGACCACGACTGCGTAGTTGGCATTCTTTGATCAGGTTGTATATATATTTGTTGCTGTAGTTCTATATGTTGAGCGGTGTGTGGCCAATACGTTCGTTGTTGTTGATTAGAATACAGTGGAAGCGGCGGCTGGGATGTCTGCGGCGACGACTGCGAAGCAAATGGAAAATTTTGTTCTGCTGCCACTAGAAAATGCGAATCCACCACCAACTTTTCTTCTAGGCATTGAAGCCTTGCTATTAAGTCGTTTTTCATTCAATTTGTCTTCAGGTTGAGTATCTGTAGCACTTCTTTTAATTGCTGAACAGTATATTGATTTGGGTCCATTTTACTTCTGATATCTGTCAACACCAACAGATAGTCAAGATGACTGCTTTCGAAGAGTTTCTTTTATTAACTGACTTTTATAAACGAAAAAATGTATGTATCCAAGAGATGAAAATGAACTTCAATTTATATAAAATGAATACATTAATAAATAGTGTAAATACCCAGCCAGCAAAATCATCGTAAACGAGCTCGTAAACTGACGTTTTCTCGAAGAAAACTCTGATAAAATATCGTTTATGATATCCGTTTACGATTCGCCTACGAATCCGGTTTCGCTCTGAAATGTTTTTTGCCTACGATTGTCGTAAAAGTATCGAAAAAGCACTCGTATATGAATCTTTTTACGTCCGTTTTTTTATGGTAAATGTACTCGTAAACAATTAATTTTCGATAGAAAAACCGACTTTCTAGACTGCCTTACCGACTGATTTCAATGCGAAAAATAATACAAATAAACAAACCTAAATTTTAGGTATAAAGTTTTTTTATTAAATAATAAAATTGTGTACCTTTTTGCCAGCGTGTAAGTACATACTGATATTGGTTTACATGTTAGGCATCACAACTTATAAATAGTGGGTCATACAACCCAGAGGGCATCCCGAGATCTCAGAATAGCAGCTACTTTCTCTGTCCCTTTTTCTTTTTCCGCAAATCCACCTTCCAGCACGCTAGTAATAATTTAAAAGATATATTTTATGTTATTTGTGTTTTTAATTAGATATTTTACAAGCATACTTACTTTTAAAATATCAGTTTGAAAATTTTCGTTCAAAATTTTTTGTTTGAAATTTTTTATTTTAATTTTTTTGTTTGACGTGACAGAAAAGCTTCTGTTGTTATTGTTTTTTTATTCGAGAATAGATCGTAAATCGAAAAATGTACGGTACCTTGCTGGCTGGGTAGGTAAATAAATGAGATGCCAGATAATAGAAATGTGTTGTGACAGTTTGCTCTGTAGCATATGCCCCACTAGTGTTTCCGGAGTGTAATCCTCACCGATAATGCTGCGAAGCCTTCTTTTAAAGCTTACCGATCTAGGGCATTCGAAGAATACGTGATGGACGTCCTCAATCGTAACGAGTGGTCGCATAGGTTGTTTTGCTCGTGTTTGAATCGCATGCTTGGCTGATGCATTCTGTGTCTGTGAAAAGTTATGAAATTCAAAAAATACACCTTGCGGAATGAATTCTTCTTACATATGATGAATTTCATATCAAACTCAATATGCATTGAACCCGACCCCCTCAGAATTTGATGAAATTTTGCATAGAGGTACATCTTCAAGCGTTTCAAGCTCATTCGAGCCAGCGAGGAGGGCAAAGTCAGAAGCTGTATTTTGGATAAGTCTGACCTCAACACCTTTCTTCTACCTAACTATACCAATAAGCGGCGCTAGTATGCGCTTTTTGGGAGTTCCTTTCCTGTATAGCTTAAGCCAGATCGCGGAACTGGACATAAAGGACTTGATGGCCTTCATAAAGTCATCTAAGTGGTTCGAGGAGGAGTAACGGTGTCGGCTTAGGAGTGTCAGTCCCGGGATTCTGCTATGTGGAAAACCCCAACAACTCAGGGATTTTCCATATGGCCGGGTCCCGGGACTGTCTTTCCTAGTGTTGGTGGTATCACAACGGGCCTTTCAAACTGGCCTAAGTGTGCCCCTGCGGCAGCCACTTGAACCTAACCTAACCTACATCTTACCTACCCAAACAAAACTTCATTTTTAGAAATTGCATTTTCGAAAAATTTTGGGTGTGGCAAGGTATCGAAATATTCGAAAATATTCGAAAAATGACGAAAATAGGTCTTTTAAAGTGTGATTACTACAGAATGGCTTTACCGATTTCAAAGATCTTCATACCATTAGAAAGGTATTGAAATAGGTTAGGTTAGGTTCAAGTGGCTGCCGCAGAGGCACACCTGCGCCAGTATTAAAAGGCCCGTTGTGATACCACCACCACTAGGAAAGTCAGTTCCGGGACCCTGCAATTTTGAAAATCCCTGTATTATCGGGATTCTCCACATAGCAGAATACCGAGACTGACGCTCGTAAACCGACACCGTTACTCCTCCTCGAACCATTTAGATGTCTTGATGAAGGCCATCAGGCTCTTTATGTCCAGTTCCGTGACCTGGCGTAGGCTAACCAGGAAGGGCACTCCCAAAAAGCACATTTTCGCGCCACTTAAAGCTGTTGCAGATGAGGTGCACAGAGCAAAAATGCCTAATAAAATTAATAAGATTGTCTTTACAACCTTAAGCGAGCTAAACTTGTATATTTGTATATTTGTAGGTCCGGTACTATCTCGAGAACCGCTTGACCGATTGGGATGAAATTTGGCATATAGATAGTATGATTGATTCTAAGACTATACACTTTGGGGTAGCCACTTGGGGTGGTTTACAGGGTTGCCCCTATTTAATTTTTTTTTTTATTTATGAGGCTAGATATGCCAATATGGGTATCAAATGAAAGGTATTTTCGCTGACATACCAACTAAAATATTTTCAAGTAGGGTTGACAGCTAGGGTTGCCACCTCACCAGAGTATATTTGTAGGTCCGGTATTATCTCGATAACCGCTTGACCGATTGGGATGAAAATTGGTATTTAGATAGTATGATTGTTTCTAAGACTATACACTTTGGGGTTGCCACTTATATATATTTGCCACTTGTATTTGTATATTTGTATATTTGTAGGTCCGGTACTATCTCGAGAACCGCTTGACCGAATGGGATGAAATTCGGCACATAGATAGTATGATTGATTCTAAGACTATACACTTTGGGGTTGGCACTTGGGGTGGTTTACAGGGTTGCCACCTGTTTAATTTGTATTTATTTATGGAGCTAGATATGCCAATATGGGTATCAAATGAAGGGTATTTTCGCTGACATACCAACTAAAATATTTTCAAGTAGGGTTGTCCGCAAAAAGTCCATTACGGCTACGAAAATTACAAAATTTTAATAATTTGCCCACATATAAAGGACAGTGTAACACATCCTCAAAAGGTTGGTAAATAAAGTTAGCACTAAATTGATAGCACCGAGCAAGCTCGGTCACCCAGGTACTGACTTATTAACCGATTGCCGCATAATTGTATGTATTAATAAGATGATCTTAGGGTTCCTAACAAGAAGATTTGACTTACTAATATTTTCAAAGGGAAATCTTGCAGAAAACGAACTGATTTCTTAGGGTTCCTGGCAAGAAGATGATCTTAGGGTTCCAAACAAGAAGATATGACTTACTAACTGATTTCTGTATAATTGGGCGTTGTTCTTAACGCACCTCTTATACAGATCATGCAAGATCTGTTTACTTTACCTAACAGATTAAGGCTTGTTGCCTTGTTCAGCGCAGGCCACCATACCACAACTCCATAGAGCATGATTGGTTGTTGTATGATAAATAATCATACAAGCGTGATTGGTCGAATGACTCTTTTGCTCGTGTAGAGTGCAATACACGCTTTCTTCTGGCGCTGAACATTCTCCTTCCAGGTTAGTTTCCTATCCAAAACGGTGCCTAAGAACTTGGCTTTGTCAGGCAGGTTCAGGCGCACGCCATTCAGTTTTGGTATTATTAACGGTGGTATCTTATAGCGGTTGGTGAAAAGGACCAGTTCTACTTTTCCCGGGTTTATGCTCAGTCCCCAGTGCGAGCACCATGAAGAAACCTCTCGCAGTGCTACTTGCATCAAGTCGCACAGGGTTTGTGGGAATTTGCCCCTATATACAATAGCTAAATCGTCTGCATATGCCACTACCTTCCCGCCCCCAGCCTGTGTCTCGCAGCAGCGAGTTGACAGTGAGGTTCCATAGAAGCGGGGAGAGAACAACACCCTGAGGCGTTCCCCTTGGGACATAACGTGATAAATCAACCGAGCCCCGTGATGAAACTATTCTTCTACCCCTTAATAGTTGATCAATAAGTCCTATAAGATACCTGCTTATGCCCAGACTTGGTAAAGCGGTGTTTATAGCATCAGGGCCTATGTTGTTGAAGGCTCCTTCAATGTCTTAGAAGGCCATGAGGCAGTAATCCCTTTTTTCAATAACAGAAACTAGATTGTGAAGCCCCTTTTGTGTATGCAAGCTGATAGCTAGAGATAAGGTTGCTATAAATAGTAGTTTGAGTACAAACGATGAGAGACTGATCGGTCTGTAGTCCTTGGGCTCGTAATGGGACGCCTTCCCCGCCTTAGGAATAAACACTACAATTGAAATAAGCTTTAAAAAAAATACACTGTAAAAATTGTTTAGTACACTGAAAAAAAAATTTTTTTTTGTAAGAAAGGTCTATTCAATTGTATATAACATATCTGAAAACTAAAATGCGTTTTTTTTTTTCTTTTTTTTTAAATTTATTTAAGTAAATGCATGCGTAAACTAATCAACCAATTTCAAAAATTATTATACCGTTAGAAAGGTATTAAAATCACCTTTTGAAAACATGTACTGTAAAGATTCTATATTACACTGAAAAAAAAAAATTTTTAAATTTTTTAAATTTTTTTTTTTCAAACTGGGAAAACACGTCTTTGAAGGGATTAAAAAAAAGTTTTTTTTAGAAAGGTCTATTTAATATATCGTGGGGTGACGGGTAAAACTCATTAAGTACACTAACAAAGAATTTGAGATATTAAGGTTTTAAACACTTTTTAACGTCAAAATTCAACCAGACGCACTAATATCTTCAAATTTTCATGGCTTTAAATCTAGAGAGGTGACATTACGGCTGCAAGCTTATTTTTTTAAAAACTCAGCCATAATCTTCGTTATTAACAAAACTGTATTTAGTGACTTTTTCCTGTCCAAAAATTTGTTATAGCTTTGTAAAAAATTAAAAAAATAAACAACTTTATTAATGTAAATACATGTGCACAATTTTAATTTTCATCTGATTCGTTATCGCTTCTTTCGAATAAAGGCAAAGATTCCCTTCCGGTAAATGTTGTTGATGGCAAGTTCTTATACCATGG
>CAXKVI010000005.1:64118749-64361356 GCA_964058755.1 Campiglossa producta | reverse complement strand
CGAGTCTCACCTCCATCAGAAGACTGCTCAATGTAAAAGAGCATGCGGAAATGCTGAGCAGGCAATTCCTTCTGAACTGCCATAAGCCAGCACATCCAAACCGTCCTCTTTTGGACATAGATCCGCCCCCGAGAGACATAAGGAGACATCTCCGTAAGCATTATGATGAGATCCGGCATCATATTACCTTGCCGTTTGATCTGCAGAATCATAAGCGGGCTCTAACCGACATCCACACCGAGTCGGTAGACACTTTTGTCGGATCTCTACCTGTGAATCCCGTTCTGAACAGTCCTCCACCGGATATTGCTGAAGAAGAACGCACCTTACCAAGGGAGACAAGAGTGACCTTGGCACAGCTTAGGTCTGGATATAGTGTAAGGTTAAACTCCTACTTATCCAGACTTAATGATACAATCTTAAATACATGCCCTGCATGTGGTAGGACCCCCCATGATACTCTACATCTCTTCAATTGTTCATCTGAACCTACTCTTCTCACCCCTCTGTCCCTCTGGACAAACCCTGTTGAAACTGCAAGTATCCTTGGACTCCCCTTAGAAGAGCTTGATGAAGATCTTCGGAATGATCATACACTCTAGACAGGGCAATGCATTGTTAACAACAACATCAACAACAACAACAACAACAACAACAAGTCTGTTTATTAATATGGCCGTGCTACAAGGCGGGCGGCCGCTGTGGTGTAGCGGTTAAGTGTTCGGCCTTCTACACCAAGTCGTGTCGGTTCGATGCCCGGCAAAAGTAACATCCAAAATTATTTAGAAAAAGAATTTTTCTAAACGGGGTCGCCCCTCGGCAGTAGTTTGGCAAACTCTCCGGGTGTATTTCTGCCATGAGAAGCTTCTCAGCAAAAAATTCATTTGCTTTGCAAGTGTCGTTCGGAGTCGGCAAAAAACTGTCCCGCCAACTTGTAGGAAAAACTCAAAGGCAACACACCACAAGTTGGAAAGAGAAGCTCGGCTAAAAATCTCGTTAGAGGTTATGATGACCTGTTGGTACATATATCGCCGCCATTAGTTTTTTTTTTTTTTGTTTTTGTGCTACAAGGCGACCACTCACTTCGGCTTTAAAAATCGAATTCGAATTTCCGTTATATTTCTTTGATATTTGTTTTTGCTAAGTTTCTCTTTACATCCATCTAAAGTGCATTGGATATCGATTTAGCGCACTTACGTTTGTTTTGCTATTACTTGCGATTGGTTGAAAAAGTTAATAGATTTTTGGTTAATATTTAATAAATAACCTCTTCTCTGATAATTTTGTTAAATTTTCAGGAAGAAAATACTGGTCGGTTTGACAAAAAAGAACCTTTTTTAATCAGGGACCAATCAAAGGCAAAATTTCAAGAATTTTGGTATGTTTTCGAGAAAAATGGTGTACAACGCCATCAGAGATGTGAATACGGATCCGAATTTGTCAAAGCATAACAAAAAACGTAAAGATCCCCCTTTTAAAACTTTTCCCCAAGGTGATAAAATGTTCGGAAGAAAGAGTAAAAAGCATCCTTTTAAGTCCTTACCGATGTCCAATGTACTTTAGACGGATGAAAAGAAAAACTTAGCAAAAACAAATATCAAAGAATTATAACGAAAATTCTTTTGTCGTTTGAAGAGAGCAATACAATACTATTGTTAAGCCTCAAATTTTTTGTGCAATTCGTATTATCTTGAAAGTTACTGTACTATTTTTCAGTACAATATCTCGTTAGCTGAAATGGCTAAAATGTTATGATTTTTTGATAAATCTTGGCACCGCATTTTTGAAAATTGGACTGGTCCTAACTTTTAAACTGATAACGGTAGAACGATGAAATTTGGTACAGAGCATAATAGTATTGTTCGGAGTATACCTGATGAAATTAGAAAAATCACCCTTCAACCACGCCCACTATCGATATCGGAAATTTCGAAAATCAATTAAATTGAGTCAATTTAATTGACATAGTTCGGTAACGGAAAAGGCTAAAATTATATTTTTTGGTAGGATGAACCCCCTAATAATTCTATTATGATTATTTGATAAATTTTCAAAGTGGGCGTAGCACCACCCTTTTTAAGGGAGGCATTTTTAAAAATTGGACTGGTTATAAGTTTGAAATCGATTAGGGGGGAATCATGAAATTTTGCACAAGGTATACTAGCATTATAGGGAGTACGAAATTGGAAAAAAACGCTTCCCAACCGCGCCCACTTTCGATATGGAAAACTAGCGCTGGGTATTAAATGTTCGGTTTACGCGAACTTAGATTACTTGTTTTTCTTAAAATAGGTACTTCCCTACAAGTTGACATGACCTACAGTTTTTTGCCGACTTCAAACGGCACTTGCAAAGAAAATGAGTTTTACTGAGAAGCTTCTGATGGCAGAAATACACCTGGAGAGTTTGCCAAACTACTGCCGAGGGGCGACCCCGTTTAGAAAAAATCTTTTTCTAAATTATTTTTGATGTTGGGTTTTGTCGGGCATTGATATGACACGACTTGGTGTAGTAGGCCGAGCACTTAACCGATACACCACGGCGGCAAAAAACCAGAGTTTATTGATTTTTGAAAAGTAACTTTTTATAAAAACTTATTAGCACTTTTTAAATCCCATTCGATCTTAACAATCTGTGCTTTTTTTATTCGTGGGTATTTGGACTATGGCAAATTTTTGAATGAAAAACGCGAAATCTAAAAAACATAAAAATGTTTAATACGGTAGACAAACGGGTGCTCCGTATGCATTATCGGCGTTACAGCAAATTATTTCTTGAATTATCCTCTTAATAAACGTTCTAATGCACGAAATAGTCATGAATTCAAGCCTAGATTTCTCGAAGTCCACTAGCCTGAGATGGCTTTTTTTTTTGAAGGGAGGTTTTAAAGTTGTTTTTCAACACAATGGATTGCTCCTTTAATTTATAATAAAAATTAGATCAGAATTCCATATGTATTAATATTGGTACTTTGTCGACATTTGAATTAAGCTTCACTCTGAACTTAAAAACCTTTCATTGAAACTAATTTATGGAATAATCATACAGAATGACTTCTTTGCAGATCACTTTATGTTCTGTTGGTACATATAAACTGATCATATCTGCACTTCGCAAGAATTACAAAACCATGATTTTTTAGTCAAATTTTTTTTAGAGACATGAGAGATAGTTTAGACTCAGGTTAATTTCCCTTTTTAATTATGTACTTTTATTTAAACATACATACATATAACTATCACAATACATGCAAATGTATTGCATTTTCAAAACGGTAGTGTCACGTCAACACACATATTTTAGCTTGCTGGCAACTCTATGCGGCGAAATAAGAGAAAAATTGCAAAGATCTTGTTTACAAACATTGGCAGCTTTTTATACCAACCAACCAACACTCGTGCATATAATATTTGTATACATATACAGACGAATAAGATAGCAAAACTATCTCTACACATGCATTTTTGAATGTTTATGTGAACGAAAGAGAAAAAATGGCAACACAGGTGAATAATTTGTTGCTTTTTTCATTTTTTTTTTTGCGAAAAGTTATGAAAATTATTGCAATTTTGAACTAATTTTATTAAAAAAGCTAGAAGCAAATGATATTAACCGATTAAACTCTAAAATATTTTAAATTTAGCTTAGTATTTCAGTAAACAAAAAAAAAAAAATATTTTGAAACAACACACTAACATATGTACATACATACTACATACGTATATATGTATGAACATTTATATGTACATATGCACGTACATATTCAGATGTGAGAATCCAAGTTTAGTGGCATAAAAAGGTTTCAAAAATTTAATTGCAAATCTACGCAGCAATTTACATCCGCATTTGTAATATTTACATTGAATTTGGCGAGAAACGAAATTCCGTTTTCCAAAAATGGTTTGTATTTTACTACGGAAATTTTGCACACAAAAGAAAAAAACGAAAATTTTTATTTACTTATAAAGGCAATAAAACCGTTGCACTTTTTTCAAGCGATCGTGGTTCGATAGCAAAATAATCGAATAACTTTTATTGAACTTTTATTGCCGTGATTTTCATTTCTTATACATCAACCATTTGTTAACTTTAATTAAAATATTCTGCGTTTTCACTTTTATTCAATTCTTTTTCACTCTAACCAATTTAGGTGTTTTCACTTTCAATTATTGTTCAGTAATTAAGTCGCTTCTTACTATGACAAGTTTTGTGACTTATCGACATACCGTGGCTTTTTTGCTGCTGCTAGTGTCGCCTCTCCAATGCTCAACGTATTCGGACCACGACTGGGCGATGGACACAACTAAAAGCAAACGCCAGCACTGTTTAACTCAATCAGTGTCAGATTGTGCGTTCTCTCTGATAATACAAATACAAATTGCATGACTATATGAATGCTAATATATATTTTATTATATATATTGATACATATATATCTATGCATGAGCTTTCATTACTTGTGTATTACATCCGTATTGAGTTTGAAAAAGGTGAGCCTCTCTCAACGCATACATTTAAGCTAGCACTACTAGGGTATAACAGCTGGGGGACAAGGTGGGTATCCATTGTCACTCCTTAGCGTGTCAAACACATATTATTGAATATTCAAAATAATCCTGTATCGAAACGTTTTTCTTTTTTATGGCGAATCACCTTACCCACAAACTTAGAAAAAAATTTATTAACGGATTTGACTACAAAATGGGGTTTCAATGACATTCCAGAGCCATTCTACAGTAGTTCATTAGATCCACTATAATTTGTTCATAGTCGCCACTTTTCTGTTTACCAAGGAAGTTTCCGATGCAGTTTTTGAACGAAAAATCATTGTCATTGCCGTGGCTCATATTCGTGACGATGACGCTAATCTTTTTTTACGATAATGATCCTCAGTAGCACAACTGGTGACAGGTAAAAAGGTCAATGGAAATAGAGTCAATTGACTTACTTTCTCTTTGTTAATATATTTATTGACGTTGTTTCCTAATCGAAATGGAAATAGCGTCAACACTGCTTATAGCATGACAACTGAACATTACGCGCTGTTTAAGTTTAATAATGTGGTCTTCAACATTACAAAAAGCGTCGCATTTTATCACATGATTTCAATTTAAAATACTCAATGGTCCGGGCTTTTTAATTGTAAATTTTTATTTAATAATCTCATATAAATTGACTTTCAAATTTACATATTTCAAATTCAAAATTGAGCGATTTTGAATGCCAAATTTAATTTTTTGATATGATTTTGATTTTAAAATATTAAATGGCTTGACTTTGAAATTGATTTTAAAAAGCGCCACAAACAAAGTTTTAGAATAAAAAATCGTGCGATTTTATTTAAAATTTTTCCCTGCGGCGCTTTTTAAGATGAATTTGATTGACTTTCAAAAAAAATTTTAAATAAAATCGCACGATTTTTTATTCTAAAACTTTGTTTGTGGCGCTTTTTAAAATCAATTTCAAAGTCAAGCCATTAAATATTTCAAGATCATATCATTCCAATATACATATAAAAATTTGGAATTAAAAATCATATCATTCCAAAATATGGAATTAAAAATCGCGCGATTTTTTATTCCAAATTTATGCCTGCGGCGCTTTTTAAAATCAATTTGAAAGTCAAGCCATTAAATATTTTAAAATCATATCATTCCAAAAAAAAAAATTTTGGAATTAAAAATCGTACAATTTTAAATTGAAATCATGACAGTGGGAAAAGGTAATGTTTGGTAATGTATAATGTAATGTATATCCCCTATAAATTTTTTCATGTATAATGGAATTCATGCATTACTTTTTCTACAGCAATGTCACAGGAAAAGTAATGTTTTTGAAAAATAAAACCTTACGAAATACATTACATGGGAAGATTTTTCAAATATTTTTTCATGCGTTACTTTGCTCAGGCTTCTTTTCATGGATTAAAAAGGTAATGCATAACCTACTTTCCCACTGGGATATTATAAGATGCGACGCTTTTTGTAAATCAAATCATTCACCTTAAACATAACGTGATGTTCAGTTGACATGTCATAAGCAATTTTGACGCTATTTCCATTTCAATTAGGAAATAAAATTAATGACTATATTGCCAAATTTCTGTTGACTTTACTTCTTTTTACATTTCCATTGACCTTGTTACCTGTCACCGCACAACTTTCCCTTAGCATAGAAAGTCCCGTATATGTACATGGAAACTCTCAAGGCCATCATACGATGGCCGATGACGGGAAATGGACTTTCTATTTGTGTCTAAAATTTTGCTTTAATTTGTACGCCTGTGTAAGTAATGAATATTATTCACGCTATGTATGGATGCAATTTCTGCAAAATGAATTCTAAAAATTAACTATACTTTTCCTATTGGAGAAATATTAGAATGAAATAAAACGTCAAAAACATAAATATGGGTGGTGCTTTCTGTTGTAACCTAGCTAGGTGTAAAAGTAGGTCGCCTCCCAGTTGGTGCACCTTGGGTAACGCTAAATGACCTACATGGCCTACCCGGCTAGTTTCTTGTATTGCCGGTTCTACGAGAACGGTACCAGCACTTGTGCTGTACCCATCGTGCCGAAACGACCCGGGGCGTTTTCTTATATCGACTCGGCCAAGAGCAATACACTCGGGGTGACCCTGTCTGACATTTAGGCAGGGCTACACCTCGCTACAACAACAACAACAACTATCTTCCATGAACATTATATGTAAAAGAAAATATGTGTCCGCGAAAAGAAGTAAGACATTAAAAAAATTCAAAACCGTTTGGAACTGCTTAATAGGGGGTTACGATTAAGTTTCGGGTTGGAGAAATGAATCCATATGAATGAGCTCGAGGTCAAGAATAATAAACTTTATTGACCAAAAAATAAAATTGCTTATCGTCAACTAAGAGGGTAAAGCTGCTAACAACCAAGAAAGATATTTTTTTAGGTTTTTCGTATGAATAAAATTGTTTTCAATCATCTGAAGAATACTGTCTAAGGAGTATCAAAGTACCTCTTAAAAAATGTTTCTTCATATAACAAAGTTAGTCCTATTTCCATGGCGATGTCCTGGTAGATGATTTGGTACCGAGCACTTCATGCAGTAATTTTTTCAAGATTTACTAGAAAATGCTATTCTGTGGGTGCTCCATGGAGCACGAAGAAGCCAAAAAAGTATGAAGGGGTTTTTTTTAGCAGTAACCCGCATACTACCGATATGATATATAATTTTCAATAATTCTCATACTTAGTATGTTTCGTAATCGTCAGGAATTACTTAATCGTTATAAATACTGGTGATCTTTATACATTCTGGTAGATGGTACGCCTAGTCTTGTATAAATTCAAGAGGTGAGAAAACGCTTTCCCTTTGATTTATATGAGCTTCATAAACTCTTTTAAACTTTTTATGAAGATGGGGTTATCATGTTATTTCGCGATTTTAGAAGTTAATTATTGCGAATAATACAGATTATAAAAAAATAGTTTTTTGTTCATAAGCAAATAACAAATTTTGATCCCCTTCGTATACAAAGTTTACGACGCCCCTGCTTACATATATTCATATATATACATATATTGGCTACATATCTACGTATTTTCCAATGTAAATGTTATTGCTTTTAAATATTGTTGTTGTTGCTTGTTATTCTTGAACTTGATTGCCTATTTCACGTTGTTGTGATCATAAGTTATTAATTAAAGACAATTTTGAATTTGTCTCAATAACAACAAAATGTGAAAGCTTCAATAATCTTCTAGTAGTTCTAATATGAATTGAAAATATAAAAATACATATTAATAAAATACAATATATACTCGTATTTACAAAATACGTGTACAATAGGATGTATCATGATAAAGGAACAAATTTTAAAATTTATATGTGATTGAATATTTATATGGGGTCGTTTCACATTCTAAAATGTATAAGTCTAAAAATTATCAAACTTAAAATTAATATTTTTCTTTTTTTAGAAAATCGTATAATTATTTCGTGAAAAAATTTGAGGTCATATACATACGTATTAGACTCCTGCATGATTCAAACTTTGAGTACAATAGAATACAGTAAATTTGAATTTTCCATTTGAAGAACTATAAAACTCAGCCTTGAATATTTTATATTTTGAATATTCACTTTGCCTAAAATTTTCAAAATTAAAAAAAAAGGATATGAATGAATGAATGAAAATAATTTTATTCATTCTGATTCAAAACAAATATATTGGCTACACAGCTTACAATTTCACATATTTTTTTTTATAAAGGTGTAGAGTATTAGTAAAATTGGCTTTATAGAACATAAATGGGTGTATTTTATTTGTAATTGTAGAGTTAGAAATACATCTGGCTAAAAGTTCTTGGATAAGTTGGCTGCAATAAATACCACTGCTTTTGGTTTTCAATCCTGAAATATTTCAGAAAAATTCTTGAAAAAACCCTAGTAAAAGTATTTATTATAAAGGTTCCCTATGTACAGTCACTTCTCAGAGCTGAAAACCCAGGACATCGCCATGGATCTCTGCGCAGTGGAACCACCCGGGGTTTTACCTCGGCCAAGGACTATCACTTTCAATGTAACCTTGTTTAGTATGTTTTGTCCCATTCCGAAACTATCATCCTCCCCCCTTTCAGCAGGGCTGCAAGATATTCTATTGTTACGGGCGGGCGTTGAGCCGAACCCAGGACCAAAAGAATGGATATGCAGTGTCTGTTGCAAAAAGATATATATTAAATGGTCGCATTCTGTGCAATGCTTCTCGTGTAAGAGATGGCTCCATAAATCTGGATGTTCAGGGCTTAACCTTAACATCCACAGACCCCGTACTTTCTTTAGTACTTTCGTGGCCCCTTGTTGTTTGCGCCCTCGGTCGTCCCGCGGTAAGCGCCGTTCAAGCGCACCCCTACCGCCACTTTCTAGTAGCAATACTAATAGTAATAATAATAATGTCTTAACGACTAGCAGCACTTCTGCTTGCCGCAGTCCAAGAAACCAAGCTCAGTCCTAGGTCGGACCTCATTACCTATGGCGGATATAACATCCACCGGAAAGACCGTCATAGAGTAACAGGAGGTCTGGGAGGTGGTCTAGCGTTCATAACGCACAACTCTGTACAGTATAATCTATTTGATACCGACATCGAAGGAACGGATGATATCGTAGAAAGCCAAGGATTACCATCCGTACAGGAGATGTCGATCTGCAAATCATTAACATCTACATACCCCCTGTCTCAAGTTGCCCCACCGGTTATCACCCCGACATTAGCTTGCTATTACGAGGAGATAACCGCGTGATCCTGGGCGACTTCAATGCGCACCACGACATGTGGCACTCAAACTTGCCAGCAGACAATAGGGGGCATGTACTTGCAGAACAAATAGATGATACGGCTTTCTGTACATTGAACGGAGACGCGCCAACGAGAGTATCGGGTAACTGCTATAGTTCGCCAGATATTTCCATCGTAAGTGCAGGACAATTGAACAACACCAATTGGCGACCCATACTCACGTTGGCGTCTGACCATCTCCCAATAGTCATTACCATCGAACGACCGACGGACTTTATTACACCTGAGCATGGTACATATATTAACTTTACCAAGGCGGACTGGGACAGTTTTCAGACATATACGGACGAATCCTTGGCTGCTCTATCCATTCCTACGGACGTACGCAAAGGCGAACGAGACTTCCGCAACATCATTGACTTGGCCTCTAAACGCTTCATTCCTGCGGGTCGAATATCTCAAATAAGACCTAATTTCCCCGCGGAGGCAGCGGCCATGGCTAGAGAAAGAGATGAAGTGCGAAGTCTCCATCCCGCAGACCCCCGTATAAAGGATCTCAACGCGGAAATTCGTAGGTTGGTCGATAAACATAAACTGGCCAAATGGAAACAACACCTAGAGCAATGCAACCTCTCTGATGGTGTTGGCAAATTATGGACTACGGTCAAAGCTCTATCTAATCCAACGCAACACAAGGATAAAGTAGATATTACTTTCGGTGACAGGGTGAAGAAGGACCCTAGGGGATGTGCGAACTCCTTCTGTAGACAATTTGTACTACATTCCCGTAGAACCATGCGACAGGAGCGTAAATATAAAAACCAAAATACGCCCATTGTCATCACTGCCTCAGAGGTCAAGGAAGCCATCAGACAGGCTAAGCCCTCAAAATCCATCGGCCCCGACGGCATTGCCATGAAGATGCTGAAACATCTAGGCCAGGAGGGACACAAATACTTAGCGGCTCTATTCAGTCTTTCACTGAACACTTTCGTCATTCCTGAAATATGGAAAAAGGCGAGAGTGGTTCCATTACTAAAACCTAGAAAACCGGCAAACATAGGCGATTCATATCGCCCTATATCACCATCGTCCATTTTGCTCCCGTATTATACTGCAAATCTGCACCTGGCTAGTCATCAACATGGCTTCCGTAAGCTGCACAGCACCACCACCGCACTCAATGCCATTACAACAACGCAAATAAATAGCGGCCTAAATCAAAACCAACCAAATCACAGGACTGTGTTAGTGGCACTTGACCTGTCGAAAGCTTTTGACACAGTCAACCATGCCACTCTCATACAAGAACTGTTTGAGACACAGATACCTGATGGTTTAAAGAGATGGACCGCTAATTATTTGAATGGACGGCAGGCGTCGGTTAACTTTAGAAACGCAACATCAAAACCTAGACGTCTTAGACAGGGGGTGCCACAGGGTGGTGTCCTATCCCCGAGACTGTTTAATTTCTATCTATCGAAGATGCCCCCACCACCAGTGGGCGTCTCCGTCGTTTCATATGCCGACGACTGTACAATAATGGCGACGGGGAAGGGCCCCTATACTGATGAACTCTGTACGAGAATCAACGGTTACCTCTGCGACCTTTCCAGGTTTTTCACTGAGCGAGATCTGACAATATCTCCGACTAAATCAACGGCGACGCTTTTTACGACATGGACGCACCAGGTGAGAAATGAATTAGACATTTTCGTTGATGGCACTAAGCTACCAACTGTCAGCCACCCAAAGTTATTAGGGATGACACTGGATAATACTTTCTCATTTGCTGGTCATGTGTCTGCAATGGTCTCAAAGGTACGTGGTCGCAACAAGATCCTCAAGTCACTTGCCGGCAGTACTTGGGGAAAAGACAAAGAAACGTTGCTGACTACATATAAGGCCATTGGCCGACCAGTCTTTGACTATGCTGCACGCATATGGTCGCCTAATGTACATAACACCAACTGGACGAAGTTACAAGTCTGCCAAAATACTGCCATCAGAACTGCTACGCGATGTCTCCTCATGTCTTCAGAGTCTCACCTCCATCAGGAGGCAAAACTGCTCTATGTAAAAGAGCATGCGGAAATGCTGAGCAGGCAATTCCTTCTGAACTGCCACAAGCCAGCACATCCAAACCGTCATCTTTTGGACATAGATCCGCCCCGAGAGACATAAGGAGACATCTCCGTAAGCATTATGATGAGATCCGGCATCATATTACCGTGCCGTTTGATCTGCAGAATCATAAGCGGGCTCTAGCCGACATCCACACCGAGTCGGTAGACACTTTTGTCGGATCTCTACCTGTGAATCCCGTTCCGAACAGTCCTCCACCGGATATTGCTGAAGAAGAACGCACCTTACCAAGGGAGACAAGAGTGACCTTGGCACAGCTTAGGTCTGGATATAGTGTAAGGTTAAACTCCTACTTATCCAGACTTAATGATACAATCTTAAATACATGCCCTGCATGTGGTAGGACCCCCCATGATACTCTACATCTCTTCAATTGTTCATCTGAACCTACTCTTCTAACCCCTCTGACAAACCCTGTTGAAACTGCACGTTTCCTTGGACTCCGCTTAGAAGAGCTTGATGAAGATCTTCGGAGTGATCATACACTCTAGACAGGGCAATGCATTGTTAACAACAACAACAACAACAACAACAACAACACCAACAACATTATAATATGTATACAAATATGGGAATATACAAATATGGATATCGTCGGTGATTATGCAAAACCAATCATCGGGGATCTAAGAGACCACGTAAACGACGTTTGTGATAAACACTTTTATAGCCCTTGCAATTAAGATTTGTTCCTTTATTCTCAAGAAAACTACATTTGCGTTGAAAAATCATTAAAAGAATCGATCTTGATCGGAGTTGTCTTAAAATTTTATAATTTGTAGCTGCAAAACCGCCAAACTTAAATATCGCATACTACTAATGGCGGCGATATACCAACAGGTTATCATAACCTCTAACGAGATTTTTAACCGAGCTTCTCTTTCCAACTTGTGGTGTGTTGCTTTTTTAGTTTTCCTACAAGTTGGCGAGACCTACAATTTTTTGCCGACTCCGAACGCCACTTGCAAAGCAAATGAATTTTTTGCTGAGAAGATTCTCATGGCAGAAATACACCCGATAGTTTGCTAAACTACTGCCGAGAGGCGACCCCGTTTAGAAAAATTATTTTTTTTAACAGAAAAATTAACAACTTTTGTACAGACTGGACTTAAGTCCATTTTGAGGATATATGTATGAAATGCCCATGTAGCGTTCAAATTTACAATCCAACATTCAATTCTACAAACTTTCACAGAAATGATTGTTGGGATATCTTCATGGATTTAAAAAAAAAATGTCAAAATATGAATTCAATTTCGTTTGAAATTTTTTGAATATTCAAAGTAGACATTTATTTCAAACAGCCAGATATTCAAATTCAAAGCAAAGCAAAGCCAATTCAATTCAATTCAAATTCAATATGAATGATTCATTTGCCGTTTTGAATGGAGTCATGCAGAGGTCTAATACGTATTTGTCTTCTAGTAAAATCTAAAAGTTCACGACTGCGGACCTTCCAATTAAAATAATAAACTCATGTTTGAAGTATTTCCCAAAAGTGTCCAGGAATCTATTTTTCGAAGTTCAAATCTAAAATAAACGCATTTAACTTTTTAACCACCCTAATGTATGTATATAAATTTTTCGTATTTTGAAAACATACTGCTGTTCTGAATTTGATTCCAGGTTTCTCCCATTCATCACCATCATCTTCCTCAACTCTATTAGAGCATATGGCCTTCCAGGTTTACATAAATCGAACTATTTTTTTTTCTTTCTAAATTTCCATTGTTCAATCATTAGTTTGACCAATTTCATTAAAGCTCAGTTATGTTTATAGCAAGGTAAGAAACGTATTAAAATAAAGTTCCGGTTTCGTTCTTCAACATTTATTTCGGTTTCGGTATTTCGGTATTTTAATTAAGAAATTTCAAAAAAAAAACCTCAATGAAAGTGTGAAGAGAAAAGTCAGTGAAACTTTCAAAACCGTGAGGTCATTTGACAACAAACTTTTTTCTCAAATTAAATTACAAATACACGGTTGTCGGAATGCGTGATCTGTAGTAATTGGTTCATGTATAAGATGTATGTAAAAATTAACCTCAGCAAACGACAATAATTTTTGTTTCCGTCAACACTTTTAATTTACACTTAATTTTTTTGTTTCATTAAATTAGATAAATACATTTTTTTAAACATTCTTACAGGTATAAGCCGCCTATAATCGGATACACTTTTTAATTTGGGAACTCCGTTAAATCTAATGATGTCAATAATGTAAAATAAGTCATTACTGTTCAAAGTTTTTGTTTTGATTAAATGAGAAATGCCAGCGTAATAAAGCAGTTTATCCCCAAACTATTATGACTTGATTTTAAATTAAATGTAGAAAGAGATGAGAATGGAAAAAAGCAAAAAACTGAGAGTGAAAAATCGTTGCACACACACAAACATGGGTATTTTCACATTGAGAGCAAGAGTACTTGAAAGCTTTACCAAAATGCAAAGAGATTCGGCGCATTTTACATCAAAATTTGTTATCTCTTTGTTGGGAAACTTCCTCTAATGTTTTTGTATCTATCTGTATGTACGTTTGCCACTGCTTTTGGGGAGCAAGGTTCTTGTGTTCAGTGCATTTTGATTGTTTTTTATCGCTTTTCTTTTTAACTGTATCGCTAAAATTTTCAAGGTCATGGGTGTTCGTTGTTGTCGTGCCTACATATACTATGTAAAGCCGTACAGCTGTGCTGCTAGCTGACTCTCGTTAGTATGTCTATCGGTTGTTTGGTTTGTCGGTCGACTGTAGGGTCGGTTTGTTGTTTTTGGTACACGTTTCGTGTTTGTTTAATCCCACAAACATTGCAGCGGTCGGATGGTGGTAGGTAGTAATGACACAAAAGCAGGTGGGTTGGTAGATGACAATTTGTACTGTATTCAGGGTCAGGGAAATTGGATTACGAGTACGTTTCTAAATGTACAAACACAAAAAGAAAGCAATAAACTCTCTGGCACTCGAGAATAGGTGATGTTTTATGTGGCATTTTGCTTTAATTTATCTTTTGTCAATTAAAATGTATTGTTGATCTTTTTATCAGAAGAGATGAGCTGAGCTGTCTCATTCATCACACGCGTTTATCGTGCATTCACAAAATGCGGAAACTGGGGAGGCTGCTGGTCAAAGACTTTTTGTATACGCTTTTTTAAAAACAAAATGACTAACTGTACAAGAATTTATTTTATATTTAAAAATAAATCATATTGATTTCTTTACATATTTTATATTTATTATAGAGTTTATTGCAATCTCAATTTTCGGTGAAATTTCTTGTCAATTTAGGTACTCTAATTTCTGATTTCTGAATTTACTCTAAAACTAAAAATTAACTACCTACAATTAATCAATAATAGCAACAAGAAAAAGATGTTGTCAAAAAATACAAAAAAACTGACATCCCAGAAAATGCCAAGTTTACTCAGCAACATGAATCGGCGCTTAATGACGTTAATGTCTCAACCCAAACGAACGATGTCTCTTCGACGTTTCGTCTAGCAGTCACTTTCTAACTAGAATTTGAAACTATTTGTCAAATTAAAGAGCTGCCATATGTAATTTATGCAAGAACTTATAAGAATCAGTTTAGTTTTTTAAAGTTTTTATTTTATTTCAAAACTAGCTGGTGCCCGCAACTTCGTATGCGTAGCTTAGGTATTGAAATTAATCAAATGGTTTATGACAGCATTCATAAACATCTTTTGTTTAATACCCATAATGTACTAACATTTTTTTGGGAGATATTCGTCGATACCTCCTAAACCGATCGAGCTATCGACATTTCAAGATATCTCCCAAACCATTTCAGATATTTCAATGAATCACATCGCATATTATAGCACTCATTGACACCGGTTTAGATATCGAAAAAAGTAATATCTTAAATTTTAAGTTGAGCGTCGAGCAATCCAACGAAAAAAGTTTCATTCAATTTCATTCATTACTTTCAGAGTGATACGGCCACAAACATACGGACAGACAGACAGACAGACACACAAAAATTTAAAATGGTTGATTTGGATTCTACTCGCTTAATAATGCTTCCCCCAATCAATTTTTTGTTGATATCTGCCATGTACAGACATCGACCTGTTACAATTTTATTATATGTAGAGATTGCATGCTCTCAGATTCTTTTTGGCTGGTTGACATACAAGTTTCGGAGTCTAACTGACTGCTAGACCTATCGTTCGTGTGGGTTATCTTTAGCCAAAGATAATGAGATTGTAAATTACATATCTTTTTAGAGCACGAATAAAAAATAATGTTACGCATACGCCATGTTGCACAGTTATCCTTCTACTTACGCCTATTTAAATAAATTCAACATTATTTTAGTATTGCTTCTTTGTAAACCATTCTCTCCGAAACATATAATATTTACCTATCTCGGCACACTGAAGATTTGTGAGAAATATGTCCATTGAATAGAAATTACATTAGTTTTGGGGAAAGTTTTGAAACACCAAAAGTGTTCAGAGTTAAAAAAAAATTAAAAATTGTGTCAGATTGCAGGGGTCGGTCGTATCGCCGTATTCGAACCGTGATCGAAACCCATTAACACCGCATGCAGGCGCTTTGGCTGATCGGTAAAATTCGATTGGTCAGTAGTAAAGTAGCGCTAGTTCGCTACCGGGAAAAAACCTTTGAAAAAATGTACATACTACTTATACACAAGGTCTGAAACCGTTCCGATTTCGGTTTCGGTTCCGGTTTCGTTCTTCACCATTTATTTCGGTTTCGGTTACGGTTTCGTTCCGGTTTCGGTTTCCAAATATACACAATTTTACTACTAAAATACTCAAGTACCTATTTAGCTACGAAATAGGTCTGAATTTTCATAACGAGATTTGACGATACGAATTGACGATACGTATGAGCTTTACGCAGATATAACCATAGTCCAGCGAATTAAAGCCCAAAGGCTCTGCTGGCTGGGTCATGTCATGCGAATGGACAAAGAAGGTCCAGCCCAGAAGGTTTTCCTATCGTCACCCGAGTTCGGCAGCAGAGAAAGGGGGAGGCCTCGACAAAGATGGAATCAACAAGTGGAGGATGACTTGAACTCCCTTGGGGTTTCCAATTGGCGTCAGTTATCGCTTAGGCGGTTAAGCGCCCATAAATGATGATGATGATACTATAATAAAACTATAGAAAAGTCGTGTCGGTACATAGAAAATGTCTTGAAAAAATGACTGGAAATGACTTGGGGAATGTTATAGAGTTCAACTGAACCATTTTTAAAATTATTGTTTGCCTGTTTGTCCGTTTGAACGTAAAGATCTCGGAAACTAAGAAACGGATTTTGATGAGACTTTTTCTGATGGACAGCTTGAAGCTTAGAAAGAGATAGTAATTTTAAGTTAGGTATTTTTTGCTTTTTCTTTTATAGATTTATATGAAGAAAAATTCACTTAGTTTGCCAAAAAAATAACAAAATGTTTGTTGACTTTTTTTTTTCAATTTTAGCTAAATCAAAAATCAATTGCATAGCTATAGTTGAGTACAAAGAATTTGGGATTTAAAATTTTCAAATCTTTTCATTCAGATTTTCATTTTAGATTTTTGTCTCTTTTTCTATCTGAGGGATTGCTTTAAAGGCAGATAGGAATACTAAATATGCATTCAAGCAAAAGTTGTTGAAAAACCGACTCCTTACAGGCGTGAAAGAATTAAGTTGTTTTTTTTTTTTATTTGCAAAAAAATATTTTCTTTGTAATGAAACCACAAAAAAATCGGTAGCCTACTAATTATGTAACTTCCAAAAAAAATAAAAATTGTTATCCACTTACTTGTGAATGCCACTTGACCGATGTAGGTATGTATGATTTTTAATAAACAAATATTGCAAATTCAAAACAAGAGTTAATTTACAATTTTTTCCCTAAAAGTTTATAAACTGGTTTTCAAGAGGGTTAAAATGTTTTTTTCTGATTGCCAAATTCAATAACACTTTGTTGAATACATTTTCTTTCTGTGACACATTCGAAAATATCTTATACATATATGGTGCGTTTTCCTTAAATTTGCTACATGGGTAGAATTAGGCCTAAATTAGCAGGGGCCAATACGAATGGGATATAGAGGAAGAGGGGCATAGTAGAAGGAAAGAGGGCAATGAAGAGCAAAAGGGAGGGAGATAGGAAAGAGAATTGTACGAAGAAAGATACACGGTCGAAAATACCCTGAGATATAAGGTTCCCGAGATATAAGGAAAAATAATTAAAATACGGTTTGGGGGCAACCCTAGCTGGCAACCCTGCTAGAAATTGCCGTATTGCTCAATTTAAAAAAAAATTGAGATAGGTGCAACCCTGTGAACAGCCTCAAATGGATACACCCACGCATATAATCTTAGAATGAATCATACTATCTATAATGCGAATCTTTATCCAAATCGGTTGAGCGGTTCCCGAGATATAGAGAAAAATAAATAAAATGCGGGTAGGTGGCAACCCTAGGTTGCAACCTTTCTTGAAATTTACATATTTGGAATACGGTCGAAAATTCCTTTCATTTGATACCCATATTGGCATATTCTGCACAATATTAAAAAAATATTGAGATAGGTGGCAACCCTGTGAACCGCCGCTCACGCGTATAATCTTAGAATGAATCATACTATCTATAATGTCAAACTTTATCCAAATCGGTCGAGCGGTTCCCGAGATATAGAGAAAAAAATATAAAATGCGGTTAGGTAGCAACCCTGCTTGAGATTTACATATTTGGAATACGGTCGAAAATACCTTTCATTTGATACCCATATTGGCATATCTTGCTCAATATTTAAAAAAAAATTAGACATTTGACAACCCTGTGAACCGCCCCAAGTGGCAACACCCACGCATATAATCTTAGAATGAATTATACTATCTATAATGCCAAATTTTATCCACATCGGTCAAGCGGTTCCCGAGATATCAATAAAAATAAATAAAATGCGGTTAGGTGGCAACCCTGCTTGAGATAGCCATATTGGCATATCTTGTTCAATATTAAAAAAAAAAATTGAGGTAGGTTGCAACCCTGTGAACCGCCCCAAGTGGCAACACCTACGCATATAATCTTAGAATGAATCATACTATCTATAATGCCAAATTTTATCCAAATCGGTTGAGCGGTTCCCGAGATATAAGAAAAACGCCTACGCCTGAAAGTCGGCTACAATTTCTATTTCCGTCATCCATTTTCTCAAATTTTACCCTCAATCAAAACTTCATATCGCCGCCTAGGAAGTAAACTTCAAAAATTCAAAACCGTTTGGAACCGGTTCCGGTTCTTTTTCAGATCAAAATAACGGTTACGGTTTCGGTTCAGTCCTTGCTTATACATATGGTTTTTACCTGGTACATGCTATCTTTCTTTTTCCATTAAAACGATAAATGTGAAACTGTCCAACTTATAAGAAAAATAATGATAAATTCTTGACTTGGGGAATGAGACTTTGCTTAGCTACTGGTCCGTATATGTTATCAATCCGACTTAATACATATTTCATATTGTGATTTGAAAAATAGCGATACGGGAATGCGGACCCAGGATTCGAACCGACGAGCTTAGCAACAGATTTGACTGCCCTACAGAGTGTGACGAAAGTTCAATGATAAGATACCGTGGTCTCGAGATATAGGTAGATCAAAATGTGAACCAGGGTTACGCTTGAAGAACTTTGTACGATATGGGTATAAAACAAGGTATTCGAATGTTAACAACTGTAGTGCCGTTTACGATAGAATGAAAAAACTTCGTGCAAGGTATCTAAAGCAAAATACTATACAGTGTAGTGAGTGAAATCAATTGGAAGCTACGTTCCCTTGCACCTGCATCTGAAACCGAAACCGTATCCGTTACCGATTACAACCGATTCATTTTTCAAAACCGAAACCGTAATCGTTATTTTGATCTGGATCAAAAGCCGGAACCGGTTTTTTTAATGTCTCACTTCTTTTAGTGGGCACATTGGTATTTTCTTTTACAAACAGGTACCCTGAAAACTCTCATGGAAGATTGTCGAGCAAGGTTACAAAAGACATGTTTTGACCTCAGTATACAATATCTGAAAGAAAAAAATTTACGAGATCCGAAAAAGAAATGTTCAGGCTTGTCTCAGAAAGCACCACCCATTTTAATGTTTTTGACGATTTATACATTTCATTTAGCTTCCATTATAATATTTTTTTTAATAAAAAAGTAGAGTTAATTTTAGGAATTTGTTTTGCAGCGTTAATAAAATGTATTATCATGGCCGCAGGAAGTTATGAAAATTCAGACCTATTTCGAAGCTACATAGGTACTTGAGTATTTTAGTAGTAAAATTGATTTTTTCGTGTTTTCATTTGGAAACCGAATTAAATTTTGAAGAACGAAACCGAAACCGAAACCGGAACGTTATTTTAATCAGTTTCAGACCTTGATTTATTTTCAACTTTTTAAATTCGAGAATTTTTGCTTTTGGAAAACAAAATTTCCGTTTTATGAAACAATAAGAGCACACTGACCTTTTGGAACAGGTGAATGAAAACGAAATTAAACCGATAAATTTTGAGCATCTGATTTTTATGAACTGAAATTTCGTAATAAACTCACACTAGGATATACATACAATCATGTACATATGTATGCTAGTATGAATGCATTAAAGCGAATATCGCATTTTATTATTCAACAACTGCACTTGATATACGAAACACTTTTCGGTATACTTTGTACGAGTCTATGAATATATGTATGTATGTAGGCTTGTACATTACACATTAGACTGAGATAAAATAAACATTTCGACAATTATAATGATATTTATTTTACTAAATAACGAAAAACACTGCAAAAGTTTCAGACCTAAATATTAATTTTTAAAGGTCTACCATTTCTAGTTTATATTTCAAATTGCCAAATCACAAAAAAGGTTGTGAAAACAAATTTTCTTAACTCGGGCTTCCGATTAATCAGACTTGAAAGATTGCCGTGGTTTTCTGATTTCACAATAAACACTTTCCTTGAATTGATTGGTTTAAATCAGACCTGTTAATAATTGATTAGTAATCGGTAATGATTAGCATTTCATTGATTATTTTTTGAGAAGCCACCTAATGATTGATTACCAATTACATTCACTTTTTAATGATTATTTTTCAATTGATGAAAAAAAAATAAAAAATAAAAATAAAAAAAATTAAAAAAATAAAAAAAAATCTAAAATTCAAAAATAATCAAAAATAATCAAGAGTAATGATTACTTTTGATTTTTTTGATTTTTTTCCAGTACTGTTGTAGAAAAATATGTACATACATAAATATTCACTTGCACAAACATAAAAATGTATAGGTCAAGCAAGAAGTTCTTCTATATATGTAAATGCATGTATTCATGCACATAAATATCCCTGGAGGAAAAATCTCGAGATCTTTCGTACTAGTTCTCATCAAGTGGTCGAACTACAACCTAAACAGAAGACTGGCGCTTTTGCACATTCAGTCTATTATTTTTAAAAAGGTATATGTAATATGGAATGATAATGATGATAAAATATTAATATGAAAAATATGGAATGTAGCGGTGTAATTTACAACTTATAATATAATAGTACTGTACGATAGTAAATCAAATGTCAAATGCCCATAAATGACTACGTCGCCCATTGTGGACGAAATTTATTAATCCGGGACATGTCTCTATGGATAATAACCGCTTAATTTTTGATCAATTGATCATTACAAGTCTCTTTTGGACGTAGTTGGTATGCCTATGTTTCAATTTGTGTAGCATACTTAGGCTACGCTCACACTACAACCGACTTTTTCATCCGGTCTCATCAGAGAAATTCGAACGCGTTCTATTTTATCGGGCGGCCAAAGTTTGTGTACATTCGGGTGAAATCGGATGAAATCGAGGAGCTCATTTAAAACACATGTGTGTGGATGTGTGATTGTTGCCGGACGGCCGAAGTAGGTTGCAGTGTGAGCCTAGCCTTATAAGTGTTCAAATAGAACTATCCGACCGTACCCGTAGGGTATCAAACGAGAAAAAAAACACTAGCCGTTTACATATAAAAGGACAAATTAAATTAGTTTACAGACAGACCGACAAAAATTCTAAAAACGGTTGATTTGGACTTTATTGGCTTAGTAATGACTAATACTATGAATATTTTTTTGAATATCTACAATACTCAGACATCGACCTTTTACAATTCTATTAAAAGTAGAGATGTTGAAAGTTACAAAAAAATCGCCAAAAATACAGTTTTTCCTAGATCTTGGTAATATTACGCTTAAAGTGTTTGCAATTATACACACTAATTTTCGAAAAAATAAACAGTTCTGATTTTCACAACTTCGCATGAAAAAAACATTTTTAAAATCAATTTTTTTTCAAAAATCGTAAAAATTCGACTTTGGCCATCTATTGCTCAGCAATGGTTTGACCCATCCTTACATTTTATAAGTCGTTAGATGCGTATTTTAATTTCCTTTCGAACGAGGTATCGTTTAGCTCCATCGCTTTTGCAAAATTGGCACAAAGAAATTTTGAATAAAGTAATACCTGAAAAAACACAAAATTACCGATATCTCGAAAACCTACCCATACAAAAAATTTAAAAATATGTTTTGTGCTTGGCATATCAGTGCCAATTCACCCATATACATGAATATCTTGGTATTTTTTCAAATTACTTATTTGTAAACTAGTGTAATCATCACTCCAACCAATATAACCATTAAACCTGGCATTTTTTCTCATATGTACATATACTTAGCGATCAAGGTTCATTCTAGAAATCCATGAGCCCCAAAGTGTAAGTAGGTGTATATATTTGCATACAAAGATACACAGATGTTTACACTTTTAACAACAAAACTTTAAAATAATCAAAAAAAAAAATCAAAAAAAAATAAAAGAAATCAAGAAAAAATTAAAAAAAAATCAAAAATAATCAAAAAAAGCCGTTTTTGATTACTTTTGATAATTTTTGATTTTTTTTTTACTTTTTCTGGATTTTTTAATTTTTTTTTTTTTCAATCAATTAGTAATTGCTTTTTCTTGAAATTACTAATTAAAAAAAACCTTCTAATCAATCAATTACTAATTACTAATCAAAATTAACAGCTCTGGTTTAAATACATAGGAATAGTACATAAAATTTTTTTTGGCTTAGTCTAATGAACTGTTGGTCAATGTATTGGTTATCCTACTAAAACGAACACTGCTCAATTATTCGTGCTTGGAAATATTTATAAGTATACTAATGTACATATGTATTTATAAATATATGTATGTCCATAGACTCGTACAACAATTCGTTAAAAAATTATAATAATATTACAAAATAAATTGTAAATTTGTGCGAATAATGCAAAAAATATTTTCACTTTTATTAATGAATAGTTCCCATAAACTGACCTACACAATGAATACTCAATTTACGATTACAGTTTGCGATATATGAAAATCTTTGAAGTATAAATGGGAATGCACATACATAAATATATAGTTTACATATGTAAATGCATATTTGCATTTGTACATAATTGTTTAATTAAATTTGAATTAACAACACTGTTTTATAATTATTGATTCTCTTTTAGGTCCCACTCAAATACAAATAAATGAATAATCTACCATATCACTAATATGATGGAGCTTCACAGGAAGCTTTGATTTGTGGTATGCGAATAAAGTTTATTTACTTTCGAAACTTAAACCAAAACCACTAGTAAGTAGTATAATTGTTTATTTATCTACTTATTTGAAAAACGATATCATAATTAGCCAAAAAAAATATTCTCCGTTTATTTCTAGATACCTACATTGATAAAACTAGAGTTCGAATTAATCCAAACTGTTCAAGCAAACTGACACCGAGTATGTAGCACGTATAAGGGTGACCGACTGACTGCGATATCAATGTAGCAAAAAGTGCTTATTCGTAAATGCATACAAACATTCAGACATATATAAAAACATATGAACAATTCATCTCACAAACAAAGCAAACAAGAATGAACAAAACAACTAAACAAAGCAAGGAGCGGAGCAAAGGTAAAAACTTGAGAGCTGCAACGAATAGAGAGACACCCTACACAATAATCGAATGAAAAGTAATGAAAGTTTCTCGTTGACTCTAAAGATTAAGGAAAATGTCGAAATTCGAAGTATTTTTAAAGTTATAGCTATAATTACATTGCACAGTGGGCGGCTGGATATGGGACCAAACCAACTTTTTTGGTGAGATTAAGACATAAGTAACAAAAATGGCGTTACCCTTTTTTCGAAGTTAACCTCCTAAATCTAGTTAAGGGCTTTCGAAGTTCGAAAGTGGTTTTCTAAATGATTTGTTTGAAAAATTGAAAAGGGAAAAATGTGGGCGTGGCCTGCTTGCCTCCCTTGTTTTATTGCTGTCGTTTTTCTATTTAAAAGTGCATGTAAGGAGTGCTTACAGGACCAAATTGAGATCTTCGAAAAATTAAAAGCCGCATATTTTTAATTATATGTATAACATTTCTTCATACATTCACTGTTAAATAAAACAAGGAAGTCTAAGTTTGGGTAAACCTAACATTAAATACCCAGCGGTAGTTTTCAGAACGGTCAATTTATGTGATTAGTATACCTTGTGCCAATTTTCATGATTTTGCCGTAACCAGTTTAAAAGTTTTATGTACATTCATCAAAAAATCATAATAGAATGACTGGGGTTCATCCTACCAAATTATATCATTTTAGCCATTTCCGTTGCCGAATTATGGGAATTTGGGTGATTTTTCGAAATTTTGGATATCGAAAGTGGTCGTGGTTAGAGGGCGATGTTATCCAATTTCATCAGGTATACTCCCAACGACACTAGTATGATTTGTGTCAAATTTAATCGTTCTACAGTAATCAGTTTAAAAGTTAGAACCAGTTAAATTTTCAAAAATGCCTCCCTTAAAAATGGGGGCGGGGAATTCTCAGGATTAGCCATTTCAGCTACCGAGATATGTCAATTTATGTGATTTTCCTTTTCAATAGCAACCTACCTTGGCCAGAAAGTAACCTGTATACCAAATTTGATGCAAATATCTCAGCTTTTACTCAAGTTATCGTGTGCACCGCAGACGGATGGACATGACCTAATCAACTCCTCTTTTAACCTAATAGATTGGTATATATGAAACTCTATATCTATGTCGATTATTTTGTGCCGTTAGGCAGTACCCTTATGTGAACAAAATTATAATTCGCTGGGTATAAAAAGTACACCAATCGAGTAAGAGGAGCAAGAAGGCCACGCCTAGATTTTACCTTTTTCTATTTAAACGAAAAAAAAAAAATTATTAGAAAGCCATGTCTTCGAAGGGTCCAACTTCGAACTTAGAAAGCCCGTAACTAACTTTTAGAGGCATACTTCGTAAAACGGGGAATGCCATTTTTTACTTGTCTTTTGTATGGTATGTGGTAATGGTATGGTGAAGTTAAGGCCTGTTTGGGAATTCTTCTGTGATCATCTCTAGCATCATCTAATACATTAATAATGTCGATTGTAGCGTATCAAAAAGTTTATTGTTTTTTTGCTTTTATCGCTTTATTATTTTGTATACGGCACGAGTGTGACTTTTTATACTTTGAGAACTTGCATATGTATGCGAAAAAAGTTTGAAGTATGTGCGGCGCTGTGTGTACAAACACTTTATAAAGCCCAAATGCTTTGCTCTCAGATTTCTATTACAGATGGAATTTATTTACAATTCTATAGCTTATAAGGGCATAAATTAAACAAAATCAATATTATTATTTTAAGTATACGTTAACTGATGACAAATTCATTAATGCTTGAAAGGTTAATTTCTTTAAGAGATTCTTGATTTAGGGTTTGAATTTTAAATTGCAATTAAAAACGTACACATACACAATTGCTTGGGTGTGTGTGTGTCTTCCATTGATGAGACGTCAACAAAATTGAAAGCTCTACCAGCTGTTTTGTTCAACACAACTGTGTTGCAATCGCCAAAACTGTAAACAAACTAGCTGACGTTTGAAACTTTCAATTTAACAAAGAGCGCCATCTATACAACATTCCTTTAAGAGAGACTTCTCTTAAGTTTGCCTCAACTAAGATAATTCTTTATGCAAGTGTGCGTGGAACAACTGCACAAGTGTCTGCGTAGAAAATTGCTGCTGTATGGAAATACAAACATATTGATATTGTTTTGAAGTTCAGCTACATTTATTTCGTATATTTTCGTAATGTTGTGGTTTAAATTTAAACCAATTTCCAGAAATGTATAGGAAAGCCTGCCACAACTGTAAAAACAAAAGACAACTGATAAAAAGAACTTATCGCAGTTTTCTTTTGTCTGGATACAGTCTTTACGTGAAAATTTTTGTGGTTTGCTATCATTCTCTATTTCTTTTTATTTCACCTACAATTGAAACTTCAGCAAAGGGACATTCCACCCAAAAGAGGAAAAGTACCCAATTTTTAAAATGCCATAAACTCCCACTGCTCTGACAGAACTTTACAATAAAAGTCTTTTTATTATCATGGGTTAGGGGTAACTAGTTGCATAGCTAAATTTTTAGGGAACTGCATCGATAATACTGAAAAAACTTAAAAACAGGAAAATGTTCCAGGAGTCACACCCTTTAACCTTTGTAAAAAGTTTCTAAAAGCTAATACTGATCTTATTTTTAAAGAATATGGTACTATGTAGTATGTACTTTCGATCATATACAAACTGTAGTTCAAAGTTGAACTGTAAAGCTGAAATTCGTTTTCGTGCTCACAAAGGGGCAACAAAGGGACTTTTCGGTTTCCCAAGAGTCACACTCACTTACTGCGTAGTTATAAAGCTATTTGTTGTTATTTCGCCAATTCTTTTAATGCATTTATTGTATTGGATATTTATCCATGTCGATAAATATATTTCATAGCAATAGAAATCCCAATCAGTTTATTAAGTCAAAGTTGACAAAGCTCTCGAGTCAAATGTCCCAGGAGTCACGATGGAATGTCCCCAAAAAGTTTCGTAAACATGAATATGTACAATTCCTTTCAAACTGTTTTGTCTGGCTTGAACTTACAACTTATTTTCCAACTTTGCACAATTGTATAATATCTGAAATCTAATTGATGCCTTCTGAAATCTAATTGTCTATCCGAAATGCAATTTTAATTTTCTGCAATCCAATTGGTTTTTCTAAAATGCAATTGACAAACTCTGAGATCCAATTAAAGTTTCTTAAATATAAATGACAAAATTCTGAAATCCAATTGTCGATTCTGAAATTCAATTGCCGTTTGCTGAATTCAATATGGAAAATGCAAGGACTACAATCGAAATCGTAACCGTAACCGATTAAAACCGATCCATTTTTCAAAACCGAAACCGTTGTTTTGATCTGAAAAAGAACGAAACCGAAACCGTTTCAAAAGCCGGAACCAGTTCCAAACGTTTTTGAATTTTTTTGATGTCTCACTTCTTTTAGTGGGCACATATCTAGGTATTTTCTTTTACAAACAGGTACCCTGAAAAATGTCCATGGAAAATTGTCGAGCAAGGTTATAAAATACACATATTGACCTCAGTATAAAAGTTCTGAAAACCGTAACGAAACCGGAACACGTTACAAAACCGAAACCGGAAAGTTATTTTAATCGGTTTCACACCTTGGGAAAAGGTGTAGTCTGGTCATACATTCTAAAATGGGACGTGACGAGCAGAACCAGTATCAAAATATAAAATTATAAATATAGACGGCTAAGTGTAAGATCACTCTACTTTAAAATATTATTCAAAAACGCCCTATCTGAAAATATGTTTTAACCAAGCCCCATTTCAGAATTCTTTTCAATAACGCCTTATGGTATGTTAATGGGTTGGCAATGGTATGGACTGATTGGGAACTCTGCTAGTTTTTTTAATAAGATCATTCTTATAAAAAATTCCGAGACGGTGTGCTTTTAAAAAAGTATAGGGTATAGTGCTTGTAATACAAACTGACCTCTGAGAACGTTTATAACGACATTGTATAGTCTGATTAAGTAAGACTTAAGCCAATAACCCAAACCGAAGCTGAGGTACAGGAGTCAGGTCTCGAAAGTAAGTTTTCATTCTTCTGCAGCTATTGGCGATACTTTGGTTTGGATTACATTATGTACGTAAATAAGTTTGTAGGTGTGAAAAGAAATATTTCTGCAACTACTCACCAAATAATTTTACAATAGGTAACCATGCACGGATATTCCTTCTATCGCTTCAGCACATTGATGAATGTTTCATTTGGTATTCGAATGTTTGCAAACATACGCATCTTCTTTTTTCCTTCTGCTTGTTGTCTTAACAGCTTCATGCGACGAGTAACATCGCCACCATACTGTGATAAACATATACATAGTCATTATACTTATCGTTAGTTACTCATTCCCTAAAAGTACTACGTACCAATTTGGCTGTCACATCCTTTCTATAAGCTTTTATAGTCTCACGTGCCAAAATTTTCCCTCCGACACATGCTTGTATGGCTATTTGCACCATTTGTCTTGGTATAAGTTCCTGTAATTTGGTGACCATTTCTCGTGCTATAGAAGATGCTTTTGAAACGTGCACGATACGACATAATTCCTCTACTGGCCTGCCGTTGAGATGAATATCCAGTCGTACGATATTCGTTAAATGATATCCATGGTCTTCATAATTGAAACTAGCATAGCCTGAACTTATTGATTTTAGATGATCATTAAAGTCTACTATTATCTCGCTTAGTGGTAATATAAATTTCATTAGAATACGATCATCGTCAATGTTAATTGATGATTCTTGTATACCACGACGTTCAATGCATAAGCCAATTATTGGGCCAATATATTCTGTCGGAGTTATTATAGTACCTGAGAATGACGGGTGTACATGAACCCAATTAAAAAAAAAACTAGTCATGGGACTCATGTATAAAAGGTGATCTTTTGCATGGACTTTATTGTTTGATTAAGAGCAAAGTATTCTGTTTTCCATTTTCATTTTGTCGGAAGCAGCAAGATCGGACCGATATTACATATAGCTCCCCTACAATCGATTGTTCCGATAAAAGGATTTTATATATATAACTCCAGTAAATATGGGGAATGTCGATGTTAAAAATCGATGCGATTGGACCAATATAATACATGGGCCCCTATATAAACGATTATTCCGATAAAAGGGGTTTGGGGTATAACTCCTTCTTTTATATAGCGAGAATTGTAAAATTACCAAAAATTCTCACTTACTATATATACATGTACGTAATATGAACAGATCAATATAACATATAGCCCCCATATAATCGATTGTTCCGATAATTTCGGTATAAGCTAAAGTTAAATTCACACAGGCTGTAAAGAAGAGTGATTATCGTGACATGTACGTAATGTGAACAGTTAAAGTCAGTAAGATCGGACCAATATAACATATAAAGAAGAGTGATTATCGTGACGCTTATTCATGAAAGGTATAAAGCCTTCGGCACAGCCGAAAGCAGCTTTTCTTACTTGTTTTTTTTTTTTTTTTTTTTTTTTTTTTTAAAAAACAAATGAACAAATGAAGTTAGTTTGGAACGGATAATGTATTACGTTGCAGACCCCCGTTCTATGGTCAAAATTACAATACCTAATGTATTGGTACAGCAGGATATAACAAACTATCTTCCTTTTACTTAAAAAATCGATTCTGAGCAAATTATCACCTTTTATGCTATATTAATATTTTGCAAACCTTTTACTAATGGCTCATAATATTCCTTGACATTGATCGGCTCCGGAAACAATGCTGCATTAGATATTTCCAATGTGTCCTTTCCCATTTGTTTTATCATTTTCGCATTTTTCAACACCACACGATAAGTTACTGAGGGTGCAGTAATAATTGGTTCAGCACCAAATTCTTGCTCTAAACGCTGGCAAAACACCTCCATATGCAATAAACCGAGAAATCCTAAACGCCACCCCTGACCCAAAGCTGGACTAGAATCAACTTTCACTGTAACTGCCGAATCGTTTAAGACCAACTTTTCTATAGCGCTTCTCAAAGCTACATGTTTTGACTGATCAGACGGATAAATGCCTGCATACACCATTGGTTGTTGTGGTTTGAAACTAACTGCCGCATTGACGGTCTCATTTTTTAAATGAATCGTATCACCAATAACAGACTCGTTGCTATTTCGCATATTACAAGCCAGTAAACCCACTTGACCTGCAGCGCTGGAAAATCATAGCATTATTTGTTAAATTTCTTTATTACAAGCTTTTACCTACATGCTCTCTACTGGTGTTTCTTTAGGTCGTAAAATGGTTAAGGTTTTTACGGGATATGTTTTTTTCGTGACCACTGATTGTATCTCTTGTCCAAGATTTAGTGTGCCATTCAAAATATAGATTAAATTCAATGCACCGCGATATTTATCGAACCAGCTATCAAAAACAAGCGCACGAAATGGTGGATTCCGATTCACAACTGGTTGTGGAATTCTTTCAATGACACTGTCAAGAACTTCGGTAATACCCGTTCCCAATTTGGCAGAAATCTGAAACAATAATCGTTTAGTTTTTATAAAATTCGCTTTTTAAATCAAAGGATGTCCTGCCCAAAAATTCAACATGTTACATCTTTTTTTGTCGTCTTTTTCTACCTATTTGTCTTAATATTTGATTAATTTTCCTATTCCTCTCTCCATCCTTATCCTGTTCAACTACCATTTCCAATTCTGTGTGCCATCTTCCTCTTTTTCCTACTTCATTTCGTTGTTGTTGTTGTTAACAGCAAAAACACTTCCCGAAGGTTTTGGGGAGTGATGCCGAAATTGACAGTTCTTGCCCGGATATGAACCCGTTACGCTGCGGTACTGCCCGACTGTCGTGGCAATGATTTGGTATGACCAGTGTAACCTTCTAGGTCATTACATCCCTCCAACCACGAGGAAGGAAAAAAATGGATAATGAGAGGCATCATATCCGTAAATCGAGTTCGCACGTCATTACCTATGTGCATATTAGTCGCCTCTTAGAACCGGTATGCCTACCTCGGGCATATTCTAAACCCTTAACCCGCAGGGGCTTTTCTATTTCTTCATATACTACCTCTTTCATTACCCTCGTGAAGGGTGGATACCTTGCCGCGGTACGAGGGCTAAGTCGATAGCCACTTCAAGAGAGATGCAGAGCAAAACTGCCATTTGTATGGGAGCCCTTCTCGCTACCTCACCTTTTTTTAGGTGTAGAGATTTATCTCATTTAACTTTTTACCCATTTTCAATATTTTACGATAAATGCTTTCATAGATATGCCAAGCCCCTTTCTCCGTTCCATTCCCATTTTACTGAGGATTTAGAGATTAATCTTTTTTAACGTCCCATCCATATTCTACGATGAATAGCTCCAGAAATATCCAGTACCAAAAATCTTATTTGTAGGTAGGCGCCACACCCACTACATTCATTGGTCCAAATTATGAATCTACACCATCCTCAAACCTACCTACATATGCCCATTAACCCGTTTTTAAGATCTTTTATATACATTCCCTATTTTGTCCATTCTCTTTCTCTTTCACTTTCTCTACTCCTATTCCTATCACTTTCACTTTCCCTATCCTTAGCATTTTCTCTATCCCTATCTCTACATGAATACATCCAGGATATCCAACAAGAATAATCACTCTTAAATAGGTACCACACTCTATTTGCCCTCATACCACATCATCCAGGGGTCCGGATGGTGATTCTAATCCATGCACAGAAGATTTATATAAATAAAGATTACCTTCAAAACAGTACTCGGATCAATGCCAAATAAATTTTGCATGTCCTTGCACACACGCTCAGGATTTGCGTGCTTTATGTCAATTTTGTTCAGTACTGGAATCACAGCTAATTTGCGCAATTTGGCCATATTATAGTTGGCCACTGTTTGTGCCTGTACACCATGGCAAGCATCTACAAGTAGAATCACACCATCGCATGCCGCTAGAGACCGCGTAACCTGCCATATAAATCAATAATTACAGCCATAGAAAAAAATATTAATATTAATATTTACTTCATTGGAAAAGTCTACATGGCCAGGTGTATCAATGAGATTTAGCAGGTATTCCTGATCCTTATATGTATAGAATATTGAAGCAGTTTGCGCTTTTACTGTAATTCCACGTTCGCGCTCCACTTGCAAACTGTCCAAAACCTGGTTACCTGAATTTCTTGCTATGGCGCCAGTCAATTCCAATATGCGATCCGCCAACGTGCTTTTGCCATGGTCCACATGTGCAATGATACTGAAATTTCTTATTCGATCTATTGGAATGCTTGAAAAACTAAAAGTCCTTTTCTCATCATCTGCAGCATTGTTTGTGCTGCTCCATCGAGGCACATGTGATTTGTGTTTTTGTAAAAATACACTGAAACGATATTAGCTATGAATGTTTGATAGAAACAGATGTTTCAGTATATTCGACACTTACCATAAATTTAAATTCCAAGCGACCGTATTGCGAGATAAACAAATCAACTTTTTATACATATTTTAAATAAATTACAGCATTTATTTCCGATAATAGATCTACAAACGAAAACACTGCAAATTGTTACAGCATAGACCGGCAAACAGCTGCTTCTTAACCGCAGACAACTTCTGCTATTAGGCTACACTCACATTGCAACCAACTTTTTCATCGGACATCATCAGGGCAATTCGAGCGCGTGCTATTTTATCGGGGGCCCACGTTTGTTTACATTCGGGTGAAATCGGGTAGCTCATGCAAAACACACGTGTGCGGATGTGTATTTGCATGCGGACGGCAAAAGTTGGTTGCATTGTGAGCGTAGCCTAAAGCTTTCAGCAGAATCAGTACGTCAGTATGCTTAACGCCAGATACGACGAATACGTCAAAGTAGAATTTGCTCTAGAATTGACGTACGTCACGCAACTGATGTATTGGCGGAGTGATTCTGTTTCCCGCTTAGGACATCTTGTGAATTGCCTAAATATTTTGAAAAATTTCATCATTACTCAAATCTTCAGGAAAATTCCTAAAGGATGATTTACACGGGTCGATTTTTCTAACCTTTTTTACAATCGATCATGGTGCTTGCGCCCAAGCCGGAAGTTTCCCTTAGACACAGAGCCGCTGCTGCTGCTACCCGGTGCCCTTCCAAATCGAGTGGCAAAATGCTAAGAATGCGTTGTTCTTAGCGCATCACTTATACAGATCATGCAAGATCTGTGTACTTTACCTAACAGATTAAGGTTTGTTGCCTTGCTCAGCGCAGGCCACCATACCACAACTCCATAGAGCATGATTGGTTAAATGATTGCAGTGTAGATCCATTTGCATATATTGGGGCTGAGCCCCCATTTTTCCAATGGCTCTTTTGCTCGTGTAGAGTGCAATACACACTTTCTTCTGGCGCTGAAGAACATTCTCCTTCCAGGTTAGTTTCCTATCCAAAACTGTGCCTAAGAACTTGGCTTTGTCAGTTTTGGTAGTATTCTAGCAGGCTGTCTCCCATCTCCGAGCTAGTATCTATATTTATTTACCTACATATGCCGGTTAATCGAATATCGATATTGTAACATCACGATATTCAATAATGATATAAATATTAATTGTTTAGATTGTAGATGTGTGGGAAGGTAAAATTTAGTTTGATTCCAGCCAGCATTTTTTGAAAATTTTGAACAAAAATATTCAAATATCACTCTCCAGATGATTAAAAACGTTCAAATTTAAAAAAAGTTCTATTAGAATTTTAACGTATCGTCGGGAGAAAAGTGCCGGATAAATATGATTATTCATGAATAATCATTTATGATTAATATTTTTGGACATTTTTCAACAGCTTTTGATCAAATTTGATATCATTTGAAGCACATATTTTGTTTATTTTTTGATAACATTTGACTGCTTTTCGATTCAATTTTGTAATCATTTTATGATTGAATTTGATTAGTTAACGGTACCATTTTTGAATACAATTTGTTCAGTTTTTTGATATACTATTGAATCCTTTTTGAAATCATATATTGATCATATTTTATATGCTTTTATGATCATAATTCGATTTCCTTTTTTTAAACTGATGTTGGTTTTTGAAGTCTTGTGCAGAAGTCCACGCAGGTCTGTCAAGTCTCTGAGGTCTATCAGCAAATCCGACGTGCTGTCGATTAAGTCGGTATAGATCACGAAATTCGGTAGAACCGTCGGAATTGCTGCTATACGCCTCGGACTACCACTTACCTGCGTTTCAACCAGCTCATGACTTCTGCACTTCTTTGGGTTTGAGTATTTTCAGGCGAGCCAAGGAAAACTACACCAACATGCTGGAAACCTTCAGTTGTGAGCCTGCGATGTATCATATAACATATACTACATATTTGGCAGAGAAGATTTATAGAATTCATAAAAAATGTTTCTCATTTACAACAAATGTTTGAATTTTTTCTGAACTTTATGATATGAATGTGAGTATAGGCTAAGAATTAAACTTTAAAAGTAAAACATTAAAATTTTGCAACATTTTGTGTTATTGAAAAATGATTCATAATGGTGACTGAAAAATGATAATCAGTTTTTGATCATCAAATGGAATCATATATGATTATTCCTCCTGTTCATTTTGATGATAACTCAGTATTTCGGCACTGAAAGTAATCAAAATGTATTCAACTTTAGATATATTCAAAATTCATTCATTCAAATGCTGTGTGGGATAAGACATCATTTTTCCTTGTATAGTTTGTATAATTTTTAAAGTTGAGATGCTATACAAATTTGTTTTTTTTTTATCCCTGCCACCTCTAAAAATATTGTTTTCCCATATAGGGTAGTGGGTTTGTTCTTTAAATTTTTGTTGTCATATCAAAGGAATTGTCCTGAAAGGGAGTTAGTTATTATAATTTTTAAGGAAGGGGTGCCACCTGTTCAAAAAATTTAATTTCAATTAATTAACTAACTAACGGCGGTGATATATCAACAGGTTATCATAACCTCTAACGAGATTTTTGTCGAGCTTTTCTTCCAACTTGTGGTCTGGTGCACTTGCGAAGCAAATAAGTTTTTGCTGAGCAGCTTCTCTTGGCAGAAATACATCCGGAGACTTTGCCAAACTACTGCTGAGGGGCGACCCCGTTTAGATAAATTCTTTTTCTAAATAGTTTTTGATGTTGATTTTTTCAATTATGTATCGCACAACTCAAAAAATCAAAATGTTCAAAAAACTCGAAATACTGGCTGCTTCTCCCATATATTCCATTGACAATTTAAATTTTTAACAGCCCCTTTCTCGGTGTTTAGTGTAGCTATTAGTTAATCGAGTAGACAGAACGGTGAGTATTGGATGGAAGAGCGTGGTAGTATGCATAGCTCAAAACTTAAGATTTTTGAATTAGCTCCCTTTAGATCTAGGTGTGCGATATGTACATATAATATTCGAAGGTGGAAACCTTCCTTTGTGTATTGCTCGCTTCCTCAGTGATTATGGCATTTACCTTTAGGTGAAAATTTAAAAGCTGAAACACCTTAATGTGTGGTCTGCTTGTTTTCGTCTGCGATGAAGGTTAAAAAAGTAGTAAACTGGTGTGAGTTACGTGTGAAAGTTATAAAATTCCGTAATGAGCTCGCCAAATCACTAAAGTGCTTAATTGTTTCTGATAGTGAACACATTAGCCAAACCTTTTTTCTTCCAGGAAAATAAAGAAAATATAAAACGCGATTTAGTCGCAACATAAAGTAAAAATGGACAAAAAGGTGCAGCCAAGCGGAAGTAGCCTATTTCAAAGTGCAAGTTCACAGTTGCGCTTTCTCTGGTCCATTGTTTTGTCTTAATTCGATTAATACATCTGAGTTTGCGCTTCCATCTGCACTCAACCAAATAATTTGACCTGTTAATTCAGTGTTGAAAAAAAGAAGAAACCTACTTGGTGTCACTTACACTTACACTTACGGAAAAACACATTGTGAAATTAAATACAATCGTACTTAATCTAATAATGACCAACCTTACTTTAAACCAGGGTTCGTATTTACACACACATGTGCAACACATTTGGGTAATTTATGCTCATGCACACGTGCTGTGTGCCTTCAGAAAAAATGCGCTGCACACTGCACGTGTGTGTGCTGCTTGGAAAAATTTTTCTTTACTGAGCGTGCACCCCTCAAACATTCTAGGAGCGCTCATAGTTTAAGAGTCCGAAATGAGTCCAAAATTTGTATAAAATATGACCCTCCTAAATATGATCATATACACTGAAATAAAAAGTTTGAAAGTGCACATTGAAAGTAACATTTCAAAACCACTTTCAAATCGATTATGACAATACTGTAAATATTACAGTATTTACTGTAAAATTGGCAGTAAAAACATGTTATTTTTGAAAAATATCAATTAATGATATGGGTCGACTTTCAAATTTACAGTAATTCATGTCAATATGATAGTATCCACTTTCAAATTTACAGTGATTCATGTCAATATGATAGTATATTCGAAGAATGATAGGGGGTCACTTTCAAAATTGATATTACCCACTGTTGGACGAAAAATGACAGGGTTTACTGTTAATTTGACGGCCGTTTCTTGTATATTTTTTTCAGTGTGTATGAGTCTTTTATGATTCCAATGTGTAGAAATTTATGAGCCGTATGCCAAGATAGTTTACCTAACAAAGGAAACATTGAACATAAATTCATATTTTTCTGAAATTTGTCTTTTTTCAATTGATATTATATTTGTATATATAATTTTTTGAGCTTTTTCGTGGTATTAACGTGCTATTGGAATTAGTTTGTCCACAAAGTAAGTAGGTATTAGGGATTCCAATCCCGGGATCCCGTTGTTTTTTAAGTCCCGAAAATCCCGGGATTACTACACCTAAATCCCGGGTTCACCGAAAATAAATTTTTAAATACATACAAGTTATCTTGTATTTATATATACAACAAATTCAGGTCCCTGTTAAGAGATGACACTATTAATGCAATAATTTCTTTAAGATCACACTTCAAACTTCAGAAAAAGTAGTTTTTTTTTAAGTCCAATGCAAGGCGAATTCATACAGGTGACTTCGAGCGAATTCAGATCTACACACACGCACACACTCCTTATAACTGAAAATGTCAGACAAACCAACAACATAAGCAATTTGACAGCTACGATTAGATTTTCAAGGAAGAAGAAGAAACCATATGATGGGAGGATGCCACCTGTAATGAATTCGCCTTGGTCCAATGGCATTCCTTTTTATTTTAATATACAATGAAATTTTTATTGTTACTATGCATACCTGAATTGTCGGAGACCAAATGGAAAAAATTTAATTAAAAAAATAAACATAACTATGTACGTAGTTTTCGCCACTACCGCTTAAGAATTTTTAGTCATTTATATACATAAGTCGTTATTAATGTATCAAATATGCTATTTGTACCTGTGGTACAAAAAAATTGTAATGTAAATTTTTTTTTTGTTTTTACATATCGTCGGAAAAAGTACAAAACCGCACATACGTAGCCGCACAAATTTTACAGGAGACACTGAAAACTGATTAACTTTTGTACGAGCCACTATGTGGTGGGTCAAACTCAAATGTCGTTTTTTGACATTCTTTTGCACAAACCCCTACTTCTTTGTTACTAATGAATGTATCCGGGAACCCAGGGAAATCTCATTTTTGACAGAAATGTCGAATGTGCGGTTTTGCAGAAGTCCGATGTGCAGTTTTGTACTTTTTCCGACGATATGTAAGTCGTTGTTAATCATATATGTACGTATATTTGGCTATGTTTACCAGTAGTACAAACAACTTATGTTTCAAGTGCCTGAATAGTAGGTAGGTAGGTAGAAGTGGCTGTCGCAAAGGCACACCTAGGCCAGTAATAAAAGGCCCGTTGTGATACCACCAAACACTAGGAAAGTCAGTCCCGGGGCCCGTCCATATGGAAAATCCCAGTGCTGTCGGGACTCTCCAAATAGCCGAAACCCGGGACTGACACTCCTAACCGACACCGCTACCCCTCCTCGAACCATTTTGATAACTTGATGAAGGCCATCAAGTCCTTTATGTCTAGCTCCGCGACCTGGCTTAAGCTAACCAGGAAGGGAACTCCCAGAGAGCGCCTTCTCGCTCCGCTTAAGGCCGGGCAGTTGCAGATGAGGTGCTCCACCGTTTCCTCTTCCTCATCATCTTTGCAACTCCTGCAGCATCGTCGGTAGGGAACGCCTAGCCTTGCTGCGTGCCTACCAATAAGGCAGTGCCCGGTTAAACACCTATTAATATGGAGATTTCCTTCCTTTTTAGGGCGTATATGTGTCTAGATCTTTTAAGATCGCATTTTGGCCAGGTTTGCTTGGATATCCGGCACCCTGGGGCTTGTAGCCATCTTTCGTTGGCTTCGCGGAGTGTATGCTCCTTCAGCATTAGCTTGCACGTGGCAAACGGCATACCTATGCGCTCTTTATCTTGAAGAATCTGCTTGGTCGTGCCCTGCCTGGCAAGTTCGTCTGCCCTACAGTTTCCCTCAATGTCCCTGTGTCCCGGGACCCATGTGAGGTTCACGCGGTTCTGTTGGGCCATCTCTTGAAGAGATCGACGACAGCTGAGCGTCAGTTCAGAGTTGAACGAGTAAGAGCCAAGGGATTTGATGGCCGCTTGGCTGTCGCTGAAAATACAGATATCCTGTCCGATGGTGCGTTCACCTATCCAAGTCACGGCGTCCATGATTGCTGAAACTGCAGCCTGGAAGACGCTGCAGTGATAAGGTAGTCTAAAGGAGAGTTCTAGGTCCAAATCCCTTGAGTAAACCCCTCCTCCGACTCTGCCGTCTAACTTCGAGCCGTCGGTGTATATAAAAGTGCCGCCATTAGTAGCGGGACACCGATCTATGTTCTCCCAGTCTTCCCTGCTGGGAATGTTTATTCTAAAACAACAATCTCCGACTGTTGTGGTCGCACACCGATCTGTGCTCAGAGGGAGAAAGCTGTAAGATCTTAGAATACAGGAGTGCCCAATAGTGATTGCGCCCCAGACGGACGTTTCCCTTAGACGCACAGCCGATGCTGCTGCTGCCCGGTACCCTTCCAGATCGAGTGGCAAAAAGCCAAGAATGGCCTGGAGAGCTTCATTGGGCGTTGTTCTTAACGCCCCGCTTATACAGATCATGCTCGATCTGTGGACTTTCCCTAACAGATTTAGGTTTGTTGCCTTTCTTAGCGCAGGCCACCATACCACGACTCCATACAGCATAATTGGCTGGATTATCGCAGTGTAGATCCATCTGCAAATTTTGGGGCTGAGCCCCCATTTTTTGCCAATGGCTCTTTTACACGTGTAAAGTGCAATGCACGCTTTCCTCTGGCGCTGGATGACATTCTCCTTCCAGTTAAGCTTTCTATCTAGAACTGTGCCTAGGAATTTGGCTTTGTCAGCTAAGTTCATCTAGTTCTGGTAGGTTCAACGGTGGTATCTTGTACCGCCTGGTATAAAGGACAAGCTCCACCTTTCCCGGGTTGATGCTAAGTCCGCAGCGAGAGGACCATGAAGAAACTTCTTGCAGTGCTACTTGCATCAAGTCACACAGGGTTTGTGGGAATTTGCCCCTATATGCGATAGCTAAATCGTCTGCATATGCCACTATCTTCCCGCCCCCCCCACCTTGTGTCTCGTAGCAGCGAGTTTACGGTGAGGTTCCATAGGAGCGGGGAGAGAACACCACCCTGAGGCGTTCCTCTTGTGACATAGCGTGAAAGATCAACTGTTCCCAGTGAAGAAACTATTTTCCTTCCCTTTAGTAGTTGATCAATTAGTCCAATAAGAGACCTATCCATGCCCAGGTTTGTTAAAGCAGTGTTAATAGCCTCCGGCCTTATATTGTTGAAAGCCCCTTCGATGTCCAGAAAGGCCACGAGACAGTACTCCTTTTCATGCAATGATTTTTCAACAATAGAGACTAGGCTGTGGAGCGCAGTTTCCGTTGATTTACCTTTGGTGTATGCATGTTGATAGCTAGAAATAAGGTTGCTATCAATAGTAGAGGAGAGATAATCGCTAATTATCCTCTCGAAGGTTTTAAGTGCAAAAGACGAGAGACTGATCGGTCTGTAGCCTTTAGGCTCATAGTGTGAGGCCTTCCCAGCCTTTGGAATAAAGACTACCGTGGCGCTTCTCCAGGAGCACGGAATGTAATTAAGAGCCAGGCAGGCTGAATAGAGAACTACCAGCCATTTAGCTGATATTACCAGCGTGTTTATGAGTTGTGCGGGGAAAATCCCGTCTGGCCCAGCTGCCTTGAACGGCTCAAAGCTTTTGATTGCCCACCTTACCCTTTCCTCCGTAATGGGTATGTTTACCGCCAGGTTTGTTGCAGATGCTACAGGTGCATCATACAAGTTCCCCGGAAAGTGTGTGTTCAGGAGCAGCTCCAGGGTTTCCCCTTCCGTGCTGGTCCAAGATCCGTCAGGCTTCCGTAAATAGCTAATGGCTGTTTGAGTTTTTGATAGCACTCGTCTAAGTCTCGCTGTATCATCGACTTTTTCGACCCCGGTGCAGAAATTTCTCCACGAAGTTCTCTTCGCTTGCCTTAGAGCCTTTTTATAGGCCCTCAGTTTAGCTTTATATTCGAGCCATTCAGGCTCCGTACCGATGCTCTTGGCCTTGTTAAATTGCTTCCTGCATGATATACGGAACGAATCCAGGTCGTAAGACCACCAGTGGGGTCTATGTTTGCCGCGTGGTTTTGGTACTGGACAAGCCTGCTCTAGGGCATTTGAGAGCGCCGTTGTAAAGGTCCTTACCAGATCATCCAGTTCTCCCACTGATGAGGGGGCTTGTGGAGGTAATACTGGTAGGTCCCTAGCTAATATTTGGTTATGTAGCTGCCAGTTAGTGTTGCGTGGATTTCGTTTCATAACTGGCTGCTCAACAATAAAGTCTAACACAATTTCTATGTACCGATGGTCAGAAAATGAATGCTCATCAAGAACACGCCATTTTCTGACCCACTCATAAGCGCCTTCGCTACAAACAGTGAGGTCTATAACCTCCCTACGAGCTTTAGTTATAAAAGTAGGCTCGTTACCCACGTTACAAACCACCAGGTTAGTTGTTAGTAGGTAGTCAAACAGAGACTCGCCCCTAGCGTTAATATCGGAGCTTCCCCACTGGACGTGATGAGCATTTGTGTCAGCTCCAATAATAAGATGGCCCGTACAGAAATTATCCACCAGATCTTTCACCTCCTTTTGTGGAGGAGGTTCTTCGGCGTCATAGGGCATATAGACCGACGCCATCGTTAGGCTGGTGCTGCCGACTGTTAAGCTGGCAGCTGTAACGTCACCATTTGAGTAGTTGGGTAATAGAAAGGTGTTTAGCTCAGACTTTACCAAAATACAGGTTCTGACATTGCCATCATCATTGGCTTGGATGAGCTTGTACCCCTTAGTCCCCAATCCACAGATCCTAGAGCTATTGACGACTGCTTAAAACAGCCGAGGCTGCTTTAGATTTGTGCAGATTTATCTGAAGCACCACCAACATGAGAGAGCTCAGACTTCTCTGCCGCCAGCGTGTCGTCGAGGTCTGGCCTGTTCCGGGGGCTGCTCTCAACGAGGAGTTGTTCAGAGCACCTGCACGATTTGGCGTGGCGGGAACCCTGCTGTCTGAAGCAGCATCAACGTTAGTGTGCTCAGGTTTAGCCACGATCGTGACGTCGAGGCCTTCTTCGTCAAGCAGGCTTTCTTCTATCGCCGAGTTGTTCGCAGCACCATCGCAATTTGACGTGGCGGATAACATACTTTCCGCGTCGGACTCCTCTGCTTCCCCTTCCGATGCCTCGATCTCCGAGTCCTCCGGAGCGTCCGGAATAGCAGCGCGCTGTGCATCGCCACGGTATACGTGGATCACTATCTGACCCAAGCCGTAATGCACTCGTCCGTTGCACCGTTTAAGGGGCTCGAGCGCCTCCTTATTCAGAGTGATAACCACCTGTCTATTGGGCCCAACCACATCATCGACCAGATTGACGCCCCAATCCTGCGTCGGGAGAGACGGATTCCAGACCTGCAGCATCTCAAGAATATTCTCGGGTTCTGCAGGGACGGCAGGAATCCATGCCCTTGCCCTTGGCCGAGCAGGAATGTCCTTCCAGTCGACGACATCTAGTCTTGCCCCTGGGTAGACTTCACTCAGTCTTGCAACTGCTGCCTTATACAGTGCGACAGTTCTTGCATCCTCGCACGCGAATATTTTGATCTGACCTTGGTGCCAGCCCGCGTCAGTACCTCGCGGCGGACTACCCGGAGACTCACGCATTAAGTCGAGGAGGGCCCTGCCCATTTCATTCCGGACATACAGCCACCGGTCTTTGGGGATGGACCAACGGTCGTTACCTCGGTCAATGAAACCTATAAGGATTCTGTCCTTGGTTACTTCAGCAAAGCTGAGCTTTCCCACTACGGGGTTGACCTGATGCCGCTTCGGATGGGGGTTTACCTCTCCGTCCGATCTCTGGCGTTTGAAGGGATTACCGTTCACAATCTTAGGCACATAGGGCCTCTGGAAATTTGGTATCAGAGCTTTCGCTTCCTCCACCATCTTCCTTTCTTCCGGCGACAGCTTCTCCTGCGATGCTCCCTCATATTTTTTAAGGATCCTTGCGGCCTTTCTTTTATCCCAGTACGCAAAGCGTCGGGGAGATGCCTCTTGGGGGGGATTCAGACTCGTAGTTGCCATCGCGGTCTCCCCCTTTGCGGCGTCGTCCTTCTCTTTCGAAACTCTGAAACCAGGTCGTGAGACCATTGCCCCAGATGTGAAGAGATTGGGTTTCGTACCAGCGCTTGATGGAAGTTTAGCTTCCGCCGTTTTCTGCTTGACTGCGTAGGCAGCCGCACTGCTGCTTGCTCCCAACAAGTCACTCTTACTTGATAGCAGTTTGGGGGATGACTGACCCGTAGTTTCCATCGCTGTCGGCCTCCCAGTTAACTTTGAGGGGGAGTTTGTCCTCCGCCGTTGTGTTTTCGCTTGCTCCAGCATAGTTCTTCTCTGCTGCGGAGTAAACGAAGTCGTTAATTGCTTTGTATTTTGTGTGTTCTTCATCTTGTTCGTACGACCCCTCGCCGGACAAGGCCAGCTTAGGGTCAAGGGTAGTGTAAGGGGAAGTGTGTCGTCCGCCGCGGCAGAGCCCCATACCGCGGTAAGACCATAGTTACTCCCTGAGGCGGCCCGGTATCAGTGAGGCTCCGTTCGACTACAGCCACGATTTGCCTCCCGGCTGCAAACGTCCAATGGGCACGGTATCGCATAACACCCTGGATTGGGAGGAAAAAGTTTTGCACATTTATATAGCGAGCCGCTTGCTTCAAGACAGACGCTCGCTTACAGCCGCGCCTCATGGTGTACAGACGCTGCGAAAAAGACCCCAGTGAGCCCTTAAACCAAGTATGTCAGAGTGGCCCCACCGGGGCTCCCTCTCTTTCTGCCGCGAGCCTAGGTAGCTCAACGTTGCCCAGAGTGCACGAACGAGGACGCAAGAGTCGGGATTGAGCGCGGTCACTCAGCAACCACACCCCATTACACTCCGCCTGAATAGTAACTTTGAGTTACAAATTTAATGTTACTTTTGGTTCGTTATAAAAATGACTGCCTTAATACATACATACATACATACTTAAATGAATCTATTATATATAAATGCGCAAACATAACAGCTTCCTCCCTTTTTTGCAATAACCACAATTCTAAGGTATATAAAATTTGGTATGTATCGATATGTCTCGCCGAGCAGGGTGTGCGACAACAAACCAAAAATTTAAAAAAATTAATTATAATATGATTTGAAAATCACACCACTACAAGTGCTATACACGCATTCGCTTTATAGAGCCGCTGTTACGGGTGTATGTAGGTACACTTGCATTGTTGTGTTTGCATTCATTGCAGTAGGGTGAGTTGTTTTGTTGGCAGCAATAAGATAACATGAGCCAGCGCGTCAACTTTATTGAGCTTAGGTACAAACAGTGTTTACAAAAACGAAATCTGTGCGTGGGGATTCAGAGAAGCAAATGCTTTTGAAAAAAAAAGCACAAATAAGCTAGATCGTGCACAAGGCCCTTCGTGGCTAGACTTAGTGAAATAAAATAAAATGGAAAATTGATAAAAATAAAAAAAAAGTAAAATCAGAAATAGAAAAGTGATTTAAAGTAAAAAAATAAAATTTGTTGGAAATGAAAGGAAAGGGAATAATATAAAATAAATAAAAATGAAACAAAATGAAATAAATAAAAGTATTAAATTAAGAAAATAATAGGAAAGGAAAGGGATGGATAAAAGGAAAATAAAGGTAAGTTAAGGTAAGGAACGGAAAATATGACAGAAAAATCAAAGGGAAAGGAAAGGAATTGAAAAGAAAAAAGGAAGGGAAGAAAGGAAATGTAATGTAGGTAAAGCAGTGGAAAGGAGAAGCAAAAGGAGAAAGACAAAGAAAGGAAAGAAGAAAAAAAGAAGGGAAAGAAAAGGTAGCGAGGAAGAAGGTATGGAAAATAAATGAAAATAAAAAGAAAGAAAAATAAAGGAAAGAAAGGAAATGAAAAGCTAAAAAAAATAAGTTAAGGAAATGAATGAAAGAAAAAGAAAAGCAAAGGAGGTGCGGAAAGGAACAAAATAAAATAAGGAAAAGGTAGGAAAGGAAAGGTAAGAAAAGGAAAGGTAAGGAAACGAAATGACAGGTAGGGAAATTTAAGAAAAAAAGTGAAAGAAAATATAGGTAAGAAAAAAATAAAAGAAAAGAAAAGAAATGAAAAAAAAAATGAATAAAATGAAAGGAAACTAAAGCAACGGAAACGAAAGGAAAGGAAAGAAAAAGAAAATAAAAGGAAAAAGGAATGTAATGGAAATGGAAAGAATGATCAGGTAAGAATATAAAAGAAACGAAAAGAAAGAAAAATAAAAGAAAAGAACAGAAAAGAAAGAAAGAAAGAAGGGAAATAAAATGAAATGAAAGAAGAGAAAAGGAAAGAAAAGGAAAGGAAAAGGAGAGGAAAGGAAAGGAAATAAAAGCAAATGAATGCTAAGGAAAGGAAAGAAATACGTATGAAGACGACCTAAGAAGAATAAATAATTATCAACATTGAAACTATATTACTGAATGGTGTAAAGAGGGAGGAAAAGGCAAAATGAATAGGAATGTATAGAAACCAAAAATATACAAAATATGGAAAAGAAAGGAAAATTTAAGAAATAGCAAAAAGGTAGGAAAATAAAATAAGGTTTTGTGGTTGAATTTCAACCACTGGGCGAACTCTAGTTACTATAATTTAGCATACTTTATTACATAGATATGGGGTGCCATTTTTAGCAAAAAAAAAAAAATTCGGGACAATCCCGGGATTGAACTTTCAAATCCCGAAAATCCCGAGAGGCTAGAAATCCCAGAAATTGTATTCCCTAGTAGGTATGTATATTTTGTAAAATAAATATTGAAACTGTTAATATTTATGTAACTTTTTAATCTTCTTTAATAGATCGACATACATACATACAGGAAAGGCTCTTTTCGATCTTATATAGCCTTCTAGCAGCAGCTTGAAGCGAATTCGTTGAATTTGCCTTGATATTTAGGCACATACTCTTCTTCTGTGTGTAGAAATTTTTCTTTACTGCCCCACCCGACCAACGCTCACGAAAATGCTTAAGTTTTCGAAGCTTTAGCAATAATTTTCCTGACAAATGTATCGAGAATGGGTTCCGTAAAACTATCGTAAAAGTATTACATGTCGCCCAGTTTGTGGCAGCAGAGCTCGAATATATTTTCGATGCTATTTCCTATCGAGAAAGTACCTAAAACGGTATCAAAAACGGCTCGCAAACGAATATATTTTCGATGCGATTTGCTATCCAGAAAGTACCTAAAACAGTATCGAAAACGGGTGGAAAATGTTTACGCTGACGATAAGTTCCAACTCGTTCCATATTCAACATTAAAAATTTTTCTGCGGCAGGTCGTTTTATTAGAGAATTTTTCCTCAAGTCCTGAAGATTTAAAACAGAAAGAGTTGTTCAATTAAGTGATATATTGAATATTCGTTAGCGATGAAACACTTACTTCGATTCGGTAACCACAAATATTGTCCACCAAGCACTATTTAGTAGATTTTCCGAAAAATTAGGACTCCTGACCACATTTCAGTGCTTTTCAGCTTTTTGTTGAACTAATTTTCCATTTGATGGACACAGAAATGAAGGTTTGGAAAAAATATAAAAACATTCGTTTTAAACCCGAGACTCTTAATTGTAGCGAACTTTCAAAGTGCGATAAACTATCGCAATTCTCTTGACCTCTTTAACAACCGTTTTAAATCCGACACTCTTATATCTAACGCATCCTGAAGTTACGAAAAACTATGGCGATTGATTCTTTTTAACTTCCCAACATCTGTTTTAAATTCGAGACTCTTTTATTTAACGAACTTTGAAGCAACGAGAAACTATCATAAATATCCGATGTTGGTTTAAATAGGATTCTTGGTCGGGTGGGTGAGCGTGCAGTTTTATTATTTCAAAATAACACACACATTTTTTTCTGCGAAAAAAAGGAAAGTTGTCAAAAAAACTGAAAATTGTATTTATTTATACGACCTTATAAATCTCAAAGAATTTTTATTCTGCAACAGTGCGCTGGATAACAACAGGGCTGGTACTCTAGCGTTTCATCCGCCCACAGGATATTCCATTTACTGCAAGAGCTATTTGTTTTAACAATCATCACCAATATGCCAGTGTGCGGAGTACGGCAACCTACCGGAATAGTTCCATTTATTAATTCGCTAAGCCAGCGCTCAGAAATAATTCTCTTCGGACTATGGGGTCACGAGTATTCGATTTCTTAATGTTTTCCGCATTGTCCTGCTAGGCACACGGCGCAAAATTAATGTTCAATATGACCACTTCACTTGAGCTCAAATCCAGCAGAGTTGACAAAATAGGCTGCCTTTGACTTAGAGCTAGAGCAGTGATAAGTTGACACCCCCTTTCCACAGATGTGCTGTGGACTCACTTGCTCCAATCGTTGGCATCACTTTTCTCGTCAGATCCTATCCTAACGAGTTCGGATTGCTCCTTGATTTCTTGAACACCTACGTGTCAGCTCATCAGTCTTCTCACTATCCCCGGTTCCTTTATGATCCCCAGCCCAGATTATAATTATTTCCAAAAGGTCGATCAATGTACCCCAAATCTTACCAATATAATCAAACGAAAAGCCCCATAAGGAAAGACCCGAAAGTAAGGGACGAGATGGGTGCTTCGTTTCCCTTTAAGCGTATGTTTCCACGCCCATCCCACAGTTGGATCTTAGGGCCCTGCCAATTGGCCAACCAAATCAAGGTTTCGTCCTTCATCGGAGATGGTCGTATGATATACATATCTGGATAATAGTGGTCGGCTGAAGGCGAAATATCGGTAAAATAGCCATGGAGTGCACTTATCCAAATGTGCATGAATTTTCCTACACTGCACAAAATTATAAGTGCTTCAAACAAACTGCACACACATGAGCGTGTGCATAAATATTTTGAATCAAAAACACACACACGTGTAAGTGCTTTGTATCAAAATGCATATTCACGTGCTATGTGCTAAATGTTTTTTAATAAGCACACAGCTCATGTGCGAGATCAAAAAACTTAGTGAGCATTTATTTATTGTGCCGTGTGTGTGCGTGCAAATACGACCGACCCCTACTTTAAACCATGTTGTTTTAACTGTAAAAGAGCTTAAATTAAAAAATGGCTAAAAGTTTGCACCATTGAGCAATTTTATATCAAGTATAGCTTTAAAAAGAAGCGTGCTTTGGATAACGGAAAATTCACGTGAAATCACGTAAGCAAACAAGGGGAATTTATGCTCGGAGAGATTTTTTTTACTAAAAACAAGGCACAATCAAAAATATCGAGGAATGACTTTGAACTTGAAAAGTTTTTTCTTGATTTAAGAACATCCATTTTTATGGAAAAACGAAAATGTTTTCTTAATTCTTCCTTGATAAATACCAGGGACCCCCAATAATGATTATTTTTGTGTATTTTAAGGTAATAACTCAAAGGCTTCCTCCTATCGTATAACAGTTTCAAGTACATGAATGGGCATGTCTCTTCATGCTCAACCGAAATCTACAATGATTGAAAAAATTTTGAGTGAATCCTATATAAATTACAACTTAATCATTACTTTTGAGTTTTATTTCTTTGATTAAGCGTAATGATTACTTTTTGAGTTTTATTTTTTTGATCAAACGTAAAACTTATTTCTTGAGTTTTATTTTTTTTGAGAGAAAATAAAACTTACTCTTGAGTTTTATATTTTTGCTCGACAGTAAACGTTATTCTTTGAGCGATGTTTTATCGTTCAAGGATAAAAATTAAGTTCCGAGTTTTAAGTTTTTGTACGGATCAAAAAACTCAAAAGGCCGCTGCGCCTTTTTGGCAAGTATTTGGTCATTATTATTGGTTGGTATAATCTCGTCAACATATGTACTCAATAATTATTACCTATTTAAACAAACTTTTAGGCACATTCAGATGTATATGTACATAAATAGTCATGTACGTAGTAAAGGGACATGAAATAAATATTGTCCACCATGAAAAATGCAAATTTCAGTAAGAATTACCTGTTTCACAAATTTCGCTATTTTGTTATTCAAGTATGTGTAAAAATACAATACAAGTACTGCTTGTTAAGGTTTACAACTTTGTGGAAAATTCAGGAAAATTCGGACAATTTTCATCAAAAATTAAAATTTTATACTCAATTTTTTAGATTTTTTTCGAGTATGTAGTTTTGTAGCTGTTGTTGTTGTTGTTATTAACAATGCATTTCCCTGCCTAGAGGGTACGATTATTCCGAAGATCTTCATCAAGCTCTTCTAACGGGAGTCCAAGAAAACGCGCAGTTTCAACAGGGTTGGACCAGAGGGACAGAGGGGTTAGAAGAGTAGGTTCAATTGGACAATTGAAGAGATGTAGGGTATCAGGGGTCCTACCACATGCAGGGCATGTGTTTGAAATTGTATCATTTAGCCTGGACAAGTACACGGCTAAAAATTTGAAACTAAATTTTAAGCTTTTTTGGACTACATATATGACCAAACCAAATTTGGATTCAAATTCAATCTAGACCAGTTTTCATGAAAATTGGCTAAATGAATCGGGTTTCAATTATAAACCAGAAATGTTTTAAAAATTTTTTAAAGATAAAATAAATTTTTTGTTCGTTGGCGGGAATTCGAACCAAGACTCCTCGCATCATGCCCGTCTGCTCTAACACTGAGCTACATCGCACACATAAATGTTGTTGGCGAAATTCAATCTTGAATAAGCTTTCAAAAATAAATTTTAATTTTCAAACCCAAAAGTTTAAATTTTAGACCGAAAAGTTTTAATTTTCAAACCAAAAAGTTTTAATTTTAAGCCGAAAAGTTTTAAGAATAAAATAAAACTAAAAAAATGTGGCAGCTGGCAGGGTTCGAACGAAAACGCTCAGGAGTCACAGGCGACTGCTCTACCGCTGAGCTATGCCGCAAATTAAGTTTTTGTGGGCAAAATTCAATTACATTCAAACAAATAAAAAATAAAAAATTTAGACTGCTTTTTAATTTAGATTTTAAATCGAAAGTAAAATAAATTGAAAATCTTTGCAGGTATTGGGACGGTTTGAAATATTGTACAAAAAAGTTTTAAAAATGGATTAAACTTTATACGGGTTTAAAATGTAGGTTCATTTTTTTAGCCGTGTAAGAGTTTAACCTTTCACTGTATCCAGAACGAAGCTATGCCATGGTCACTCTTGTCTCCCTTGGTAAGGTGCGTTCTTCTTCAGCAATATCGGGTGGGAGACTGTTTAGAACGGGGTTCACAGGTCGAGATCTGACAAAAGTGTCAACGGACTTGGTGTGGATGTCGGTTAGAGCCGCTTATGATTCCGCAGAACAAACGGCAAAGTAATATGATGCCGGAGCTCGTCATAATGCTTACGGAGATGACTCCTTATGTCTCTCTGGGGCGGATCTGTGTCCAAAAGATGTCAGTTTGGATGTCCCGGCTTGTGGTAGTTCAGAAGGAATTGCCTGCTGAGCATTTCCGCGTGCTCTCTTACATTGAGCAGTTTTGCCTCTTGATGGAGGTGAGACTCAGGAGGCATGAGTAGACATCCCGTAGCAGTTCTGATAGGTGTATTTTGGCAGACTTGTAACTTCGTCCAGTTGATGTTACGCACGTTAGGCGACCATCTGGGTTCAGCATAGTCAAATACTGGTCGGCTAATGGCCTTAAATGTAGTCAGCAACGTTTCCTTGTCTTTTCCCCAAGTACTGCCGGCAAGTGACTTGAGGATCTTGTTGCGACCTCGTACCTTTGAGACCATTGCAGACACATGACCACATCGACAACATCGTTCTGATGACAACACCGACCGTTCTATTTCCGATAACTTCGTTCTCATTTCAAGAATCTGGTTGTTATTTTAAGACAGGGTGGTATATTTTCAAGACCATGTGTTCTTTTTTTAAGACCGAAAAATCAAGAACACGAAAATCTAAAATTGAGACCTGTGGTGCTGTATTTTAGAACGGTGTTTTTCCCTGAGTGTAGTGGACGATTTGGACTGTGAACCAACGTACATATCAGTGTTGCCGCTGAAAAATTTCAAAAAGGGTCCAAAAAAAGGGTCCCTTTTCCATTTTTTTTTTTTGATGTTGAATGACTGAGTTTTGTACTATTGCAAGTAATACATACAAAATATAAACATTTTTAAATGGTTGTAATTGGTTTAATAATAATGATAATCGCATAATGTGAAAGATTTTAAACTTAAAAACCTCCACTTTAAGGATATGTTTTTGCAGAAGGTTTCAAATAATAAGAAAACTCACTTTAAAAAGAATTCCATTTTTTCCCGCAAAAAAATTATGGGAAAGGTCGAAAAAGCGACCGCTAAGGGACGGCCAAAATTGCCTATGCGGTTAAAGGCTGTTTTAAGTAGGTAAGGGGTAAGTTACAGAGCTAACTTTTTGCGAGGCTTATTTTCTCATCATTTACTAACATTGTAGGGGGTAAGACCCAAAAAACTAAAACATTTTTATTTGAATCACCCCAATGTATACATACATACATATGACGGAGTTGTCACATTATACAGCGTTGCCAGAAGTAAGACTTCAGTTAGGAAAGACATTTGGAAATCGGCAAGAGTTCCCGATATACATAAGAGTAAAAAACGGAACAAGGAGATTTTTTTGGGTTTCAACAATAAAACGACAAAAATTAAGTTTGAAAGTGAAAAGGGGTCAAAAGGGGTCACGAATTTAAAAAAAAGAGTCAAAAATGGTACTTTTTTGAAGAAGTAAGGTCCGGGGTCCTGGCTCTAAAAAAGGGTCAAATTAACCCTTTAGGGTCCCCAACGGCAAGACTGGTACATATAGTGTACTAATTTCATGTCCCTTTACAACGTACATGCCAATTTATGTATATTAGAGCGTCTCGGGCTTACAGGCAAAAAAAAAAGTCGGCCGTACATTAAAAAATTTTTTTTTTTTGTTTTTGTGGCAACCAATTACATTTTACATTTTTCTTCAAATCTTTGGCATTTGTTGTCGGATTTTAAAGTTTGACGCATCAATTTTTCCGTCTCAAAGAGGAGGTTTTCTCTCCAGAAAGTTCATTGAGCTCATGCGTTTCGTTGTGGTACAATACTTTAAAATCCGGCAAAAAAATGCCGAAGATATGAAGAAAAATGCAATTGGGCGACTTCTAGGGTTGCCAGAAAAAAAAATACAACTTTTTTTTTAAATGTTTTTCAAAAACACTTCATATGAGGGGAGGTACGTTGGGGTATCATACTTTAAAATCCGACAATAAATGCCGAAGATATGAAGAAAAATGCATTTGGGCAACATCTAGGGTTGCTAGAAAAAAAATATAATTTTTTTTTTAAATGATTTTCAAAAACACTTTATATGAGGGGAAGTACGTCCGACGTTTTTTTTGTGATACGCTCTAATGTACATATATATACGTATGTGGCTTAAACTATGTTTAAATAATTGAGTACATATGTTGACGACATTATACCAACCAATAATTATGACCAAATACTTGCCAAAAAGGCGCAGCGGCCTTTTGAGTTTTTTGAACCGCGAAAAAACTTAAAACTCAGAACTTAATTTTTATCCTTGAACGATAAAATATCGCTCAAAGAATAACGTTTACTGTCGAGCAAAAATATAAAACTCAAGGGTAAGTTTTATTTTCTCTCAAAAAAATAAAACTCAAGAAATAAGTTTTACGTTTGATCAAAAAAATAAAACTCAAAAAGTGATCATTACGCTAAATCAAAAAAATAAAACTTGAGTGTAACGATTATTGTTGATTTTTATTGAAAAAAATCAGAAAATAATGATCAAATGTCGAGTTCTACAATTAAACTTATAACAGTTACCGTCCCTGATAAATACTAAAATATATAAGAACATGTTTTCCATTTGGAGTATTAAATTTGAATAATCTTTGTTCAAAATTTTCGAAAAATTCTGGAATGTTGAAGAACACGTTTTCTTGAAAATTTTGAATTGTAGTTTTTGTTGTTGTTTGTTTCTTATTTTTTCTTGATGTAAGTAAAGACAGAACGATGGTCAATTCTGACAGTTATCGAGGTGAATATGAACGTCAGAGTTTACTCTATCCCAGTGGGCTATTAGCACTAAAATATAATGTAATACAAAAAATACGCAATATAAAAACATACAAAACACGTAAATGGAAAACGTATACAAAAAACATCTGCTTCCGCACGTGCTTTTTGCATACATATGTCAAAATTTACCTTTTCGGAAATAGGAAATTTGTTCACCTCATTTTACTCTGACGAAAAGAAATACCAACTGACACACAGTATGAGGTGGGTTTTGTCGAAGGCTGAGGTAAACTCACTCTGTCCAAAGTCAGCAGAGGTCCCACTAACCCCTACTAAATAATAACACACTATTTGTGTATTAAAATCGAACACACACACTCGGCCTCAAGGCGTCGAGGAGAAATAGCTTTCCGTGTAGGCACGGATGGACTAGTTGAGATCAGACGGTATGGAATATTCTCTCCTGCAGTGATTCATCGGTCGTAGTGACCGGAGAGCAGCAACAGGTGGCGAACAGCTGAGCTGTGATAAAAGGCTGTGTAACAATAACCTAGCGACGTAACGACACAGCTGACAAGAAGCGGTTGGACGGCGGCTCGCAGGGAGCGTAAGTAACGCGACAGAGGGTGTACTAGTAGCGGCGGTTGACGGAACTATAAGGCGGGGTATTCTGCAAGGAACTAAGGTGAATCATGTTAGGATTCTGGCTCGGTAGCTGGTCACCACTGCCTCCATAGTCGCACGCTACCTATAAGTGGCTGTATGGAGAGGGCAGCGTTGTGCCAGCTTGGACTCGCAGGCCGATGGGGGAGCTGAAGAGGGGTTGAGTTCCTCGGGGTTCTGGCTCCTCGCCGGACACCTCCGTCTCCCGCTTGTATTCGCAAACTACCTAGGTAGGTGCCACGGGGAGGGGCAGCGGCTCTATGCCGTTTAGGATAGCTAGGAGGTAGAATGGGGGAAACCGTGCTTAAAGCACAACTGCTCCCCTGCAACCCGTCCCATGGCCTGGACCAGAGCTAAGTGGACCGTCAGTACGCCACCGAAGCGGCTCGACGGTTCCACTTAGCTAGCCAGCAGAGGAAAAACTCCAAAGGGCGACGCTGCCGCTGACTCACCTAAGGTGAATGATTTTGTTTTGCACAAAATCTCCTTTATATACATAGTAGTATATGTACTATAGGATTGTTGAGAATTTAACCGCTTGCCATGCTGTGTTGTTGAATTTGTGTTGGCTGCTGGTGATCGCCACGCCATTTTAGCTATCGATCAGCTGATTAGCGTGTCGTGCAGTTATAGCATGCTTTTAGGCGTTAGAGTTACAGTGTGGGCTCGTACAATTGTAACGCTACGTTACAGTAAACGCACGGACTGCGTTTTCTGTCAAAAATGTCTCATGCACATACAACTTGTATGGGAGCAACCGAATTTGATCGCACGGCTTAAAAACCTAACTTGATTTCCAATTTTTGTTCTGCGTGACCTTTCAATTTAACGTTTGTACACATGCAAAGATACAAACGCACGCACATTTATTTCGGTTACTAGGAAAAAAGTCGTGCATGTACGTGCGTTTATATTAGGTTAGGCTGTAAGTATATTTTCGAACAAATTTCTTGTTTCTTTTTAAATTTTTTTAAACATTTTTCTTCTTCGTTTATGTTTTTTTTTTTTTTTTAATAAGATAATAGCTTGCTTGTTTGAAGTAAACTTTTTTTCATTAATTTTAGTAGATAAATTTTTAACATTTTGTCAAATTATTCACTAACTTTGGATTGAAAGAATATTTTTCTAGATTTGAGAAAAACATTTCTCTCCACGTGACATCGAATCTATGAGTGAATTATTAAAAATCAATTAGAATATGTGGCGGCTGAGCAAGTGCAATATCTGGCGAGGGGTGTGAGATAACCCAAACGACAATAAACCAAATTTGTGTTATTGCTCAACTGAATGTGAAATAACACAAACTTGTGTTATTGCAGCGGCGGCCAAAAGCTGCACATTGTGCACTTTGAGTTAATACTCAAACACCAACGCTAACGATGTGCAGGTACGAAGTTGTGCTTTCGGTTGTTCGTCGTTGTTTCACTCATGATGCGACGTAAGCAAAACAGTGAGCGCAAAAGAAAACGTACATAAGTGATACTTTGCGTAATTTATTTAATTTGCGTCTAAAACTCGAATAATTATTTTCTTATTTATCATGGAAAAACACATACATAAGAACCAGTTTTTTTGTCATGCGCTGTAACGGCCTATATTTAAATTGTTGTCGTTATGTGCGTCTTTTGTTTCATTCTAAGGCGCCGCGCTGGCTATCTTTATTCAAAAAACAAAATATACAAAAATAAGTTAAATTATTATTTGAAGGTGTGTTGAAGAAACGCCATTTTTTATTATCTACTTTTATTTTTCCTTAATTGTTCCTTTTTTGGGGTTAAGAAAAATGCAAAAAAAAATTCAAATCACAATTCAACTATTTTTTCAAAAAACAAAAAATGCAGAAAAAGTTAAATTATTATTTGAATAGTAAATATCGGAGGTGTGTTGAAGAAACGCCATATTTTTTTTATGAACTTTGACGTTTTACAAACCACAATATACATTTTCTTATGAAGTCAGTTCCCGTTAAAACTTTTCCCTCTAAAAAATCATTTCGAAATATATCCACCAAAAATCAACAATTAAACTCTTTTTCAAAACAAAAACAAAAAAAACCAACAAGCAAACTCTTCCTTTTTTTCATAATTTCACAGGCTACTTTTTATTGGGTGTCACTGTATGCAAAAGTTTATCAAGTATACAGATCGGTGGGTACCCCGCCAACCAACGCTAGCCATGGTGAAAACAAAATCAAATATTAGTGCTGTGCAATACCCAAAAAGGATTGTGGGTAAAAGTAGGCATCGAAATACCAACGCATAATTCGATTAATCCATAATTTTCGACACGAATTAGCGACTTCAACATTGGTAGAAAAGGAACCTCGCTGACCAAAATTTCCAAGTTTTCATCCTCTTTTTTGGTAAGCGCGACCCAGTTATTTCTCAAGATTTTTCCGCTGCTGGTTAGCAGGGTAATGAATGGGAGTGCGCAATGGTATGCATAGGTAAAAGTTAAAAATTTTTGAATTATGTAGTTCCCTTTATATCTAGGTATGCGATATCTTATCAGTGAAATATTTGGTAGATTTTTCTAGAACTTTGACTTGCTTGCTTGCTCTATTTAAATTCGTCTTTTTCTTTTACATATTTATTTTCCAAATAAAATAACGTCGCCCGGCGCGCAATGCCGCGTATTTGCAAAAAGCAATACGGCGCACAGAGCCAAAAAATCCTCAGAAAAATAAGAAGATTGTCTCTTTGAACAAATTCGAGGCCCAAAAAGAGGACAGAAGTCAGAGACGAGATATTTCCATAGAGATTTCTTCTTATTGTTGGGAGGTAAATCTTTTTAATTTTATTTAAAAGTATACCTTCTTCAAATGTGTAATTCGACGCTACCAAGCACAAGTACACGATAGCATCATAGTAGAGATCTCCGTTCAGCAGTTAATAATTCTTAGTTCGATTCGCGGTGAAGGCAATAAGGCAAGTGCACATGTGGTGAGGCAAAAAGAACAAATGTGTAATTAGACGTTGGCAAGTTAAAGTATACGAAGGCATGGTAGTATGGACATCTGGGTTGAGCGTTCAGTTTTTTTTTTTTTTTTTTGTAATTTGAAATATTAAAAAGAAAATCTTCTTAATATTATGTGATTTTTCAAGAGAAAAGAGAATCATTTATAAGATTTTCTCTACAAATATAGAGATATCTTCTTACTTTTGTTCTATTTTATTAGGTGGTTTTCGCTTTCTGCGTAACGCGGTATTGCATTGTTTATTTCAAAGAAAATAGGTTCCATAAACGTTATATTATTCATTTATTTGGGGTTTTGTTGATAATAACGCCGGAATTTTAACGTAAATACATTAAGACCGCTGAGTCCTAGTCAGGGTAACGAAATCTCGATTTTGGAGGTTTTGGTACATACGCCGTATAACTTTTTGCAAATACGCGCTATTTCGGGCTGAGCGACAATATGCATTTGTTTTAAATTAGAAGAAAGAGAAACAAATGGCAAATACATTGATATCTAATTTTTAAAATTCCTTTAAACCTCCTTATTCTTCCTTATTTCAAGACATTGCTTGCCATAGCTATAAATGATCCAAGAAATCATTTGAGCGCAATTGAATTTCAATTTTATTTAATTAAAACTTAGAAACACTTGAAGCACAGGGAAGTGTGAAGTCTCCAATACAATCCACGTTACAAATACAAATATGTTCACCGTAATATGAGCTAGCATTGTTGTGCCTTCTCATATACCTTTGTACATACCAATGCCTATTCACGCTTAAGCTCTTATCAGCAAATCCACATGACCTGAGTCTGAGTAAGGAAACGCCAACTTGTCTAGTTTTGTTGGCAAGCCGAATGCTAAAAGAGCGACAGGACGAAAAGAAGATAAATATGTAAATACAACTTAGCGCATGACAGATAAAATATAGAGAAAACATAGACATCAATTCTCCAGTGAGAGCAAATTTTCGAAGTAAATGTTAGAAAACCGTATCGAAGTTATAGTAAAAAGAGCTCAATTTGACCAATTGGGTAGAGCGAAGTACTGTTACAAAAACATAAACGGAGAGCTTGAGAGAAAATTGAAAAATGTGGCAGCAGCTGTTTAGATGCGCAGCAAAACTTCCTTATCGACACTTGTTCGAGTAAATCTCTCAAACCAGCTGATAGTTATCATACGAAATGTTGTGGTTTTCTTGAACGTGGCACGGCAGTCGGTTGCAAAATCTGGATGCGGTCGCAGGTTTTACCGGCAGAAGCAAAGCGGAAGGACAATGAAATATATGCACTGTTACGCCAAAAGCCCACCAAAAACTGGAGCAGAAAATTTATAAATTATATATTTTTGAATGACCAATAAAGTCTAAGTACCTATGGTACAGTACGAGTATGCGAGACCAAATCTGAAAAAAGTGGACCAGTGGACCAAACATTAAAAAAAGGACCTGGAGTGACAACATATAAATAGAAAGCCTTAGAATGAAGCATACTATCTACATATCGCACACTAAATCAAAAAGCGTCACAACTCAAAATCAGAGAAACTTTCAGTTGTTGTTGTTGTTGTTGTTAACAACAAAACACTCCTCGAAGGTTTTGGGGGGTGATGCCGAAGTTGACAGTCCTTGGCCGGATATGACTCCGGTACGCTGCGGTACTCCCTTGCGGTACTGCCCGACTGTCGTGGTAGCGATTTGGTATGACCAGTGGAACCTTCTAGGTCATGGCATCCCTCCATCCATGAGGAAGGAGAAGATGGGTAATGAGAGGTGAGAGGCATCATATCCGTAGATCAACCATCGAGTAGCACGTCAATTACCTATGTGCATATTAGTCGCCTCTTACGACCGGTATGCCTACCTCGGGCATATTTTAAACCCCTAACCCGCACGGGGTTAACTTTCAGTTAATTGCTTCTGGATCGCACAAAAGTCATTCGATTTTTAAAAACTTTGCATCACTGTGCTCTTTAAAGAGTAACGATAATAGTCAAAAAGAAATACAATTTATGTACTGGCTGTACTACTTTTTACTAGGCAATCTATACCAAGAAAGCGACCTAAAAAAATTTTGAGTTGTGACGGTTTTTGATTTAGGGTGCGATGTGTATGTACCAAATTTGATCCAAATCGCTTCAGCATCTTCCTAGATTTTGGACGATATACAAAGGAATAAAGAAAATACTTATCATTTGATACCCATATTAACATATCTTTCTCAATAATTGAAAAAATAGGGATAGGTGGCATCCCTGTAAACAGCCTGAAGTGGCAAGACGTCAATAGAAAATTTTATAATGCATCATACTACATACATATATGTATTACAAATCTGATACAAATGGCTTTAGCCGTTCCCGATATATTGGTCGATACACGAAGGAATAAATAAAATAGGGGTAAGGTGGCAACGTTATCTGAAAATATCTTTGTTGGTATAATGTAGAAAATACCTTTCATTTGATACCCATATTAGTATATTTTGATCGATATTCAAACAAGATTGAGACATATGGCAATCCTGTAATCTACCAATGGGGCAAAACCCAAATAAAACTATCCATATGCCAAATTTGATCAAAACCGCTTCAGCAGCTCCCGAGATAGTAGTGGATATACACAAGGTTTACATATTTCCAAATTGGGTTTTCGTGATCTGAGGGAACATAGAGACACCAACAGTTTCCATTTCCGTCCTTTTTTTATTACGTATTTAAAACTCACTCTCCATTAAAACATAAAAACATTGCATCGTCGCCTAAGAAGTAAATTTAAAAAACCCACTTTTTACGTAAACATTTTCTTTTTACCCTATTTTATAAATTTATGTTTAAATAAAAAATAAGTTTCCTTTTTTTCTCAGCCTTGCAAATAAAAGAGAAAAGAAGATATTGAGTATATCCTACCACTTAACAACCAGCAGAAAATCTATGTTTAATTGCGCTAATTGTCTAATAAAATTTGCTGCAGTTCAGGCACAACCATTCATTCATGCATGAAACTACTTTTTTGTTCTTGTAGTGCTGTTTTAATTAAACACGCACTCTCACACTGTCAACACGCAGTATTTCACACTACCCAAGGCACAAATCCAGCAGCCCCACAGATAGCTTGCCAACTTTTCAATGGCGTATACGAATGCGAATGTGTTAATGCGGCAAATGAGCGACAAAAACAAAAAGAAGACAAACAAACAAATCTTGTATAAGACTACAAACATATATAGTTAAAGCAGTCAAGAGATGTGCGGATACGCAACAAAAAAAAAAAACGAACCAAAACTACCATTGAAATAAAATTCTCATTTGTATCTTCTTCATGCATTGTATTTCGCGCATGCATATATATGTATTGTGTGCATATGTATAATCGAAATAACAATTAAACGCTGTTATTTTATCATTTACAGGCTTCTTACCGGTTTCCATACGTACATATAGCAATGCTCATAAATGTGTGTGGATGCCTAAAAGATTCCTCCTATAAAACTCTTCAAGGATAATATTTATGTATCAACATACATATGTACATATGTAGGTACGCAACGCTATTCAACAAATTTCGGTAATCACCATTCGCATATTCCAGCAGCACACGTACATATGTACATACAGAAATACGCATGAATGCCTTTGGCAGCAGTAAGAAGTGGGCTATGAGTGTGCGATATATCGTTCCGTTTCTGCCTTAACCTCGTAACTACACTTTTTTAGAAAACTCGTTTTTTATGTGGAAGTGTATTTAAGACATCGAGAAATTCGAGTCCAAAATCAGTTTGGTTGAATATATAAACCTTGGTGGTTTTTTGTACGATCCATTACCTCGTATCTACATTTTTAGTATGCAAAACTTGAGAATTTCAGTTGGTTTTCTACGATTTCTGAAATTTTCTTTTTTTGTAGATACGAGGTTAAGGCAGAAACGGGACGATATATGGATGCCAGGGCGTATGCGTAACAAGTGATTGGGTGTTTCCATATGGAATCAATTCAACACGCTTTCCGTGTCTGTGGTGTATGTAACCACTTTATTTAATGAGTTGAAGATACCTTTAATTGTTATGAGTAAAAACAAATGAAATAAAAAAAATCAATACTAAGTCTTTGTAAGAAGTTGGGATATTTTTATTAAAACGCCAAAAAGGGATATATGGGGAGGTACATTTCTTATTTCACTAGATAATATTTTTTTTTATTTATTTATTTATTTATTTATTTATTTAAAGTCGACACAACACAAAGCGGTCGACTGTTAATATCCCAAGTATTGTTACAAAACAAAAACATATATATGTAGGTACAATAAGAGTATATACAATATAATAAAAGTATAATTAACAGAAATTAAGCAAAGCATAAATTCATTTATTTATAGTATTATGTGCAGCTAGCAGGAAAGTTGTAGAGGCCGTGCTTTAAAGTTGTGGGTAGAAATCGTTAGGAACCAAACTTGATAGTCGTATATATGGTCGGAATGGACGCGATTCCGAGCAACATACTTCCGCAGTCCTGGAAGCGATATGAGATTTGCTGGCGGAATGGACGTGATTCCGCGCAGCATCTGATACTATATTGGCAAACTTTGTTTCCAGTTGACTGTTTATTAGGTAATTGAAATATTCCAAATTGGTTTCGGAGATATTTTAGGATATTAATTATGGAGCCGGGAAAATGGACGCGATTCCACGCGGCGTAAGTTTAAAGTTAGAGGTGTCTGCCGGCTTTTTGTAGTTGTGTATATCAATCTAACTGGTTGGCTGCAAGACTGTCGTGTAATTAGTCAGCAGTTAGCAAATATGAAAGTATTGCATTTTGTAGTGCGGCAGACGAGAATTCAAAGCTGATGCAGCTATATAAGACGTTGTAGTATGAACACCAAACATTCAGAGGATTGTTTTTTGCAAAGTTTAGACGACAAATGGGTAATTGAAAAGGCACATAGTGCCTGGATGTCCTAGCAAGAACAGCAAAACACAGTCGACTAACAAGGTATAACGTCACATTTCTTATATGACTAATATAAATTTTTTTTTTTTTTTTTTTTTAATTTTAATGATACTACCCAGCAAACCAGCTTCGGAGCGCTCTTAAATCTGAGCTCTAATATGAGCTTTTTTACGAGTTTTTCTGAGTATACGCATAAATATGATCGTTATATGAGTTTTTCTGAGTGTGCTGTGTATTTTTCATTATTTAGATTGAAGTATGTAGAATTTTCCTTCTATTTGAAACAATTTTTTTTTACGAAAATGAAATAATATTGAATATTACATGTTATGCATGAAAATGTATGTTTATCGGTTTGTTTTTCCGTTTTTAAAGGGGAAATAGAAGCAAAGGGATAGGAAGAGGGAAAGAACATGGGAAAGCACGAGGAGAAGGAAGAGGAAAGTTAAATCAAAAGGAAAAGAATATTAATAAAAATTAAAAAGAAAAAGAAGCTCTTTATCCGTACAAAAAATCATGCAGAAAAGACTCTTTTATGCCCTCATTTAAGAGCTCAAAAAATCATTCAAAAAGGAATGTTTTATGCGTAAGGCTGAGAGCTCTTATATGAGTGACCAGTTTCATAGGAAAAGCCACTCAAAACCGAGTATTTTATGAGTGTTTCTGATCATTTTATGAATTCATTATGTATGTGAGCGCTTATGGTTTGCTGGGTAGGTTGGCATATATGTGTGTATGTATGCTCATAATTTAGTTGGTTGTAGATAAAAAAAACAAAGCCGCGATATACCTTTTAAACTTTTTTAGGCTGCATATGATCAAACCAAATATGGTTTCATATTTGGAATATTCGCACAAAATTTGTATCAAACGAAAGGGGAAGACGACAGCCTTAATTTGAACTTTGGTTCATTTCGATATATTTATCGATAACAGAGTTATCGGTCGAAATATGTTGCGCGCAAACTTTGAAATATTCGTACAAAATTGGTATCAAACGAAAGGGGAGGGCCACAGCTTTGCTTCATCTATACTAGCATTTATTTTTGGAACGTAGATTTGGTATCAGTTCGAGATGGTTGTACGCTAAAAAAAAATAAAAACATTTGAAAAGGTTTTGGAGATCCCGCTCAAAATGTGGACCATGGTAACTTTTTAATTGTTCTTTCAATATAGAAATTAAATGAAAGCTATTGATAAATGTTTTAAAATAGTGTAGTTTTAGTCCAATATGAGACCCCGGAGGGGCCCTCGAACGTGTTAGTGCGATTTGGGTATCAAATGAAAGTCGGTGAAAAGTGATTTAACATGTTTTTAGCTAGAAGATTTTTGTGAAAAATGGATCTAAAATGGAAGGCGTTTGACTTTTAAAGGGGAGTTATTTGAAGTCCTTTTGGGAGTGGGATTGAGAAAGGGATATGGATATGGATGACAATTAGAAAAACAATAGGAAAAGAGAAAAGCATATGAAAAGGATGAAGGTGGGGTGAACGGGAAGAAGGATCTGGAGCTGAAATGAGGAGGACGAGTCACATTTTATAAATGCAAACAAGTTAATGTTTGGACAGGACAACGTCTGCCGGGTCTGCTAGTGTCTTACTAATTTTTTACAGAAAAAAAAATGTCTATCCGTTGGCAGGGATTCGAACCAAGACTCTCCACATCACACTCGACTGCTCTACCAATGAGCTACATCGCACATATAAATGTAGGCAAAATTCAATGACTTGAAAAATCTTAGTTTGATCTGTAGGTAATTTTTCTTTGCCGTGCAATATACTACTGTTGTAGAGGCATTGCTAGAAGGTTACATTTTTAGTGTGGTGGAAAATACGACTCAGGGATGACACAATTTCGAATAAGGCGGCAATTTCCGCCTGGAAGACGCAAAAATAATCGGCGCGGTAAACACAGATATGCTATCCCAGCAAACATGGCTAAACTGTTCCTCCAACCTTTGAAAAACTGTTTGGTTCTCAAGTTGATATCCAAATCCAACATCTTCTTCAGCTTCTCACATTCAAATTAAATTTGAAGAGCTTAGACCAAAATTTATGTAAATTGAAATATTTGTCAACTAATTCATGGCGTTTTAACTTAGAAAAATCATGGTTTATTTTTTTCGGTATTTATATTCAGAGTCGCATTCATACCCTTGAGTCCAGTTAGAGAATCCCATTGGATTACAAGTAGAGAACCATCCCTTTCTCAACTTGAGAGACATAGTTTTTTTCATATTAAAAAATGTCCTTTTGCTTGAGAAGGCCATCGTTCTCCAGTGTTTCTCCTGTTGAGAAACAATGCTTTAGGTTGGAGAAGCCCCTTATTTCTCAACTTGAGATGTAACGTAACTCAAGCCTAAATGTTTGCTGGGATGTTAGTTGACGACGACTGAGGTGGACTTTGCAAAATATAAAAACTGTGATTACGGGCCATAGTATCTAGATAATAACATAATTGGTGATGAGACAAAAATTTCTCATTAACATGAATGTATGCAGGGCTTTAATTAGAACAAACATTAAAAGTTAATACATACACATATAAACTACAGAACCAACTTATTGTGAGAGTGAGTAGGTACTAAAAAATGCCTGAGCAAATAATTAACAATAGGCAGGCCCGTGAGTACACAGTTCACTTACATAAATACAGCAAATATTTGTACGCAGAGCTGAATATTTACTTGTAAAGAACACGCCTGGGGCTATCAAGTTTCGCGGCAGAGGAAGATTGCATTGTTTAAATTGAAATTAGTCGCCCAAATGAACGGAGGCAACTTAGTTTCCTTCTTGCGCATTATGTTAAGCTGCCGTATGGTAAATTTCCTTCTTTAATATATCCAATAACAAAAACACGTAAGCAAAATTTCAATTGTTATTAACATAATTTCAGTTTAACAAGTCAGTGGGTCAGCAAGTGAAACAACTGCAAAGTTAGAACGTCTGGTATAAACGTTTGTGATTATACTTAGCTCTTAATTTAAGAGATTATAAACACCTTGAAAGTGATATGCAAATTTCAATTTAATGAGTTTTCATTTGCTTTGCCAAATGACGTTGAGCAATACCAACAGTCCCGTCAGAATCGGGAAGGACCTCTCTGTGCCATTTGAAACCAAACAGGGCGACTCCCTTTCGTGCGATGCAATGGTACAATCTTTTACAAGAGCGTGCAATTGCTGGCGTATGCCGATGTTATGAACAAAGATCACGCTCTATAAGTCTCTCATCATACCTGTCCTGATGTATGGCTCAGAGTCATGGACAGTGTCAAGAGAAGATGAGATGGCCCTTGGAGTATTTGAGAGAAAAGTTCTCCGGAGGATATATGGTCCTTCCCGTGATACCAAGGGCGAGTATCGATGGAAATTTAACGATGAGCTGTACGAACTTTACGCAGACGTGACCATAGTGCAGCGAATTAAAGCCCAAAGGCTTCGCTGGCTGGGTCATGTTATGCGAAAGAACCAGGAGGCTCCAGCACAGAAGGTTTTCCTATCGTAACCCGAATTCGGCAACAGAGGAAGAGGATTCCTCGACTGAGATGGAAACAACAAGTGGAGGATGACTTCAACTCCCTTGGGGTTTCCAATTGGCGTCAGTTATCGTAAAAAGGCATGACTGGCCTGCTTTGATACGAAACGGCCAAAATTGCCTAGGCGGTTAAGCGTCAATAAATGACGCAAGCCAAGATTAGATTAGGGATTTCAAATATATACTCTAGAGCACTTTCCAAAGCTGAATTAAGAAACATTTAAATCGGGCTTCAAAAAAAAGTGTATAAGATGAAGAAATAGTGCAGGAGGTATTTTACATCCAAGCAAGCAATGTAAAATTCATTGCCGTTAAAAAGGTAGGGATCCCGTAATGGAACAGAAACAAGGAGCTCATATGGAATTGCTTGCAGTTTTCTGTGGACTTTTGGAACATTAAATTTTACACTTATTAAAACTGAACTGATAAGATCGGAAAGTGGTGGTAAAATTGACTATTTTTTTAAGTTGCTCTCTTACGATGCACTCTCTGAGTTTTATTTTCTCAGTAGCTTCACAATTTCTGTTGATTTCTGATCAGCTGTGTTTTTTCTGTGGTAAAAATTATCATCGAAAATAGATGACCACTCCCCGTCTAGGTAGTAATAAAAATTTTCGTGATTTGTTAAATTTTAAATATTTATGGATGTATATATATCGTGCCAAGATCAAAAGCATTTAGCGCGTCAAAAATGGTCCAATTGCTTGAAGATATGAGCCCCCTAATGCACAAGGTATAAGTCCACTTATTCTTGTTGCGAGATATTAAAGGGTTTGCTAAAAGTTGGATATAAAAATCAGGATTGAACTTATACACTGTATTTTTGAATAAAACTTCAGAACAAGGGTATATTTAAATTAAATTCATGTTTTCAAAACTTTTTATTCATACATTTATTATAGAGTACTTGTACCACTTGTACTGTAAATGGTTTTAACGTTTTGTTTAGATCACAGTGAATGCATAACTTAAAGTTTTAAGATTACACGAATTGCATGAGAGTTATTCCAACGTCGAAAAAAAGTAAAAAAAGTATGACACTTTTTACGAAGTTTCCACCAAAAATTTGAGTATGCAGTTTTATAGTCTTATAGAAAACTTTATATTTTTCGTGTGTTGTATGGAAAAAATTGCTGAACACCCCCTACAAAAAAATTCTTATTTTTCTGGGAAAATTTTGCTAACTATAAAACTGCATACTCAAATTTTTGGTGGAAACTCTGCAAAAAGTCTCATACTTTTTATACCCCGCGTACTAGTACTAGTACAAGGGACAAAACTAGTACAACGGCACAAAATAATCGAGATAGATATAGAGTTCCATATATGAAAGTTCTTAGGATTAAAAGAGGAGTTGATTAAGGCATGTCCGTCCGTCTGTTCGTCCGTGTACACGATAACTTGAGTAAAAATTAAGATATTTGCATGAAATTTTGTATACAGGTTACTTTCTGGCCAAGGTAGGTTGCCATTGAAAATGGGCGAAATCGGATGATAACCACGCCCCCTTTTTCGATATCGAAAATTTCGAAAATCACGAAAATCACGAAAATGATATAGTTTGGTAGGATGAACCTCCTAGTCATTTTATTATGATTTTTTGATAAATTTTTAAAAGTAGGCGTGGCATCGCCCACTTTTCAGGGAGGCATATTTGAAAATTTCACGGGTCATAACTTTTAAACTGATTACGGTAGCACGATGAAATTGGTACAAGGTATACTAGCATAATAGGGAGCATACCTGATGTAATTGAACGAAATCGATTTCCGACCACGCCCACTTTCGATATGGAGCATTTCGAAAATCTAATAAATTGACATAATTCGGTAACCAAAATGGCTAAAATGATATAGGTTGGTAGGATGATCCCTCAATCAATCTATTATGATTTTTGATAAATGTTTAGATGTGGGCGTGGCACGCCCACCTTTAAGTGCGTATATCTTTGTTATCCCGTTCCGAAAATTACCGCTGGGTATATAATGTTCGGTTCACCCGAACTTAGACTTCCTTACTTGTTTTTACTTATTTCCGACTTTTGATTAACTCTCATGTACTTTGTGTAACCTTTAAAACTTTAAGTTATGCGCTTTCTATTAAAAACACTAATACCCATTTCCAAGCCCTCCCATTTTCCTTTTGTTCACTGTGCTCTAAACAAAACTTTAAAACCATTTACAGTACAAGTGGTACAAGTACTTTATAATAAATGTATAAATAAAAAGTTTTGAAAACATGAATTTAATTCAAATATAACGTTTTTCTGAAGTTTTATTCAAAATCATAGTGTATAAGTTCAATCTTGATCTTTATATCCAACTTTTAGCAAACCCTTTAATAGAGAAATAAAAATTAGTGGACTTATACCACTTGTGCTCTAAACAAAAATTTAAAACCATTTACAGCACAAGTGGTATAAGTCCTTTGGGGTACTCAAAAAGCCTAAATTTAGGAATAAAAAGTTTTGAAAAGATGAATTTAATTTAAATACAACCTTTTTATGAAGTTTTATGCAAAAACAGAGTGTATAAGTTCAATCCTGATTTTTATATCCTACTATATATCCTATGACTTGCTATCATTTAATATCTCGCAACAAGAATAAGTGGACTTATACCACCTCTGCATTAGGGGGCTCATATATAAGTACAGTGATTAATTTTTTCAAATTGAAATATTATTCATTACGGCGTATTAATTACACTGCTAAAAAAATTAACCTAAATTTTAAACCCGTATAAAGATTAATCAATTTCTCAAACTTTTTTGTACAATATTTCAAACCGTCCAAATACCTACAAAGATTTTCAATTTCTTTTGGTTTCGATTTAAAATCTAAATGAAAAAGCTGTCTAAATTTTTTATTTTTGGTTTGTTTTAATGTAATTGAATTTTTCCCACACAAACTTCATGTGCGGCATAGCTCAGCGGTAGAGCAGTCGACTGTGACTCCTGAGCGTTTTCGTTCGAGTTCTGTCAGCTGCCACATTTTTTTTACCACGCTTTTATTAGGTTCACTTGTATGTTTGTTTGTTTGCTTGCTTGCTTGTATGTATGTAACTCTCGTTCGGTTTAAGCCCCAGTGGCCCAAAAACCGTAAAATGTCTCTAAAATATGGGTATCAAACGAAAGGGGAACGCCCCAGGATTCATTTGGACTTCGATATATTTCGATAAATTTATCGATAACTGAGTTATCGGTCAAAATGTGGTTGCCCGAAAACCTTAAAATTTCCCTACAATATGGGTATCAAACGAAAGGTGAAGGCCGCAGGTTTCATTTGGACATCGACATATTTCGATAAATTTATCGATAACTGAGTTATCGGTCAAAATATGATTGCCCAAAAACCTGAAAAATTCCCTACAATATGGGTATCAAACGAAAGGGGAGGGCCCCAGGTTTCATTTGGACATCGACATATTTCGATAAATTTATCTTGGACATCGACATATCAAAATATGAAGGCCCAAAGGCCTAAAAAATTCCGTACAATATGGGTATCAAACGAAAGCGGAAGTCCAGATGTTTCGTTTGGACTGCTGTATTTTTCGATATATTTATCGATAATTTCCTAGGACATTTGACTAAAAAGTAAAAAATAAATATAGTTTAAAAAAACTAAAACTCACGTTTTAGAGAGTATTGAACTAAAAATTTGAAAATAATTTTAAAAACCCTACCCAGTAGTATTGTGGAAAAAGCGTGGTCCGCTTTGTCCCATAATGGTTCGGTTCAGTGGTTCGAACCACCTTGAAAAACCATACCAACCCAGCCAAAAACTGAAAAAAAATTTCAAAAATTAAAAAAATATATATAAAGGCCTAGTAAAATAAAAATTATTTGGAAATGTCAAAAATAAAACGCTTTGTTATTGAGATCAAATTCATTTATAGATAATATTTATTAATATATCGGCAAAAAATTATAATAGCAATACAATACTGAAAATTATTATTATGTAAAGAATCATACAAATATGGACGACTTGTTAGAAGACATTCAGGCCGATTCTAAACAATTTCTCACTTTGCGGATTTTCTCACTCTTATATAATTTGTGAGCAAAAATGTATGAAATAGTGAAACGGTTTGCACCGATTCACTAGTGAAAAATTGTTTAGAATTGGCATGATTATTTTGTTAAAAAAGTACATCATTTGGTTATTTAGTATTTAAGTTTATCAAAAGAATGTCTTCTAACAAGTCGTTGTCTATACTTGCCCTTAAGTCCGATAAAATAAATTTTGAAGTTGAAAATGCTCTTTATACCGACACTTGTGTGGCAGGAACAGCTAGTACAATCTCAGCAATTATTTTTAGTTCTTTCTCTGAATATGTTTTCCAGAATTTTAAAAGTCTGAGTGTAGAGAAAGGCGTTTTATATTATTGCAGCAATTAATGACGTCCACTAAAGTTTTCCTATTTGGTAAAGTTTCCTTTTTATTTAATTGTTCCAGAATGCATTCCAGCTCATCCGAGCTGAGATTGAGGACATTGGATTTTAAATGTTAGTTCGAAAACTTGAATCAAATGTTTTTTTGCTAAATCCTTATCTAATTCGGATAACATAATCTGATACCTAGGGTCTAAATAAACGGCAGCTAAAGCAGTCTGGTTACTTATTTTTAATTCTTTGACAGTCTGTTGTGAAAATAGTCAGTATTTTGTAAATAGATTATCAGCGCTGTCAGTTTTTGGTGTGAGTGTGTTAGTGAAAAATATAAGCGTTTCTGGTAGGGATTTCATTTATAAAAGGATGTATGAAAAATCGGCTTAAAAGCAGAATAGCTCCAACTCCCAAATTAAAAAAAAAATGGGGGTCGATAGATATTACCGTATCTTTTTTGGAGGAAACAACAAAAACAAGAGTTATTGATGCTGAAAATTTCTCATTGGACAGGTAATTGATTTAATATTCCTTTAATATGCTGTGGCATGGTGTGTAACACCGCGTAAACGCCAAATGCAGTACCGAGTATCACGTAGGATCACTTTCTGTTATATTTTTGGGAACACAGTTTTTATCAGTATAGTTTCCGGATCGTTTTCGGATACGTAAAACGATGGAAAAATACACGATCGGTAAAAAGTACGTTGTTCTGCTGGCTGGGTATCGACCCCATACTTTATTTTTAATTTGGGAGTTGGACCTATTATGGTTGTAAGACGATTTTTCATACATTATTTTTTTGTATCTTTTCACGAATGAAACATTATCTTTCTTTCCCACTGAAGGGTGGATACCTTGCCGTGGTACGAGGGCTTAAGTCGATAGCCACAGGGCTACGCTGCCCTTGTGATCATAGCTCCGTACGGCAATTCATCACGAGAGCAGCCTAGCCTCTCTGGCGCGACGGCAAAGATCTTCCACCTCCCAATCCAGGGTGTTATGCGAAACCGTGCCCATTGGACGTTTGCAGCCAGGAGGCAAATCGTGGCTGTATTTGAACGGAGCCTCTCTGATACCGGGTCGCCTCAGAGAGTAAGCATGGCCTTACCGCGGTACGGGGCTCTGCCGCGGCGGACGACACATTTTCCCCTACTCTTCCCTTGACCCTAAGCTGGCCCTGTCCGGCGATGGGTCGTACGAACGAGATGAACTCAAATAACGTAAATAAAAACGAAAAACCTAAAAAAAAAACAACGCCAAATTTCACTCCTCAGCAGAGCTATGGAGGAGCAATCGAGAAAGCAACCACAACGCCGGAGGACAACCTCCGTTCCACAATCAAGGGGGGATCGACAGCGATGGCAACTACGAGTCGGTCAACCAACCCTCTATCGAGCAAGATTGACTTGATGGGACCTAGTACCAGTGCGGTTGCCAGCGCAGCTAAGCGGACAACGGCGGATGCTAAACTCCCATCAACCGCTGATATGAAAACCAGTATCTTTACGTCTGTGGCAGCGGTCTCACGACCTGGCCTCGGAGTTTCGAAGGAGAAGGAAACTGCAACTGAGATTTCGGCAAATGGAGCGACCGCGATGGCAACTACGGGTCCGCACTCCCGGGAGACATCTCCCCGCCGCTTCACATACCACGAAAAAAGATTGGCTGCAAAGATCCTGAAGAGGTATGAAGGGGTACCGCAGAAATCACTGTCGCCGAATCCCAGTAAATCGGTAGAGCTAGCGAAAGCGGTGATACCGGATTTCCAAAATTCTTACATGCCAAAGAGGTTAAAAGTTAACCCTTTCAAGCGCCAGAGATCGGACCTGGAGTTAAATCCCCCTCCCAAGCGGCATCAGAATACCTCTGGGGCGGGCAAACTAAGCTTTGCTGAGGTAACCAAGGACAGGATCCTTATAGGCGTCCTTGACCGAGGCAATGACCGTCTGGCCATCCCCAAGGACCGGTGGCGTTACGTGCGAAATGAACTCGGCAACATTCTTCTCAACGTTGCTCCGGAGTTTCCGGGTAGTTCGGCGCGAGTAACGGATGCGGGTTGGCACCAGGGTCAGATTAAATTACTCGCTAGCGAGGATGCAAAAACCGTAGCACTGTACAAGGCAGCAGCTGCTAAACTGGGTGAAGTCTACAAGGGCGCAAAGATAGAGGTCGTCGACTGGAAGGACATTCCATCTCGTCCAAGGGCAAGGGCGTGGATTCCGGCCATCCCTGACGAACCCGAGAGAATTCTCGGGATGCTACGGCTAATGAATCCGTCCCTCCCAACGCATGACTGGAGTGTCAATCTGGTCGGGGATGTGGTAGGGCCCGACAGACAGGTGGTGTTCACCATGAATAAAGAGTCAATCGAGCCCCTCAAAAGGTGCAATGGCCTAGTACGCTACAGCGTAGGCCAGATCGTTATCCACGTGTATCGTGGTGATGCTCAACGCGTTGCCTTCTCGGCTGCTACGGGGGAACCGGAAAATGAATTACGAGAAGAGGAAGCGGAGGATTCCGATGCGGAAAGCATGTTATCCGCCACGTCCCTTGGCGATAGTGCTGTGAACAACTCGGAGATGGAGGACAGCCTACAGGATGAGGAAGTCCTCGACGTCACGGTGGTAGCAGCCAACACTGAGCGATTAACATCTAACGCTACAGACAACAGGACTCCCGCAACGCCATATCGGGCAGTTAATCGGAACAACTCGTCGTTGATAGGCAACCTCCGGGATGGGGCAAACCTCGGCGATATGGGGACGGCAGGGAAGTCTGTGCGCTCTCATGTTGGTGGTGCTTCAGATTAATCTGCACAAATCTAAAGTGGCCTCGGCTGATTTAAGTAGTCGTCTTTCTAAAGGCGACGTGGATGTGGTCCTCATCCAAGAACCCTGGGTCAATAGCTCGAGAATCTGCGGATTGGGGACTAAGGGCTTCAAGCTCATTCGAGCCAGCGAGGAGAGCAAAGTCAGAACGTGCATTTTGGCCAAGTCCTCTCCAATGGTGATATTACCGCTATCAATGGGGGGAGCTCCGATATCAATGCCAGGGGTGAGTCTCTGTTTGATTACCTCTTAACAACCAACCTGGTAATTTGCAACGTGGGTAATGAGCCTACTTTTATCCCTAAGACCCGAAGGGAGGTCATAGACCTCACTATCTGTAGTGAAGGCGCTTATGAGTGGGTCAGAAAATGGAGGGTTCTGGAAGAGCATTCATTCTCCGACCACCGTTACATAGAAATGGTTTTAGACTATATTGTAGAACAACCAATCATGAAGCCTAATCCACGTAACACTAATTGGCAGTTACACAATGAAATATTAGACAGAGAGCTACCAGTACTGCCTTCACAAGCCCCCTCATCAGTAGAGGAGCTGGAGGATCTTGTTACTACATTTACATCGGCGCTCTCAAATGCTCTAGGACAGGCTTGTCCAGTGCCAAAACCACGCGGTAAGCACAGGCCACATTGGTGGTCCTACGACTTGGACTCGCTCCGCAAATCATGCCGGAAACAATTTAACAAGGCCAAGAGCCTCGGCTCTGAGCCTCATTGGCACGAATATAAAGCTAAACTAAGGGCCTACAAAAAAGCTCTGAGACAGGCGAAGAGAACCTCGTGGAGAAATTTTTGCACTGGCGTCGAAAAGGTCGACGACACAGCGAGACTTAGACGAGTCCTCTCGAAAAGTCAAACAGCCATCAGCTATTTGCGAAAACCTGACGGATCCTAGACCAACACGGAAGAGGAAACTCTTGAGCTGCTCTTGAATACACATTTTCCGGGGAATCTGCATGACGCACCACTAGCATCTGCAACAAACCTGGCAGTAAATATACCCATCACTGAGGAAAGGGTAAGGTGGGCAATTAAGAGCTTTGAACCGTATAAGGCTGCCGGGCCGGACGGGATTATCCCCGCGCAACTTATAAGGACGTTGGAGACATCAGCTAAATGGCTGATATTTCTCTTCCCAGCCTGCCTGGCTCTTAACCACATTCCGGGCTCCTGGAGAAGCGCCACGGTAGTGTTTATCCCTAAGGCTGGGAAGGCATCCCACTACGAGCCAAAAGACTACAGACCGATCAGTCTCTCGTCCTTTGTACTCAAAACCTTTGAGAGGATACTAAGCGACCACCTCTCAACGACTATTGATAGCAACCTTATCTCCAGCTATCAGCATGCATACACCAAGGGTAAATCAACGGAAACTGCTCTGCACAGCCTAGTATCTGTCATTGAGAAATCGCTGTGGGAAAAGGACTACTGTCTCGTGGCCTTCCTAGACATGGAGGGGGCTTTCAACAATATAAGCCCGGAGGCTATCAACTCCACTCTAACTAATCTGGGCGTAGATAGACCTCTAACTGGTTTAATTGACCAACTTTTAAGGGGAAGGAAAATAGCTTCTTCACTTGGTACGGTTGAGTTATCACGCTATGTCACAAGGGGAACGCCCCAAGGTGGTGTTCTTTCCCCGCTTTTATGGAACCTCACAGTCAACTCGCTGCTACGTGACACAAGCTGGGGGGCGGGAAGATAGTGGCATACGAAGACGATTTAGCTATTCCATTCAGAGGCAAGTTCCCACAAACTCTGTGTGACCTGATGCAAATAGCACTGCGAGAAGTTTCGACGTGGTCCTCTCGCTGCGGACTTAGTATCAACCCGGGGAAAGTGGAACTTGTCCTCTTCAGCAACCGGTACAAAATACCGCCACTAAGCCTACCAGAACTAGATGGCACGCGCCTGGGCTTGTCGGATAAGGCCCAGTTTCTAGGTATAGTTCTGGATAGGAAACTGAATTGGAAGGAGAATGTTCTTCAGCGCCAGAAGAAAGCTTGCATCGCTCTTTACACATGCAAAAGAGCCATTGGCAAAAAATGGGGGCTCAGCCCTAGAGTATGCAGTTGGATCTACACGGCCATCATTCGTCCAATCATGCTATATGGAGGCGTCGTATGGTGGCCTGCGCTGAGCAACGCAACATACCTGAATCTGTTCATTCTGGGCATTTTGCCACTTGATCTGGAAGGGTTTCGGTCAGCGGCGGCATCAGCTCTGCGCCTAAGAGAAACCTCCAGTTGGGGTGCGGGTCTTACAACTTTCTCCCTCTAAGTACAGATCGTTGTGCAATAGCTGTTTTAAAATAAACATTCCCAGCAGAGAAGACTGGGAGAGGACGGATTGGTGACCCGAAACAAATGGTGGCACTTCCATATACACCGACGGCTCGAAGTTGGACGGCAGAGTTGGAGGAGGGGTTTATTCAAGGGATTTGGACCTTGAACTCTCCTTCAGACTACCTGATCATTGTAGCGTCTTCCAGGCGGAAGTCTCGGCAATCCTAGACGCCGCGGCCTGGTTAAGCAAACGTGTGAAGATATCGCTATTTTCAGCGATTGCCAAGCGGCCATCAAATCCCTTGGCTCATACACGTTCACCTCTGAACTGACGTTCAGCTGTCGTCGATCTCTTCAGGAGATGGCCCAACAGAACCGCGTAAACCTCATATGGGTCCCGGGACATTGAGGGAAACTGTAAGGCAGACGAGCTTGCCAGGCAGGGCACGACCAAGCAGGTTCTTCAACAGCGCTTAGGTATGGCGTTTGCCACATGCAAACTAATGCTGAAGGAGCACACACTCCGTCAAGCCAACGAAAGATGGCTGCAATCCCCAGGGTGTCGGATATCGAAACAAACCTGGCCAAAATGGGATCTTAAAAGGTCTAGACACATTTATGCCCTAACTAGGAGGGAAATCTGCATATTGATAGGGGTATTAATCGGCCACTGCCTCATTGGTAGGCATGCAGAAAGGCTAGGTGTGCCCTACCGACGATGCTGCAGGAGTTGCAAAGATGATGAGGAGGAGGAAACAGTGGAGCACCTCATCTGCAACTGTCCAGCTTTAAGCCGCGCGAGAACTCGCTTTTTTGGAGTCCCGTTCCTGGATAGCCTAAGCCACATCGCGGAACTGGACATAAAGGACTTGATGGCCTTCATAAAGTCATTTAAGTGGTTCGAGGAGGAGTAACGGTGTCGGTTTAGGAGTGTCAGTCCCGGAATTCTGCTATGTGGAAAATCCCAACAACTCAGGGATTTTCCATATGGCTGGGTCCCGGGACTGACTTTCCTTGTGTTTGTGGTATCACAACGGGTCTTTTAAAACTGGCCTAAGTGTGCCTCTGCGGCAGCCACTTGAACCTAACCTAACCTTTCCAACTGGGTAGTCAAACGTTGAATAATTAAAGTTGCTGGCAACGCCATGGACGTTCAGTTTTGTATATTTTGTTTTGTTTATGAGACAACCAAAGTAGATAAAGGAAGTTAGATGTGTGACGAAAGAAAAAACTCTTTTCATCTTTACGCTGTCAAATGGCATGCAGTTGGCAGGAGTTGAACGCATTTTGAAAACAGCGCAAAAGTGAAAAAAGTGTTTTTCTTGCGTATGCAAGAAACCTTCTAAACTTGATACTTAATCGAAATACCAGTGAGTGCAACGGTTGCCATTTTCAGGAAAATTTATGTTTTAGGCATATAACTTGTTCCAATTTTGAACCGAACTGAGCCATTTTTTTGCGGTTTTCGGTTGGGTTCATACATCTCCAAAAAAAATGGTTCGGTTCGTGGTTCGGTTCAAAGACTGAAAAATGGCTGTGGTTCGGTTCAAAAAACGGTTCGGTTTTGAACCGGTTACCAGCCCTGGTTTTAATACCAGTCAGGAAATATCCATACCATACTAGTATACAAGTAGAATTTTCTGACTGAACTGAAACTAGTCAGGAAACATCCGTTCATACTACATAGTATACAACTATAACTTTCCGACTGAAATCTATATCCAAATATAATTCACAGAGGCTTTTCGGGTTTGGGTAAATAAAAATAGTCAATGCATTTTGAACTAATATGGATATGGTATTTTACAACCAGTATGATTCTAGTATATCATGACTATTATATGACTGGAATGTTCTGGTCAAAATTTGACAATTGACATCTCGTAGGACATCAGCACGTAGAAAATATCAGAATATATGAAAAAAAGACAAAAGACTGACTAGTTGGGCCTGGTGCACGAACTAGTTGCAAAGTAGTTTTCAACTAGTTGCTTTCGCTGCAGGGTACTTAAAACTGTAGTAAAATAATTTAATGGCACATTCTCACTTAAATTTATTTAACAGACAATATGTATGCAACCTCTATTTAATTTTTTTGCATTTATTTTAATTTCACTTGAAAAACAAACTCTCAACCATGTGAAATGTGAGAAAATTTAGTCGATCAAAGAATAAACTATATTCTTCCTCGCATAATTTTGGCAACGTTAAAGAAAAACAAATGAAAATAATAAAATGTGCATACATATTGAACTGGGAAACATTTTTAATTAATATTGATATTTTTTGCAGAAAGGGATTAAATTGGAAAATTTATTCGTTTGATGACCATATTAGTATATCTAATTCTTTCTTTTTTAAATTGCAAACAGGTGGCAACCTTCCTAGTGGCAACGCTAAAAGCACTATACATATTACCTACATATGTTAAAAAGTTCTTCCAAATAGGTCAATTCGTTTTCGAGATAATATAGGATACCTATGCCAAAAAAAAAATAAATAATAGGATTAGGTGGCAACGTTTGATGGTAATCTAGAAATATTTTGTTGAGACACGGCGTATTATGCTTTTCGCTGATAACCAATTTGACATTTTTTATTTCAATACCAAAAAAAAATAGAGAAGTGACAACCCCATTTCACCATATTTAGTCTCAAAACTTAGGTAGAAATTCTAGAAAATCTAAACATTTTTCAGTTTATATCCAGAAAGTTACAATTTATATTCAGAAAATTAATATTTATATTCAGAGATCCAAATTTATATCGCCGTACCATACGAAAACCAACACCCAAATTTTGTGTCTGAAGAAAACTAAGGGCCACTTGCATAAAAGCCGATTAAGCCTAATCGGTGATTAGCTTGACAGCTAACCATACAAAATACGTCAATTAAACTCCGGTTAGTCGTTATCAGCATTTATGCAAGCGGCCCTAACACTTTTATTTTATGTCTGACGAAAAGTAACAAGAACGAGTACAACGAATTTTTGTGAAAATGAATCGTAACTTTCTGAATACTAATTGTAGAAATTCTGAATATCAACTTTAACTTTCTGAATATCATTTATAATTTTCTGAATATAAAGTGAAAAAGGTGTAGTACACTATCTACCTACATACCGAATTCCAACCAAATCGTTTGAGCCGTTTTCGAAATAGATGGATTCACAAATATACAAAAATAGATCGTTTAAAGTTATAATAAGATAAACTTCCTGCTTTTTAATAGCTGACCACATTAGGATTATCTACTTCTATTAATTTGTTACATGAATAGATTAACGGTTCACTGATTCGGCATTAAAAGCACAACCTTAATTCTTCTTAAATATGTTTACCTTTTTTGCTTAGCACGCGTTTTTCTTTTTAGATCGTATATACACAATTCGATTGAATCATTATTTTTATCCTTAACATTCTAGATAAAACATCAAAGTTATCAATGTCCATCAATGTCCAACACGTGCATTGAAAAAATAAAAGAAATAAACTTTAAGAACAAAAAATAAAAAACATTTGAGTTAATACTAAGACGGAGAGGACACAAAGAAGCAGTAGAATTTCAATAAAATGTCATTATTTGACAAAAGAAAGACAATTTTCTTTTCCAACAAATAACACAAAAACAATTTGCAAACAAAAAGCTTTGTTTGTTACCGGGTGTTTCCCTCACAAGCCTAAATAGCCTTATTTTTTAAATTAAATACTAAAGAATGCACGTTTGGAAGTTTAAGGCAAACATGGTTGTATACTAACTTTTGTTTGTGGGAACATGGGAACATGTGTATATGGCCCAAAACATAGCTGGGGAACTTCGATTAGAATTAGTAATCATTACGATTAGAAAAAAAAGTTATCTAATCAATTAGATTTTTTTGATTCCTAATGTTTTAGATTACTAATTGATTAGATTATAAGTAATCAAATATCTAATGGCGATTAGCGATGATTAGCATATCTAATCAAAACTAATTAAAAGTAATCGAAAAAAATCGATTGGATTTCTCGATTAGTTTTGATTAGATCAATTATTTTGAAATATTTTTGTGGTTCCTTTTCGTTTAATTCATAAAGTAACAAACTTTAAAGAAGTTTTATTCAAAATTTCATTAACATTATATGTATCACAAAAAGTTTATATTCGACTTCATTACTACCAACTTTTCAAAAGAAAAGTCAGACAATGAATTCCGTCTTGGGTTATTGACTATTCCAGCAAATGAAAACAGCCTTTCGACAGGCGCTGATGACGTAAGCGGGGTATTGAACGCTAGACACGCTTCCTTCAGTGCACCATATTTCTTCCATATTTCAGGACCTGGCGTCGGGTCATATACGCGTATAGCTGATTGCTAACCACTTCTTTGAAATCGTTTGACCCGGTTGGTGAAATTGGTGTTTTTGGGAATTAACGCCTCTTCATCATCCTCTAGAACCAGAAAAATATTTAGTTCGAAAAATCATAAAATATTGATAAAATTACCTTCATTATTGAAATCATAAAAAGAGCTTTCATAGTCTAATTGAGGCACGACTGTTTCAAAACATGTAGAATCATTTTGGAAGAAAGTGCTTATTACGTCAATCACCCGTTTACTGATCTGCTCATGAGTACAGGCAGGTGAAGTTTTTTGGATAACCCGCAACCATTTCATTATCAGATTTGGTGTCAATACAGCTGCCGCTAATGCCATATTTACCTCAGGAGCCAAAGTGAAATACAATTTAAACCGTTCTCTCAATTTATGTTCTAACTGTACTGCTGTTGAACTAACAAAGCTCAAAACTTCGGTTTTTTTTTTAAATTTTAGCAGTTTATTACTCAAAGAAAATAACGCAGGAATAATACAACCATATTTCACAACTGCAATGCTTCACAAAAGGGAAGGTAGAACAGACAAAGGTATTGTGCAGTGAGTAGCTATGAACAACGAATGTGCGAAGAGGTGCAAAGAGGTGCAAAGAGGCGCATGTACCATGAAAGCTCAGTGCTCTCTTCTCTGCCTCTGAATCTTTAACAAAAAAAACGAGATTATATGGGTCGTCATATTTACAACTAAAAATTTTGATTAGATATGCTAATCGTCGCTAATCGCCATTAGATTTTTGATTACTTCTAATCTAATCAAGAAGTAACGATTAGAATAGCCATCTAATCCTAATTTAATCAATTACTTTACAAAAACTAAATTTCTAATGCGATTACTAATCATTAAAAAGCCTCATTTAAATTTCCATCGTTCCAGAAAGTTCGTGTCAGACATGATTTGGGCCCACCGTGTTGAGTTTTGTAGTAGTAAAATATTTTTGTGTGAGTCAATCCATATGAAAACGTCTACTATTAGCAAAAATCGTTGCTGACTAGTCTCGGATTTCGCTCAAACTTTGAGGGACACTTATTTAAGGCCCTAAAGGAACATATTGACACACATTTATTTTTTATAACCACTGGTTTCGGAATGGTCAAATTTCAAAGTTTGAAAAACGTCATTTTTAGGCCTACCTTATTTAACCTGTAAAAATGTTTCTAATAGAGATATCTTTACTTTCGATAGAGCGTTTTTAAGGGAAAAGATAGAAGTTTGTTTAAATATAAATATTAAATCATATAGCGAGTACCTGGTATTAAAAACCCGGTACTGAAAATACGTATTTTTTTATCGCTTTTCGGCTCTGGCGTCTTTACTGTTTTAAGTAGCCACTCAATATTTGTCAGAAATTAAGGGTACATATCCTAGAAGAAATTAGCCCATCCATCGGCCAAAAACCCCACTCCTTATAGATAAATTATTATCTCGAAATTTGTCCATTTTCAAAAATCATGGTTTTCAGGCTCGAAAACGGACATGTTTATCAAGAGATAAAAATACGAATTTCTCATGGACTCTAGTCCTGACCTTTGGCTTCAAATACCACAACATTGCTGATGGATCTCCTAAACCAATATACATTTATTTTCAAAGTAATTTTTGGAACTTTTTTCAAGCAACCATTACATAGTCTTAAAGTAAAAGCGCACAACTTTACAACAAAAAAAACGCATGTAATTGTCATACTCTTGAACTAGTTACAGAAATTTGAAAATAACTTATATAAATTTTGTACTATTTCAAGGAACAGATTCATATAATGCCGCAATTAATTTTTAAATATACGTAAATAGTTTAGTAGTTATGATAATTGCACGCGGTTTTTTTTGTTGAAAAGTTAGAATCTTCAGCTTTCAGACTATGTAAAGGTTGCTTAAAGAAAGTATCAAAAATTAACCGAAAAAAATTTTGCAGAACGAAACCGAAACCGGAACGTTATTTTAATCGGTTTCACAGTACGACTTTTGTCTCTGAACAACTACTCTACTAATATTATAGTTTATATGAAAAATAGACTGGAAATGGTCGAGGACAATTGATTTGCTAACGTGAAATAAAACTTGTATGAATTTGAAGTTTCTTTAAAACGCATAAGAAGAAGCATTTTACACTTGGCTCTCATATAGTTGATTGTGCCGCTGTTGCTGTGACGCATAAGTTTGCGTTAAATGCATGTACATACGAAACTTGGTTGTCACGCGGCTTTTGATATTGTACCTTTAAAGATAAATTGGCTTTAGTACAATATCAAAAGTTGACTTCAAAGAAGCCGTGTAATGTTGATGCATTAAAAGAAATGGATCGGATGAGGAATGTTAAAATAACTAAGTAAGGATTGCTTAACTAATTTAAACAATATTTTATATTAAAAAAAAAAAAAAATTCAAGAAAAAAGATGTTCTAAGCACAAGCTTAATAATAAAAGCGTGTTAAATTTTGATGGTATAATTAAGAACATTTAGGACCTTCTTTTCTATTTGATGGTATAATTAAGAACATTCAGGACCTTCTTTTCTTGCTATCGAAATTTAACACGCTTTTATTATTAATAATATTAGGAATGTGATATATACTGGAAGATTTAATAATTTAGGTGTAATGTTTTAATGTTAGAAATATATAATTATGTACCTACAATATGGAATTATTTTGTGGCAGACGAAGAAGCCAAATTATCTTTAAAGGTTACAATGAACTTATAAATTGTTATATTCCTTTACAGTCAATTTATTTTTTACTTTTTAGTTAATTTTATCAACTTATTATTGGTTATTTTTAAAAAAGTTTTTTTTTTCTTTAATTTTATTTGATAATGTTGACAACCGTAATAGGGGTGATTGAATTTCGCCCACAAGATTTATGTCTGCGATGTAGCTCAGTGGTAGAGCAGTCGGGTATTATGCGGAGAGTCTTGGTTCGAATCTCTACCAACGAACAAAAAAATATTTTACTCTTAAAAAACCGTTAAGACATTGCTGGTTTAAAATTTAAACCCTTTTCAATTTACCAATTTCCTTAAAAACTGGTCTAACTTAAATATGAAACCAAATTTGTTTGGTCATAGTATATAGTATATGTAGCCCAAAAATGTTTAATATTTAGGCTCAAACTTTTAGACGTGTGAGCGAAATAAATAATTCAGCAAAATCATCGTTCTAGTTGCGAATTAGAAATTTCGGTATTTTTTGGTCGATTTTTCTGCATTGCCAATGTTGTTTGTGTATTTTGTGAATAGATAGAAAATAACTAAAGCTTATACTGATACAAATATAGGGTTTTCCTTCATGGATGTGTAAACACCTTAGCCATACGTAAGCGCTTGTAATCAGCACCCAGCCAGAAAAAGCTAGTGATTGAAAGTTAAGTGACCTACATTCTTCCTTCCAATCCTTCACATTTCATAAACTGATGCTGACTGAATTTGGCATATGGCAAGCGTTAATAGTATTGGTAGCATATCATTTGAGCTTAGTGGCTCAACGCGTGGCTTGGAGGCTCAACGTCTGCTGCTTTGCATCGACTTGGGTGAAAACTTGTCTGGTGTTTTATGTAGATAACATTGCTAATGTTCAAGGATTTTTAGTCGTTTCACTACTTGCGGCTTTCGTTGTTTGTTCGATTTCGTTGGTACGTACAGCGTACCCGCCTAAAAATTTGAGCCCAACTTTTAAACTTTTTTGGGCTACGTATATGACCAAAGCAAATTTGGTCTCATATTTTTAAAGAAAATATATTTTCTTGTTTCGTTGGCAGGGATTCGAACCACGACTCTCTGTATCATACCCGACTGTCCACCATTGAGCTACATCGCACACATAAATGTTGAAGGCAAAATGACTTAAAAAAGCTTTCACAAAAAATTTTAAACCGAAAAGTTTTAATTTATGCCGAAAAGTTTTAACTTAAAATCGAAAAGTTTTATTTTAAAACCGAAAAGTTTTTATTTTAAAACAAAGAGTTTTAAAAATAAAATAAAAATGAAAAAAATTTGTCAGTTGGCAGTACTCGAGCCGAGGCGCTCTGAATGACAGCCGACTGCTCTACCGCTGAGCTATGCCGAACACAAAAGTTTTGTGAGCAAAATGCAATGACTAAAAAAATCGTTACGAAAAACAAAAAAAACAAATTTTAGCTGGATTTTTTATTTAGATATTAAATCGAAAGCAAAAGAAATTAAAATTACTTCTAACTCTGGAATAACGTACAACAAAGTTAAAAAATTCTTAACTCTTTCCGTCACACTTCCATATATTTGACCTTGTAATTGAAAAAGTTGTATTTCTGGATTGGTTTAGACATAATTATTGAGGAAAGAAAAAAATTCACAAATATAACTCACATAGTTTTGAGAAATGAGGTGGATAGTTTACTAATCGAGGTCCTCATATTAGTCGAACCCGAAGAGTTATCGAAATAAGGGATACCTTAAATCTTAAGTTAGATGTCTAGTAATGCACAAACCGATAGAAACAAAAATTCTAAAAACTTTTGATTTGGATTCTATTCTGCCGTCCTTAGCAAAAAGGCAGTATGTTATAAAAATTGATTTTTGAGAAAACTAAAGTTGAAGTTTGGGTGTGTTCAACTAGTTATTTTGCTGCATAACAGACATAAATGAATATTGGGATATTAAAAGGCTTCATGTAGAATCATTTGCATCTGATTATGTGCAAAAATTATCCCTGGGACTTTAAAGGGATCAGCGAACTGCCTTTCTGCTTTGCAAATATCATTTATACTGCCTTTTTGCACTGTGATGCCTTTATACTGCTTTTTTTGTTCTGGAAAGATACAAGAGATTCTAGATGTAACTTAAACCTTGTTTTATCGTTGAAATTCATTCTGACCGATAATTTTTATAATCAGTGGATTGTAAGACATTGAAATAATGTAATGGTATCAAAATTCCTAAAAGGCAGTAAAATGATTTTACTACCTTCTTGCTAAGAACGTCAGTATTGGCTTAAAAATTACCCCTTCTATAAGTTTTTCTTGAATATCAGACATCAAATTGTTAAAATTTTCTTATATGTACTTAAAAAAGCGTAACAGTTTAAAAAATTTACGTAAAACGGTACATAAAAAAAGTTTCACAGAAGCTAGAAAAGGTAGTTAGTGAAACTAACCACCGTGACTGAAAGAGTTAAGCTTTAGACGCACCGACAGATAAAATATCAAAACCCACCGTATAATTAAAATTTTTTGTTTACCAAATACAACATTTACAATTTCGAATCTATAATTTTTACGTGAAATGTATGTAGGTATAGGAAAAACGTAAAATGTGCATGACCATCATGTATAATTGAAGTGATACTCATGTACATTTGTACTTATGTGAATGTAAGATTGATAAAGCAGAAATGTTAGTTTTCGAAGCGACTTTTTTTCAGTGCGGATTTAAAATTTAGTGCTCAACTTAATGCCCAAAATGTGTATTTTTAGCTATATCTAGTCCTTGTAAATTAAAAACTAGCAACCTGGCAGATGTTATCCCGCCCAAAAGTAGACCTACGCAAACCTCCTACCCTACTGTTTTCCGTCTCACATTTTAGAAGATGTCTCCAAAATCAGACAAAACAATTTAATGAATTACATTGCTTACAAAAGCACCCGTTAGTACCTTTCGTTTGATACCCATACTGTACCAACACATTTTTTGGTCACCATTGGTCCACATATTGGTCGATAACTTTGAAACCGTTAGAGCGATTGATGTAAGGGATATCTTAAATTTTAAGTTGAACGTCTACTTATACTACTGTTAAAGTTTGATTTAACACTGTTAAAGTTTGACAGACAGACAGGAAAAAAATTTAAAAACGGTTAGTTTGTATTATATTGTTTTTGAATATCTGTAAAGTACAGACATCGGCATGTTACACCTTTATTATAACGCACACCTAGATCTAAAGGGAGGTAATTCAGAAATCTTAAATTTTGAGCTATGCATACTACCGCGCTCTTCCTATCAATACCCACCCATCTGTATACTCGATAAACCAATAGCTACACTACTCATCGAGAAAAGGACAATTAAATATTTAAAATGTCATTGGGATTAATGGGATAGGCAGCCAGTTTTTCGAGTTTCTTGAACATTTGGATTTTTTGAGCTTATCGCTGTAGATCTAGTTGTGCGATATGTAGAAATTAAGAAATTGGTTAAAGGATATAGAAAATAAGGAAAAATATTGACAAACAGAACAATGAAAACTTGTTGAATAAAAAGGATTTGGTTTAAAAACTACTTGCTTACGTCTTCAAGTTATAAGTCTAGAAAGAAATGTTCTCTTTTCTTTCAAATTAAGGTTATTTTTCTGTGCAATAACCATTAGTACGAGATCCCCCATAAAGAAAAAAGTTGATTAATAGCAAAGTACATTTTGTTGAGCGACTTCCTTTCCCCGAGACGTCCAACTTTTTTATCTTCGGAAAATCTTGTAGATGCGACCCTCGAGAAGTAGAAGGCGGCTTATCCAACTCCGGAATAAATTGTCGCTCCCAACGAAGACTAGCACGGTTCGGTGTTTGCGTGGAAAACTAACATACTTCGTTCTCTGCGTGGAAGACTAACGCATAGTTCGCATAGAACTGAATCATGTTAGTCTTCCACGCAGAGAACGAAGTAAGCTAGTTTTCCACGCAGAGAGCTGAAGCATGTTATGCTGATTTCGTTTCATCGAAAAAAAAAAGTACACTGGCACGTTGAACATGTTTACACCCTTGCAGAGAACACTGTAAAAATGTGATAAAAGTGTACTCGTTCTACATGAACCTGCTATCGATAAAACGAACAAAAAACACTGCCCGTTTGCTACGTTATGTGCATGAATAATTAGGTTTCGCTTATCATATTTAATTGTTATGCAAAATCTAATTTATTTATGTGAAATAAAATTTTCGTCAGCTGATTTTCAGTGCAATCAGCTACCCTGTCAAAGCTTCAGAGGGTAAAAAGTGTGAGTTTTTACACTCCTGCAGTGTACATTTTTAGGAAACGAAAATATATTATGTTTGACGTTTTACCTTCATTTTGCAAAGGAAAACGGAAAATTCAAGAGTGTAACAAAAATGCGCATTTTTATGATGATACGAAAACACCATTAGTCTTCCACGCAAACAACGAAATGTGTTAGTTTTCCACGCAGAGAACTGAAGCGTGTTAGTCTTCTACACAGAGAAAGAAGTGTGTTAGTCTTCCACGCTAACAACGAAGCATACTAGTCTTCCACGCGAAATTCGAACCGTGGTAGTCTTCCACGCTAACTGAACCGTGCTAGTCTTCGTTGGGAGCGACGTTATGTGTGCTACAAATTGGGTGCTTCACAAAGTGGGCCCGACGACTCAAATATGTCAAAATAATATACCCACATATATGTAACTGTTGTTGTACTATAAAAGATCAACCAGGAACTTATTGTGCTAATATTATCAATGAAGAATGAATAAAGAATGAATGAATAACGTCATATAAATACATTTTATACTGGTCAACAGTGAAACATTTTCCAGACTTTCTTTTTAGTCGTTTTAAGTCAATTTAAGGGTGCTCTCGTTTTTTAATAGTTTTTTTTTGTATCTCGGAAACTAGCGATGAAAAAAAGTTTTGTAATAACATCTACATTTTCTTGGATGAAGGCTCACTTTTTTTGTAATAAAACAGAGCTTACAGAAAAAAAAATTTCCGGAAAAAAGAAAAAGTTTTCGATATCCTTCCTCGCAAAACACACATTCTTTATATTTTTACAAAAAAAGGTAAAAATCCGTATTGATTGTTCATTATCTTTGAAACGACAGGGCCTAGCAAAAAGTTTTTTTTGCATTGTTTATAGCTAATTTTATTAGCTTTCAAATTTTTCAAACCGTTTTGGAATTGATCAATGTGTTCTTGAGATATAAAATGAGTAGGGGGAGCCTTTTAATCGTAAATATCTCGAAAAGTAGAACGGTTACAAAAAAAGTAAAATGATTTATGAAATCAGCACACAAAATTACATTTTATGTGATACAAATTTCCTCGGAAAATTTTGAAAAGTGGAGATTTGTTGGGCAGTGTTATTAACAACATGCTAGTTTTTTTACAGTTCGTTGTCAGTCATGGGTATAATTCAATAGGATTGTTCTTCTACAAAAAAAGTGCGACATGTAGTTAGTCCCCCATAGGACAAGACCCGCGAACGGTAGCTTAGTGTATCCCGATTAATGTTATTTAATTACTTTCACGTACTTTGATTTTAAAACTATCTAACTTGAATTTTGTGAACTGAGCCACCTACAATTTTTTCGACGGCTATGTATTTTAATGAAAGTTGGTAGTATGGCTCACAACGATTGAAGAAAAATATATATATAAAAATTTTTCGAAATTCGAACTATTTTCAAAGTTATAGCTATCAACACTTTTCGAAATTCCTCACTTTTTGATGATTTTCTCATGATTGGGCAAACCAACTTTTCTAATTTTTTAAATATATATCAAAGATGGCATCTTCTACCAAACAACGATTAAAATTTTTCGCAATTTTCAACTTCTCCATCGTGGTCAGATGGCGCTTTTGTATGATGTTGTTGGGCATTCCATTACCCGGGTAGAAAATAATCTAGGCAAATCTATTTTTAATCTAGGCGCTGGCTAGATTTTCCTACAATAGACAATTCTGCCGTGGACCTGACAGGGCTCTGGAATGGAAAGCGTATGTTTTTCAATTTACGGGTAATTTATGGTATATTCTGTAAGGGGGCTGCCTAGTTTTGCATACCTTGCACCTGCTCAGTTTTTCCAATCCAGGGCCTGAATATTTTTTCTATATTGGGCCGGCCTAGTTTTTCCAATCCAGCGCCAGGATAGTTTTCCACGATTATAAATTTCAATTAAAGTTGTTCATTTGCCGAACAAATTTCATGAGTTGTAACAGCTGAATGGATAGAGATGATGACTGTAATGTGAAGGTGCCTGGGTTCAATGCTGGCTCAGGGGCAATGCATTTTTTATTAAATGTATGTGAAATTTAATTCAAGTTGTTCATTTGCTGAAAATATTTCAATGATTGGAATAGCCCAATGAACAGAGAAGACAACTGTGATGTAAAGGTGCCCGGGTTCAATGCTGACTGAAAGGCAATGAATTATTTTATTTCTCAGCTGGCATTGCCTTGGAAAAACTAGGCAGGTCCTAGATTAGCATTACCCGACAGGCCCATTATTAAAAAGCATTAACAAACAGATAAGGGCCTGTGTAAACTTTCCTTGGCAGGCCCATGATTTTAAAAGGGAAAATCTAGTCAGGCCCTAGGCTAAATTTAAAAGATTTTCTACCCGGGTAGTAACTATTAGCAAAAAAATTTTTTTTTTGGCACTCCAAGGGAGCGGAAGTTATTTACATTTTTTACCTTCATAGTACACAGTACGTAGAGAAAAAAAATCTTAATAAATTAACAAGTCTGCAAAAAATTTAAATAACTCCCGCTCCCTTAAAGTGCCAAAATATTTTTTTTTTGCTAATAGTTACTAATGGAATGCCCAAAAACATCACACAAAAGCGCCATCTGACCACGATGGAGAAGTTAAAAATTGAGAAAAATGTTTGCAAAAAAATTTGTTTGCAAAGAATTTCTTGGTGTAATATGATATTTTATCTTTGTCTATTTGTGTGTGGAATGGCTGTGGCTCTAGATGCAGTGAAATACTTTGGTAGCCAGCAATCACTAGCTTCGTTGGTTTGAATGTATAATGCCCTTGTAGGAGTTTAACCAGACATCCTGATCTGATTCAATATTGTTTCTGTTTCCATTCAGCGAAGTGAGATGCAGTGTTTTGTTTTGCTGGTATTTACTACAATGGGGAGAATCTATTCACATGAGTGGGTTTGTCAATTTTGTTTCGTGGGTGGTGCGCTAATTGCGCCGCAGAGTGTCTAGTACAAAGTAAGCTAATTAGTTAAGAAAGGAACTTTGTGTTGCTCAATGGATACATAAGTCCCTTTTTATAGCCTTACTAAGGCAACAATTTCATTAAAAATAAGACTTTCAAAATGCAAGAAGCATCACAAAAGTAAGAATTCCGAAATGAAAGAGGGAAAGCAGTTAAAGGTTCAAATGGTAAAAGTGTTTTAGCAGGAAAAGGACCGGACATATTTAATTTACTCGTAACTATGTTGAAACTTTTTTAATTTGCCATCCAATCAATCCTAGCGTGAAATAATAATGAACAAGTGAGGAAATCTAAGTTCGGACAAACCAAACATTAAATAACCAGCGCTTTCTACCAGTTTCATCAGAAATATTTTCTATACCACCATGGAACTTGCCAAATTTCATTCTTCTACTATAATCAGTTGTAAAGTTATGACGAGTCGTACTTTTAAAAATACCCCCTTAAAAATGCACGGTGCCACACCCACGTTTAAAGTTTAACATAAAATCACAATAGAATGACCAAGAGGATTTACCAGCCAAATTATTCTATTTTAGCTAATTACCCCACCGAATTATGTCAGTTTATGTGATTTTCGATTTTTATGTGATATCGAAAGTGGTTGTGGTCGGGAATCGATTTGTGCCAAATTTCATGATTCTACCATAATCAGTTAAAAATTTTCGAAAATGACTCCCTTAGAAGTGGGCGATGCTACGCCCACTTTAAAAAATTTATAACAAATCATAATAGAATGACCAGGGGAAATCACCTATGAAATTATATCATTTTTACCATTTCAGCTCCCGAGATATGTCAATATATGTCATTTTCGAAAGTTTCGATATCGAAAAAGCGGCGTGGCCATCATCCGATTTCGCCCATTGTCAATAGCAACCTTGGCCAGAAAGTAGCCTGTTTACCGAGTTTCCTGTAAATATCTAAATTTTTACTCAAGTTATCGTGTACACGGACGGACAGACGGACGGACATGCCTTAATCAGCTCCTCATTTCAGCCTAAGAACTTTTATAATTTGTGCCGTTACGTAGTACCGTTATGTGGACAAAATAATACTAGTACGCTGGGTATAAAAATAATAGAAATGAACTAAGAGGATGTAAACATTTTCTTACCAACAATTTCTTAAATAAAAGAGAAAACAAATAAAAGAAAGAAATTTGTTAGAGAAGAAACCAAAAATGTTGGATATGGGGTGCAATTAAAAACTTAGAACTTTGAATAATTGGACTGGAGTAGAAATTTTTGAAATGTACCTACGAATTTTCATGGTGGAAGGAAAATTCAAAATAAGTATAGGAATATACTTCACTAATGAGTACTAAACCACAGTATAAATATTTCTTAAAAAAAAAACAACTGGTTTACTTATTATATGCATTTAAAAAAAAGTGCATCTGGATAAAAAATTATAAAAATTTGAGGATATGCCAAGAAATAAATGTAACGAAGGATGAAAATTTTTTTATTTTTTCTTAAAAAACTAATACTGCAAATACAGCAAAACCTATAAAAAACACTCGACAGTATCATTGTTTCAAACCTGGGTGTGATAACAAAATTATTTGTAAAATGTTTTCTAATGACATCACTTTTGTTGAAATTGCAACGTCGAAAACAAAATAAAAAAAATAAACTCTATAGTACAAGAACCCACTCTCTACGTTTATACATACATATATCTGCCTCAATAACTAACAGTATTCCGCAATTAAAAAAAAAAAAATTGGAGAAAATATTTCCTGCGAGGTTGCATGATTTTAATTATTACATTAAAACAAAGAGCGGGCACAAAAAAGTTGCATCGGTATATTAATCTACATCGATAAGACTTCCCAAAACTTACATAGGCGTTAAAATGCAGCGTGAAGAACCGCGTTCAATCAGTATTAGTTTTTTAAGAAAGTCAATAAATTTGCAACAATAATGAGTGACACAATAATAAAAATTTCATCCTTCGTTACATTTATTTCTTGACATATCCTCAAATTTTTATAATTTTTTATCAAGTGGTTTTCGAGAAAAAAATTAATTCATGAAAAGATGCACTTTTTTTTAAATGCATATAATAAGTAAACCAGTTGTTTTTTTTTAAGAAATATTTATACTGTGGTTTAGTACTCATTAGTGAAGTATATTCCTATACCGCTTTTTATGCAAATCGATAGTTTATTATCACACGCATCATCTCTCAAAATTTTATCGCCATAAAAAGTACCGCTTTTTGACTTTAAAACCAGATTTTGGGGGTGTTACAAAATGTTTGAAGGGTGTTTAGCAACACTCATATAATAACAAATGAATCACTTCCGCAATTGAAAATTTTATCGAGGAAGTACCTACAAAGATTAAAAAAAAACTTGCGAAAACAACAAAACACCTCCACAGTTTCACACCGAGTTTTCAAATTTCCAACACGATGAGAATGTCAAGGATCGCCTTCCTGAGACAGACTAAGACGAAGACTGCAATTGAAAGATTAAATTTCCATATGTATGTATGTATATAATTTGCATTTCAAAAGTGGTTTTGAAGAACACATTTATTTTCATACATACTAATTTAGTTGCATCCATTTAACCCCTTTTTTTATGAAAAATATTGAATTTAACTGAAAAGACTTGATTTTACATATGCATAATTTTAAATAGCAAGAGAATAGAACAGAAAACAAACATTTGTTGAAAATTTTTTTTGACGTAACAGCCAAATTTTCAGGCAGTGGCTTTATTTTGTGCAGGCAAAAAAGACGTATGGAACAAAAATTGACTTATGCTACGAACATTAAAAAATATTTACTGCATTATATAAAAAGGAACTAATTAAATTTACTTACCAAATATCACGACAATATATAAACTGGATGCCAAGAAATTAAGAAAAAACCGTCTCCTGAACAATTTACTTTTTGGCTCATACGTCATTTTTGCGCACACCGCTCGATATCTTCACTTACTCACTAACTTGCGTCTTTACTTTGTCTTTGTCGTTTGCTTCTTTGTTTTCATTAAAATATTTTACATAAGTGAGTTATTTATGATTTCCGTTTAAGCCGAAGCATTGTATGTTTGTTTACCTACATGTTGTGCAAATTTAATAAATAAAATACTGTCATAGGAAAAATCGATGAAAGGAATGCCGTGTCATAAATATATGTATTTATGTATATAAGATTTGTCATTATAAGAAATAAATAGTTCTCAATTTTTTTCCAGTTTCTCAACCGTATCTCAGTGATGAAAAATGGGTTTTTGATTTTGTATTAAATGAGCAAATAAAATGTACCAAATCATGGGAAAATATACCATCGTTTAGGGGAACAATTTTTTCCAAGGACTTACACTAATCGCACATATTGCTTTTCCAAGCAAACTCTTTCCCCTAAAAATAAAATAGAACTATTGAAAATTACCACTAAAAGCGTGAAACGTAAGTGACGCTGGATTTGCCCATACGCGCTTTATGCTTTCGGTAGATACTGCGAGTGTTTGTATGCAAAAAAGAATTTGTTCTAAATTTTGGCGTACGGCACGCTGACGGGCTGTACCTACATATGAGGCGGTTAGAAGTAAATACATACACCCCGTAACTTTTTCACAAAAAACGAGTTAAGTGCACCATCACATTAATAAAGCACCATTTTATTTGGTGGCAAAAGGATATATATAAATTATATTCCAATAGCGACATCTACCCGCTAAAAGAAATAGTGCTTACCAATTTCTTCAAAGTACTTGGCTGTAATTAATTTAATAGTTTAAATAATCGCACACGGTTTACCGTTTTGGAAACTTCAAAGCCTTCACTTTAAGAATATGTAAAAGTTTTTTGAAAAAAATTTAAAAAAATATGAGAAAAATCATTTTGAAAAAATCCCTATTTTTCCCATAGAAAAGGGCAACAAAAAAAATATGCACCCCTAAGGGTTAAGTTACAGAGCTAATTTTTTACAAGGCTTATTTTCTCCTCGATACCTTACTTTTCAGGGGGTAAGACCATGTCGACCTTTCTTTTGAATCACCCCAGTGTGCATCCTATGTAATTTTTGATATTTTGTAAGCTTTTGGGGTTCTAGTGGGACCTGATGACAAAGAGTTAGGAATATGAAATTTGTAGAGGGTAACTAGTATGCCAAGGCACAACTTTTGCGCACCCGAACTAGTTATTCACAAATTAAGTGGTAAATCATAAAAAAGAAATTTCGTTTAGATGCAAAGGTGTGTAAGTACTAGCACCCCTTCACTTGAAGCTCTGTATTTTTTAAATTACAAACTTAAATGCATTAAAATTTATTAAAGCAATCTTCTAAAATATATTAGAAATAAAAAATAATAAGTTTGAACATTTTTAAATGCTCCAGATTTTTTTCCAGAGCTTAAACTTTGAACCTGTTTTTCTCAAATTGACAAAAGTGGCACTTACACCCCTTTGCTTCTAACCGCCTCATATCTGCCGAACGCTTTAGGTGTATTGATGAAAACAAACATCATAATGAGCAAGGTAATTTTGGGTAACAACAAGTCTGCATTCGACGTCCTCAAGAATTTCCTATCACCTTATTATTTATATTTGTAGATAGATATTCCTGTGTGTGAAAGCTCGTGATAAAGTAATATTTACACTAATTCAAGTTGATATCGATGAGTGCCTATGCATAGAAATTACTGATTAAGTTATACTAGGATGTAGTTGGCGCTATCCAACCTTCGTTGCTTTATAACTTTTTTTCTGCTAAAAAGAAGACATGAGTTAGTTAGGTAATTTTCTATTGCTATTTTGAGGGAGTGTGTGTGACCTGAAATCATAATTTTCAAGAACACAAATATATGTAATATCCATACCAAGAAAAAAAATTTTAATAAGGTGGAATGATGTTTTTAACCGAGCAATGGAAGCAATGGAAGCATATCTCTCACTCATTGCGTACCTCCGCTGAGGCCACTATAGGGTTCCAGCGAGCCCGCAAGAACAACTGGTACGATGAGGAATGCAAAACTGCCTCGAAAAAAAAGGACGCTGCCTACAAGGAGACGTTGCGAACGGGGGCAACCCGCAGTGTATGGCAACAATATCGTGAGGCAAAGAAGGAAGAGAGACGCCTTTTCAGAAAAAAGAAAAGTGAGGCCGAAAGGCGTGAGTGTGAGGAGCTTGAGATGCTGGCTGGCAGGAGTGATGCCCGAAAATTCTATGAAAAGATCCGGCGGATGACGGAAGGTTTTAAGACCGGGGCAAGCTCCTGTAAGGACAATAATGGCGACCTGGTAACCGACGTACAAAGTGTACTTAAATTATGGAGGGAGCACTTCTCCTCACTGCTAAATTGCGAGGGAGACGTCGAACCCGATACCCCAATCCCTGACGATGGAAAAGTCGTCCCACCACCTGACTATGATGAAGTGAGGATAGCTATATCCCGGCTCAAAAACAACAAAGCGCCTGGAAAAGACGGACTACCCGCCGAGCTGTTCAAACACGGAGGCGAAGAGCTGGTAAAAAGCATGCATCAGCACTTATGCAGAATATGGTCAGACGAATGCATGCCTCCGGATTGGAATTTAAGTGTGCTTTGCCCAATCCACAAGAAAGGCGATCCCGCTAACCGCACCAACTACCGCGGAATTAGTCTTCTTAATATTGCATATAAGGTTCTTTCTAGCGTGTTGTGTGAAAGGCTGAAGCCCATCGTAGACAAACTGATTGGACCTTATCAGTGTGGCTTTAGACCTGGTAAGTCTACCATCGACCAGGTTTTCACGATACGCCAAATCCTGGAGAAGACCCATGATAAAAGAATCGACACACTCCATCTCTTTGTCGATTTCAAAGCCGCTTTTGACAGCGCAAAAAGGAGTTGCCTGTATGCCGCCATGTCTGAATTTGACTTCCCTGCAAAGCTTATACGGCTTTGCCAAATGACGTTGAGCAATACCAACAGCTCCGTCAGAATCGGGAAGGACCTCTCTGAGCCATTTGAAACCAAACGAGGCTTCAGACAGGGCGACTCCCTTTCGTGCGATTTCTTCAATCTGATGCTGGAGAAGATAATTCGAGCAGCAGAGCTAAACCGCAATGGTACAATCTTTTACAAGAGCGTGCAATTGCTGGCGTATGCCGATGATATAGATATCATTGGCCTTAACAACCGCGCCGTAAGCGCTGCCTTCTCTGGACTGGATAAGGAAGCGAAAAAAGTGGGTCTTGCCGTGAACGAGGACAAGACGAAGTATTTGCTGTCATCAAAGAAAGAATCGGCGCACCTGCGCCTTGGCAGCCATGTCACTGTTGATAGTTACAAATTTGAAACTGTGAGGGACTTCGTCTATTTGGGAACCAGTATCAACACCGAAAATAATATCAGTCTAGAAATCCAGCGGAGAATCACTCTTGCCAAGAAGTGCTACTTTGGACTGAGTAGGCAATTGAGAAGTAAAGTCCTCTCTCGAAGAACAAAGATCACGCTCTATAAGTCTCTTATCATACCTGTCCTGATTTATGGCTCAGATTCATGGACAATGTCAAGAGAAGATGAGATGGCCCTTGGAGTATTTGAGAGAAAAGTTCTCCGGAAGATTTATGGTCCTTCCCGTGATGCCAACGGCGAGTATCGAAGGAAATTTAACGATGAGCTGTACGAGCTCTACGCAGATCTGACCATAGTCCAGCGAATTAAAGCCCAAAGACTCCGCTGGCTGGGCCATGTTATGCGAATGGACAAAGAAGCTCCAGCACAGAAGGTTTTCCTATCGTCGCCTGAATTCGGCAGCAGAGGAAGGGGGAGGCCTCGACTGAGATGGAAACAACAGGTGGAGGATGACTTGAACTCCCTTGGGGTTTCCAATTGGCGTCAGTTATCGCTAAAAAGGAATGACTGGCGTGCTTTGATATGCAACGGCCAAAATCGCTTAGGCGGTTAAGCGCCAATAAATGATGATGATGATGTTTTTAATAGAAGCACGAAGGCAATTCTAGTTCTAATCCAGCTTCCAATATTCAGAAGTAAAAAAACATTCCACCCCACAATACATAATTCGGTTCAACTGGCCTCCTGTTGCTTCCCATAAGCTTATTGCTAAGTATTGGCTAAAAATAAATTTTAACTGAATTTAAGAATGTAGACAAAAGAACCTATTAGAAGTTTGATGATTTAATATTTTTAATACAAAGGTTCAATAGCTATAATAAGCAGTATTAACTTTTAAAACAATTACATACTTAGACCAACAACTTAGGTATTTTTAACTTCCACCAAATTGAAGTATCTATTATATATAAATGCGCAAACATAACTGGTTCATCCCTTTTTTGCAATAACCACAATTCTAAGGTATATAAAATTTGGTATGTATCGATATGTTTTGCCGAGCAGGGTGGCCGAAAACAAACCAAAAATTAAAAAAAATTAATTATATTATGAAATGCTAAACACGCATTCACCTTATAGAGCCGCTGTTATGTGTGAATGTACGTAGGTATGACCACTAGCATTGTTGTGTTTGCATTCAATGCAATTGTGTGTGTAGTCATGAAAAATTGCATTGATTGCTGTTGCTGAAAACGAGAGTTGTTTTGTTTACTATAATAAGCACGAGCCCGTCAACTTCATGGCGCTTACACAAAGTGTTTACAAAAACAAAATCTGTGGGTAGGTAGTCAGAGAAGCAAAAATAAAAAAATAAAATAAAATAAAATAAATAAAAATAAAATAAAATAAAATAATAAAAGATAAAATAAAATACAATAAAATAAAATAAGATAAAATAAAATAAAATAAAATAAAATAAGATAAAATAAAATAAAATAAAATAAGATAAAATAAAATAAAATAAAATAAAATAAAATAAAATAAAATAAAATAAAATAAAATAAAATAAAATAAAATAAAATAAAATAAAATAAAATAAAATAAAATAAAATAAAATAAAATAAAATAAAATAAAATAAAATAAAGTAACCTAAAATAAAATAAAATAAGATAAAATAAAATAAAATAAAATAAAATAAAATAAAATAAAATAAAATAAAATAAAATAAGATAAAATAAAATAAAATAAAATAAAATAAAATAAAATAAAATAAAATAAAATAAAATAAAATAAAATAAAATAAAATAAAATAAAATAAGATAAAATAAAATAAAATAAAATAAAATAAAATAAAATAAGATAAAATAAAATAAAATAAAATAAGATAAAATAAAATAAAATAAAATAAAATAAAATAAAATAAAATAAAATAAAATAAAATAAAGTAAAATAAAATAAAACAAAATAAAGTAACATAAAATAAAATAAAATAAAATAAAGTAAAATAAAATAAAATAAAATAAAATAAAATAAAATAAAATAAAGTAACATAAAGTAAAATAAAATAAAATAAAATAAAATAAAATAAAATAAAATAAAATAAAATAAAATAAAATAAAATAAAATAAAATAAAATAAAATAAAATAAAATAAAATAAAATAAAATAAAATAAAATAAAATAAAATAAAATAAAATAAAATAAAGTAACATAAAATAAAATAAAATAAAATAAAGTAAAATAAAATAAAATAAAATAAAATAAAATAAAGTAACATAAAATAAAATAAAATAAAATAAAATAAAATAAAATAAAATAAAGTAACATAAAATAAAATAAAATAAAATAAAGTATAATAAAATAAAATAAAATAAAATAAAATAAAATAAAATAAAATAAAGTAACATAAAATAAAATAAAATAAAATAAAATAAAATAAAATAAAATAAAATAAAATAAAATAAAATAAAATAAAATAAAATAAAATAAAGTAACATAAAATAAAATTAAATTAAATAAAATAAAATAAAATAAAGTAACATAAAATAAAATAAAATAAAATAAAATAAAATAAAATAAAGTAACATAAAATAAAATAAAATAAAATAAAGTAAAATAAAATAAAATAAAATAAAATAAAGTAAAATAAAATAAAATAAAATAAAATAAAATAAAGTAACATAAAATAAAATAAAATAAAATAAAATAAAATAAAGTAACATAAAATAAAATAAAATAAAATAAAGTAACATAAAATAAAATTAAATTAAATAAAATAAAATAAAATAAAGTAACATAAAATAAAATAAAATAAAATAAAATAAAATAAAATAAAGTAACATAAAATAAAATAAAATAAAATAAAGTAAAATAAAATAAAATAAAATAAAATAAAGTAAAATAAAATAAAATAAAATAAAATAAAATAAAGTAACATAAAATAAAATAAAATAAAATAAAATAAAATAAAGTAACATAAAATAAAATAAAATAAAATAAAGTAACATAAAATAAAATTAAATTAAATAAAATAAAATAAAATAAAGTAACATAAAATAAAATAAAATAAAATAAAATAAAGTAACATAAAATAAAATAAAATAAAATAAAATAAAATAAAGTAACATAAAATAAAATAAAATAAAATAAAGTAACATAAAATAAAATTAAATTAAATAAAATAAAATAAAATAAAGTAAAATAAAATAAAATAAAATAAAATAAAATAAAGTAACATAAAATAAAATAAAATAAAATAAAATAAAATAAAGTAACATAAAATAAAATAAAATAAAATAAAATAAAATAAAGTAACATAAAATAAAATAAAATAAAATAAAATAAAATAAAGTAACATAAAATAAAATTAAATTAAATAAAATAAAATAAAATAAAGTAAAATAAAATAAAATAAAATAAAATAAAATAAAGTAACATAAAATAAAATAAAATAAAATAAAATAAAATAAAGTAACATAAAATAAAATAAAATAAAATAAAATAAAATAAAGTAACATAAAATAAAATAAAATAAAATAAAATAAAATAAAGTAACATAAAATAAAATAAAATAAAATAAAATAAAATAAAGTAACATAAAATAAAATAAAATAAAATAAAGTAACATAAAATAAAATTAAATTAAATAAAATAAAATAAAATAAAGTAAAATAAAATAAAATAAAATAAAATAAAATAAAGTAACATAAAATAAAATAAAATAAAATAAAATAAAATAAAGTAACATAAAATAAAATAAAATAAAATAAAGTAACATAAAATAAAATTAAATTAAATAAAATAAAATAAAATAAAGTAACATAAAATAAAATAAAATAAAATAAAATAAAATAAAATAAAGTAACATAAAATAAAATAAAATAAAATAAAGTAAAATAAAATAAAATAAAATAAAATAAAGTAAAATAAAATAAAATAAAATAAAATAAAGTAAAATAAAATAAAATAAAATAAAGTAACATAAAATAAAATAAAATAAAATAAAATAAAATAAAGTAACATAAAATAAAATAAAATAAAATAAAGTAACATAAAATAAAATTAAATTAAATAAAATAAAATAAAATAAAGTAAAATAAAATAAAATAAAATAAAATAAAATAAAGTAACATAAAATAAAATAAAATAAAATAAAATAAAATAAAGTAACATAAAATAAAATAAAATAAAATAAAATAAAATAAAATAAAGTAACATAAAATAAAATAAAATAAAATAAAATAAAATAAAGTAACATAAAATAAAATTAAATTAAATAAAATAAAATAAAATAAAGTAACATAAAATAAAATAAAATAAAATAAAATAAAATAAAGTAACATAAAATAAAATAAAATAAAATAAAATAAAATAAAGTAACATAAAATAAAATAAAATAAAATAAAGTAACATAAAATAAAATTAAATTAAATAAAATAAAATAAAATAAAGTAAAATAAAATAAAATAAAATAAAATAAAATAAAGTAACATAAAATAAAATAAAATAAAATAAAATAAAATAAAGTAACATAAAATAAAATAAAATAAAATAAAATAAAATAAAGTAACATAAAATAAAATAAAATAAAATAAAATAAAATAAAGTAACATAAAATAAAATTAAATTAAATAAAATAAAATAAAATAAAGTAAAATAAAATAAAATAAAATAAAATAAAATAAAGTAACATAAAATAAAATAAAATAAAATAAAATAAAATAAAGTAACATAAAATAAAATAAAATAAAATAAAATAAAATAAAGTAACATAAAATAAAATAAAATAAAATAAAATAAAATAAAGTAACATAAAATAAAATAAAATAAAATAAAATAAAATAAAGTAACATAAAATAAAATAAAATAAAATAAAGTAACATAAAATAAAATTAAATTAAATAAAATAAAATAAAATAAAGTAAAATAAAATAAAATAAAATAAAATAAAATAAAGTAACATAAAATAAAATAAAATAAAATAAAATAAAATAAAGTAACATAAAATAAAATAAAATAAAATAAAGTAACATAAAATAAAATTAAATTAAATAAAATAAAATAAAATAAAGTAACATAAAATAAAATAAAATAAAATAAAATAAAATAAAATAAAGTAACATAAAATAAAATAAAATAAAATAAAGTAAAATAAAATAAAATAAAATAAAATAAAGTAAAATAAAATAAAATAAAATAAAATAAAATAAAGTAACATAAAATAAAATAAAATAAAATAAAATAAAATAAAGTAACATAAAATAAAATAAAATAAAATAAAGTAACATAAAATAAAATTAAATTAAATAAAATAAAATAAAATAAAGTAACATAAAATAAAATAAAATAAAATAAAATAAAATAAAATAAAGTAACATAAAATAAAATAAAATAAAATAAAGTAAAATAAAATAAAATAAAATAAAATAAAGTAAAATAAAATAAAATAAAATAAAATAAAATAAAGTAACATAAAATAAAATAAAATAAAATAAAATAAAATAAAGTAACATAAAATAAAATAAAATAAAATAAAGTAAAATAAAATAAAATAAAATAAAATAAAATAAAGTAACATAAAATAAAATAAAATAAAATAAAATAAAATAAAATAAAATAAAGTAACATAAAATAAAATAAAATAAAATAAAATAAAATAGAGTAACATAAAATAAAATAAATTAAAATAAAATAAAATAAAATAAAATAAAATAAAATAAAATAAAATAAAATAAAATAAAATAAAATAAAATAAAATGAAGTAACATAAAATAAAATAGAGTAACATAAAATAAAATAAAATAAAATAAAATAAAATAAAATAAAATAAAATAAAATAAAATAAAATAAAATAAAATAAAATAAAGTAAAATAAAATAAAATAAAATAAAATAAAATAAAATAAAATAAAATAAAATAAAATAAAATAAAATAAAATAAAATAAAATAAAATAAAATAAAATAAAATAAAATAAAATAAAATAAAATAAAATAAAATAAAATAAAATAAAATAAAATAAAATAAAATAAAATAAAATAAAATAAAATAAAATAAAGTAACATAAAATAAAATAAAATAAAATAAAATAAAATAAAATAAAATGAAATAAAATAAAATAAAATAAAATAAAATAAAATAAAATAAAATAAAATAAAATAAAATAAAATAAAATAAAATAAAATAAAATAAAATAAAATAAAATAAAATAAAATAAAATAAAATAAAGTAAAATAAAATAAAATAATATAAAATAAAATAAAATAAAATAAAATAAAATAAAATAAAATAAAATTAAATAAAATAAAATAAAATAAAATAAAATAAAATAAAATAAAATAAAATAAAATAAAATAAAATAAAATAAAATAAAATAAAATAAAATAAAATAAAATAAAATAAAATAAAATAAAATAAAATAAAATAAAATAAATAAAGGAATGGAAAAGAAAAAAGGAAGGGAAGAAAGGAAATTTAATGTAGGTAAAGGAGTGGAAAAGAGAAGCAAATAGAGAAAGACAAAGAAAGGAAAGCAGAGAAAAAGAAAGGATAGAAAAGGCAGCGAGGAAGAAGGTATGGAAAATAAATGAAAATAAAAAGAAAGAAAAATAAAGGAAAGAAAGGTAATGAAAAGCTGAAAAAATAAGTAAAGGAAATGAATTTGAAAGAAAAAAAACTAAAGGAGTTACGGAAGGGAAAAAAGAAAATAAGGAAACGGTAGGAAAGCAAAGGTAACGAAATGAAATGACAGGAGAAGAAATCTAAGAAAAAAAAGTGAAAGAAAATAAGGGTAAGAAAAAAATAAAAGAAATGAAATGAAAAAAAAAAAAATAAATAAAATGAAAGGAAACTGAGGGAAAGCAAACGAAACTAAAGCAAAGGAAACGAAAGGAAAGGAAAGAAAAAGAAAATAAAAGGAAAAAGGAATGTAATGGAAATAGAAAGAAAGGTCAGGTAAGAAAATAAAAGAAAGGAAAATAAAAGAAAATAACAGAAAAGAAAGAAAGAAGGTTAATAAAATGAAATGGAAGAAGAGAAAAGGAAAGAAAAGGAAAAGAACGGAGAGGGAAGAATAGAAAAGGAAAGAAAAGCAAAAGATATAAATTGAGATGAAAGGAGAGGAAAGGAATGAAATAAAAGCAAATGATAGCAAAGGAAAGGAAAGGATAGAAATACGTATGAAGACGAACTAAGAAGAATAAATAATTATCAACATTGAAACTATATTATTATATTATTGAATGTTGTAAAGAGTGAGGAAAAGGCAAAATGAATAGGAATGTATAGAAACCAAAAATATAAATATATGGAAAAGAAAGGAAAATTTAAGAAATATCAAAAAGGTAGGAAAATAAAATAAGGTTTGTGGTTGAATTTCAACCACTGGGCGAACTCTAGTTAATAATAATGGACGAGTATTTCTTCAATTTGGCTTAGACCAGCCATCGCCATGTAGTGCCTCAGTCTGCTTATTGCCGCTATACAACAACAACATCTTGCTCTTTGTGACTCACAACAACAAACCAGATTCGCAAAAAAATACAAAAAATTCATTGCAATATTATTCTTGGAATACCGTTCATTTTATGGTGGCTGGTGGCACTTCGCTGTAAAAGTATAACGGCACACACACGCGTTCATGGGTACATACGCATATATATAGCTACATATGTACGCACATACATGCGTTCAGTTCTATTTGTTTTTTATTTTTTAATGGCGCTGCATACTAGTTTCGGCGACTACTTTTTTTGGCTTAGTTTAATAATAATTCTTTCGAGTAATTTTTTATGATTCCAGGAAGGATGTTGTAGAAAGTATGACGTTGAGCGCTCAGTGGATTAAAGCGCTGGCTTTACATGGTTTAGACCGTGCTTTTCTGCCAATTTGTGTACTGCTTATATTTGAATGCCTTTGATAGTTATCACAGTTCCACGAAAAAAGTGCAATATTATTTACGATACTTCGATCTTCGTTGAACTATTTAAGTTAAACAGCTCTAAACTATTCAAGAAATAATTTCATGGAACCGTGGTGACTTTTGTACGAAAAATTAGGCCGAAGAATCATAAAGCTTTGCGGGATATTTCAACTTTGATTAATAACAGCGTTGAATCAACGAAGGCAATAGACGTGCCACAATCACTGATTTGACAATTTGTTTTAAACAATTAATAAACCGTTTATCTACGAACTTTTTATGTGAAACTTATTGCGTTTTGGTTTGCAGCTCCTCAGTTTAACTCGATCTTCGACTGTGGTCGAAAGTGCTCAGCGAATAAATTCTCATTTGGTATTAGGAGCTGCATACGATAAATACTTGCGCCAATGTGAATTTCGATCGGTGCCAGTGCCAGCAGCAGCTGCAGACGACAAGTACAAAAAACAAATCGGACGATAACTGGCACGAACGAGCGAAAATAATGGATAACTGTAGCCAAATCTATTATCTATTATATATAAATGCGCAAACATAACTGGTTCATCCCTTTTTTGCAATAACCACAATTCTAAGGTATATAAAATTTGGTATGTATCGATATGTTTTGCCGAGCAGGGTGGCCGAAAACAAACCAAAAATTAAAAAAAATTAATTATATTATGAAATGCTAAACACGCATTCACCTTATAGAGCCGCTGTTATGTGTGAATGTAAGTAGAATGTACGTGCTCTCACAGCTGCCGAACCACTTTATGCTACTATTCCCATTCCCGATTTCATCAACCCAGTGACCGTGGTTGAAATAGATTTTAGTTGCTTCATGATCGTTTTTAATCGCTTACAGTTTCGTTTTCGGTCTAAGATCCGTTGAAAAAAGAGTAGACCATTCATCTTAGCTAAAATGTGCTAGAGTCTAGCTAATCTGAACTCTAAACTCTATTTAAACGTGCAAGGTACTGAGGCAAGCGGTATTGTATTTATATGACACAATTTGCTATTTCTTCACACTATTGAAAAAATTTAAAAATCTTAAGCAGAACAGGTTAATATTTTTTTTCATTTGACGGGAAAACTCCTACAGAAAAGAGAGAACTGTCAAGTTCACTATTACTTTGTTTAATATACTTTGATTGAAACAAATAAAAACTTATTTTGAACTGGACTTAGAACATTTGCATACCTCTATATAATAATATCTAAAGTCGACTTTTTGGTCACTTTTTTGATGTTACAACTGTACTATCGTTTGCATTGAAATCTCATTAAAAAAAAAGGGACTTTGGTCACGAAGCCAGCGATATGCTCTCATAATACTGAATTAGAAATGTACATAGACAGTTTAAATGCATAAGTTTGAACATCAACTTTTTTTACGTTTAAATCGAGATTATTAGTGCTTTCGCAGAGCCCACTGCGTATACGTAACATTATTTAGTGAGCAGTGAGCTGATGTATGTACCTACATACATACTAGAGCGTATCACCAAAAAAAAGTCGGCCGTACCTCCCCTCATATGAAGGGTTTTTGAAAATCATTTAAAAAAAATATATATTTTTTCCAATATATCACTAACCCGATGGAACATTGACGTAATTGTAAATTAATAAGTTTGAGTGAAGCAAGTTTGAATATTTGCATGCGCATATGTTATGCGCGATTGAAACAACTTCGCAAGCGTCTCAGGTGTTAACTATTTGTAGCACAACTTTTTTTTTTTGGATTTTCCTTCCTGGATAGCCTACGCCAGATCGCGGAGCTGGACTTACAGGACTTGATGGACTTCATAATGTCATCTAAGTGGGTCGAGGAGGAGTAACGGTGTCGCTTTAGGAGTGTCAGTCCAGGGATTCTGCTATATGGAGAATCCCAACAAATCAGGGATTTTCCATATGGCGGTGTCGCGCGACTGACTTCCATTGGTGGTATCACAACGGGCCTTTCAAAACTGGCCTTAGTGTGCCTCTGCGGCAGCCACTTGAACCTAACCTATTAGTGATACACCAAAAAGCTGAGTACTTTTTAAAGCTTTTGTGCATATTGCTAGAAATTAAATAATTTACATTTGCATCATCTGTGCTGTTAGAGTTAATCAAAAGCGTAGGAGTAAAAATAAAAGTACTATAACTTCTTTGTTTGTAAACTTAGTCAAAAAGTTCGGAGGCAAAATTGTCTGGAATTTGAAAGCTTCTTGGTTTGCTAAACTAAAAGTATATTTTAAGGACGAACAGCACAGCTCGATGAAGGAGCTACGTGAAAACGACCTCAGATGCCAAAAGAAGAAGGAAATCGGATGTAAACTAACAATAATAGAAATAAAAAACATAAGCTTCAAATTTTGGGCGGAGTTCAGCATTGACCCGGTTAATGTACATTCAAACATACCGAAATGCATAGGTTCTACTGTTGTGCAATGGTAATAAGTGCACATCCTTTGACTGAGCGCGTCAGCTTATATATACTAATGGCGGCGAAATACCATCAGGTTATCATAACCTCTAACGAGATTTTTAGCCGAGCTTCTCTCTCCAACTTGTGGTGTGTTGCTTTTGAATTTTTCCTACAAGTTGGCGGGACCTACAGTTTTTTGCCGACTCCGAACGGCACTTGCAAAGCAAATGAATTTTTTGCTGAGAAGCTTCTCATGGCAGAAATACACCCGGAGAGTTTGCCAAACTACTGCCGAGGGGCGACCCCGTTTAGAAAAATTATTTTTCTAAATAATTTTGATGTTACTTTTGTCGGGCATCGAACCGCCACGACTTGGTGTAGAAGGCCGAACACTTAACCGCTACACCACGGCGGCCGCTTATGAAACTTAAAAGTCCCAAAGTTGTTTATTCAAAAACTATTAAAATCTATCAAAATCTAGTATTCAAAGTCATTCATGTGAAGTATGTAAAGTATATATTCACTTGCTAACGTTGCATTTGCAGTGTACCATCGCTGAGCATACATACATACTTTGTAGAACGTATTTGGGTGATATAAATTCAAACTTTGGAAACATACATTTTAAAGTGAAGGTAAACGGCATTTGGGCTTCCACGTATGCTCTCAATATTCCTTTGTCGAACTAGGCAGTACACTCACACAACAAATATAGGCTTCCACCCAAATAAATATTTTGCGCGACTGCATACGAACTATGATGTATGTGGCCGCGAATATCTGCAACTGAGCAGTCAAGTGCGAAAACACCGTGGTTGGCTGTGGTGAGCGTGGGCAGCATTGGCTACCCATCCTCCAGGGAATTGAGACACATGGGGACAATTGCCAAACTGAATGGTGACGTACATATATAGCTTGTTGTTGTTTATCTTTGCTTCCGTGTGAGTATTGAAATTTTTTAAACATGCACATTACAGTCATACCAACTAGCTGTGAATTACTTAAGAAGTCTTTTTAAAAAACCTTGAATTCGTAGTTAGCAGAAATCCGGTCCCTTTCGTGGTATATCGATTTCAATCCACAAACTCTAAAGCAAACTATTTCTTCCTCTGACTGGTATTTTTCTAAACTGTTACTTTAAGTATGTCAGCGTTAAGTTGCAGCTGTTATGAATGTTCATAAAATTTACTATAGTACATGCTACTGATACGAGCATAGATGTGTGGCATTAGGGATGCCAATTTCCGGGATTTCTACCCTCTCGGGGTTTTCGGGATTTGAAAGTTCAATCCCGCGATCCCGGGATTGTCCCGAATTTTTTTTGCCAAAAATAGCACCCACATCTACATATGTAACAAAATAGACTAAACTATAGTAATTTATATAGGTATGTATTTATTAAGGCAGTCATTTTTATAAAGAACGAAAAGTAACATTAAATGTGTATTTCAAGTTCCTTAATAAACTTGAAACATAACTTGTTTGTACTACTGGTACCACAGGTACAAATAGCGTATTTGATATATTAATAACGACTTATGTATATTATAGTACATTTATACTGCACCAAATTTGGCGAATTTGAATGTGTCATTCGAACCTGTTTACACTGGCAAATTTGCATTTGGCTTCACCTTCTCTGCAAGAATCTTCTACCAGAACACAAAGCCACCGAAAGAAAATGCACCACCTTAATGTTTTAAACACATCATCCCCTTTTTGCGTTTTTATCGTAAACGCCAAAAAGCAAATTTTACAGGAGAGCATTTTTTTATTTTTTTTTAAATTTTTTTTCATTTATGAATTGGTGGATACGATAAAAAAGAAAGCCATTTTTTGACATAACTGTAAGGATTTCAGTTATGAAATTTTACCAGAAGATGCGCTAAGGGATGATGAACCAATTCCCATTAAAAAGTAAATTTCGAAAAAATGGTGGTTACGATAAAAACGCAAAAAGGGGACGACATGTAGAGTAATAATAAATGAAGAATCAAGAAGGCTTGTCTCTTTTCTTGGTAGAACTGGTCCAATATCTTAAAATAATAGTTAAAATTGTTATTTAGAACTGTGCATAATGCAAAAGTTTTCACACGTTAATTACCCATAAATGTGGAACACCGGCAGGGTTTCTATTTTGAGGAATTGTGGATTGTATTGCGGCGAATGAGGCCAAATGTGATGGAATTCCAAATTTGGAAAATGCGATTTGTATGGAAAAAAGCGCCAAATTTGCATTTTTTCGCCAAATTTACCAAGTTTGGTCCTGTGTAAATGTACTATTAGACTGTCCCAAAAGTGTATGGAAAAAACTCATGGTTAGAAATTTGATATGCATACCTCTATATCGGTGCGTTTCAGTTGTATTGTTTCGCGAAGTTTTATTGTTCTAGGATAACGGCAACCCGTGTCGATTTTGGGTTAAAGTTCTTGCTAGCAGCTTACACTAAGTTTCAATAAGACTTCGAAAATTACATAATTTTAATATTTGCCTCATAGTTAAAAGACTGTGCAACAAATCTCCACCTTTGAACTTTTAAAAGGATCAAAGCATTCTTTGCAAGGATATTGAAAAAAAACGTATTCACGAGAAAAGGACATTGGAATTTCAAAAGTGTTTTAGTAGATTGCGTAACAATATGTTTTCTATCAAAAATAATTGGGCACATTTTGAAATTTTGCAATTATAGTGCATTTTTTAAAGGTCCTACACGGCGTATGAGCAATATTTACCTGTTCTTTTCATACTTGTATATGAAAGGAACCAGTGGATTGTATTAATTAAATTGGTCGATGTCTCCAAAACGGATTGAGATATCGAAATAAAACTAACACTTCTTTCAGGCCCTCATGAACACCTTTGATTTGATACCCATATCGAAAAATCAATTTCTGGGGTATGTCCTGCCCATCTCCTGTGCATCCTTAAATATTTGTATACACATTTTCACAACTCTTATTACAATACAATTTTTTCAAAGACATAGAGTTGCGGAAAAGTTGAAGGATAATAATTTGAAACTTTACTTTACATTACTTCCATGTCCTTGAAGGATAATTAAAAAAAGTTATATGTAGCCTATATTGCAATTATCCTTTAAATAAGTATCCACATTTTGTTGACATTTTTATGGAGGTCCTACAATCTTTGATCCCTAATACAGTCTAATGTATATAGATGACTAAAAATTCTCAAGCGATAGTGGCAAAAACCACGTACATAGTTATGCTATTTTTTTAATTTAATTTGTTTCATATGGTCTCCGGAAATTCAGTTATTCATACAAATAAAAATTGCATTTCCGATAAATAAAAGTAATATCGTTTGAATAATAGAAAAATTACTTTTTCTGAAGTTTAAAGTGTGATCTTAAAGAGTTGATGCATTAAGACTTATTTTCGGGATTTAGCTCTAGTAATGCCGGGATTTTCGGAACCTAAAAAGCACCGGGATTGGCATCCCTAATAGGTATGTTTTCACTTAAATCTACTTTTATGGTAGTACACGTGCCATTTTTTTCAGTCATTGCGAACACTTTTTTAAATTGTTCCTTTTTTTGCGTAGGTAGTTGCTAAACAATATTTTAAATTTTTTTATGAATGTCAAAGTTTCTTTATGTGATTCTGTTTGCTAAATAACTTGCAAAAGTATATACAAATACTGCCAGGGCCCAACAAAATACCGAAATATGTACTTACAAAAAGTGAGCGATAACATTTTTTTAAAGGAGAATATTTTTTTTTAAATACAATACATACACGTCGTCGTCCGAAACGAAGACTAGCACGGTTCGTTGTTTGCGTGGAAGACTAGCATGGTTCGATCTTAGCGTGGAAGACTAAAGCTTCCATTATAGATACATAGCATAGTGAAAAATTTTCCTCTCTCGAATTGCTTTTTTAAAGTAATTATGTGATTTTTTACATATAAATCTGTAAAAAGTACCAGCACGCCTTTTCGTGTCAGTAGGTTTCGATGTTCTGAGCTTATCTATGATCAGTATATACTAATTTGAATTTAATATGAATAATATACATACATCCAAAATTTTCTATCTCTAGAATAGTTGGAGAATTTTATTCAAAATGTGTAAAAAAAAAGGTATGACACCACGCAGTTCGCTCACTGAACTTAGAATTTACGTAAAAAATCAAAAACTAACAGACTTCTAAGTCAAGTCTATGCTACCTATCGCTACTGGCTGCTTAACACGCTTCAGTTCTCTGCTTGGAAAACTAGCATAGTTTGCATGGAACTGAGTCGTGTTAGAAAGAAGGGTCTTGACCTTTTGCCCTCCGCCGTAAATTCAAGAAAACTCTGGACGAGATCAGTTGGCTTATATATAGCTTTGCAGGTTGGTGACTAAGTTTTTGTATGGTAGAACCTGTGTATTCCTATTAGAAAAAAATCTGCACCATAAGCATTGTTTACATTATTTTTTTTCTTGAAAAGTAGGGCGCTTCTCTCTAAATTTTTTCCATAAATAACACAACCCTGCAGTCAACTTAACTAGTTTTATACTAATCAAATACCACTCAGCCAGGCGGCCTCAACTAGTTCGAGTTCTGTAATTTTTCCATATTAGCAACTGGTATTTTTAACACGGCGATGTCCTACGAGATGGCAATTGTCCTTCTCTGCATCAGAACCATACCAATTGGCTGACTAGTCAGCCTCTGCATCAGGAATATACCAGTTGATATACTTGTTATTATACACATCAGTATCATACCATTTAAGATACTAGTTCGTATATACGTCAGGATCGTACCAGTTGAAAGAATAGTTCATATATACATCAGAATCATACCAGTTGGCAGACTAGTTCATATATACATCAGATTCATACTAGTTGAAAGACTAGTTCATATATACATCAGATTCATACTAGTTGAAAGACTAGTTCATATATGCATCAGAATCATACCAGTTGACAGACTAGTTCATATATGCATCAGAATCATAACAGTTTGGCAGATTAGTTCATATATGCATCAGAATCATACCTGTTGACAGACTAGTTCATATATGCATCAGAATCATACCAATTAACAGACTAGTTAAAAAAATCATCGGAATCATACCAGTTGCCATACTAGTTCATATATGCGTCAGAATCATACCAGTTGATATAGTAGTTCATTTATGCATTAGAATCATACCAGTTCACTTATGCATCATAATCATATCAGTTGACATACTAGTTAAAATTTGCATCAGAAATATACCATTTGACATACTAGTTCATATATGCATCAGAATATTACCAGTTGACATACTAGTTCATATATACATCATAATCATACCAGTTGACATACTGCTCAGTCTATGCGGCAGGACATACTAATCATTATGCCCATTCAGATCGTACCACTTGTCATACTAGTCCACGAATTTGACTTTCATTCCAGTTGGTATACTAGTCGGTCTATGCACCAGTATCATAGTCAGCCTCTACATCAGCGATATACCAGTTTATTCTTTACAAAGCAGCGGCTATTTGTATTTACCCAAACACGAAAAAGCATCTGTGAATTACAAGGTAAAAAAGAAGCAGTTAGAAGAGAAAAAGAAAAACAATTGTCCTCTTCTGCATCAGCACCAAACCAATTGGTATACTAGTCAGCCTCTACATCAGCATTATACCAGTTGATATACTAGTTTATACACAGCCAAAAATGAGCTAAAGGCTCTGAGTTCGATTCTCGGTAAAGTTGACACAAGTTTTTTTTTCTATATTTTTTAAATTATGTTATTTATTGTATTTTTAATTTAATTATTGAATTCAACTTGCAATGGCTCTTTTCAAATTCCGCATTCGTCAAGTTTGATTATATAGGTGAAGGCCCAATTGCATTCAACTTTGTAGGATCCACTTTCATTCAAAGTTTTTTAAACGTAAAGCGAAGAGAAATTTTTGCAAATGCTCAAAAACGAGGGGCGCATTTGTCAAAGTTTTATGTAATTGGGGCTTTGGAGTTGTATTTTTAGGTAAGGTAAATTAAGGTTACTCAAGGTTAAGTTTGTCGTCCACTACGGAGTTCCGGTCCCACATATATATATATAGATAAAAGTAAGTCTTATTTTTACATCAAAAAGAGTCAAAATAAGACTGCTTTCATGTTGGGCCATACACTCGAGTTAAAGGAGCATTGTTAGAGTCAATTTATATTGTTGTTGTCAATATACTCAAGTTTATGCCGCAACGTGAAAAAATGGCGGTTATATACCAACAGGTTGTCATAACCTCTAACGAGACTTTTGCCGAACTTCTCTTCCAACTTATAGTGTGCTGCTTTGATTTTTGTTGGGATTTTCCACATAGTAGAATCCCGGGACGGACACTCCTAAATCGACACCGTTACTCCTCCAGATCTTTTCTTTTCGGCCAGGTTTGTTTGGATGTCCGGCACCTTGGGGGTTGTTGCCACCTTTCGTTGGCTTGGAGTACACACTCCGTCAAGCCAACGAAAGGTAGCAACAATCCCGAGGGTGCCGGACATCCAAACAAACCTGGCCAAAATGGGATTATAAAAAATCTAGAGGGATCATAAAAGATCTGAATACAGTTACTTCAACAAAAAATACCGTTCAAACAACCAAAATTTGGTCAACTTCAGGATAACAGCACGAGATTGTTGATTTTACCAGTGCCTTTTTCCTGTGTATATACACAAGAAATATAGCAGTTGACATACTAGATCATATATACATCAGGATCATATTTGTATTTACCCAAACACGAAAAAGCATCTGTGAATTACAAGAGAAAAAAGAAGCAAACCAAAAATTTCAAATAATGTTTGCATAGTACCATGTACTACAATAGATCGTACTAATGGTTGCGGTGTAATAAGGCCTTATAATAATAATGTAGTATGAAAAGGAATTTTTCTAATTAGTATTTTTCTAAAATAGATTAGACTTTTTCTGACTACACCTTTTTCAGTTTATATTCAGAAAGTAGCAATTTACATTTAGAAAATTACAATTCATATTCAGGATTTCCATTTGATATTCAGAAAAATACAATTGACATTCAGAAAATTACAATTGATATTCAGAAAAATTTCTGAATATAAACTGAAAAAGGTGTAGTATAATTTCAACCCGAGATTCATACATACTTACGTACTAGTACGAACCAGGATTTTTGTGACTAGTATGATTTCGCCCAGCAAATTATAGTTGTATACTAGTATGTTTTCTGATTAAAATGGCATTTATTGGTTTAAGGGTAATCAGCAAAGAACTAGTATAAAAACATCCATAAAATGTATAGTAAACGAGTTAGGTGTCTGCTGATTAGTTTGGAATTGATTAGTTTGAAGGTAGTCAGAAATTAACTAGTATGAATACACCACAAAATTTTTAGGCGTAGAACTATAATGTTGCTGAGTAGTTTGGCATTGACTGGTTTAAAGCTAATCAGAAATGAACTAGTATGAATACACCACAAAATGTATAGTCATTGAACTATATTGTTTGCTGAGTAGCTTGGCCTTGACTGGTTTGAAGCTAATTAGCAATTAACTAGTATAAATACACCACAAAATGTATAGTCAATGAACTAGAATTTTCGTATTGTTTGCTGAGTAGTTCGACATTGACTGGTTTAAAGGTGATCAGAAATGAACTAGTATAAATACACCAGAAAATATATAGTCAATGAACTATATTGTTTGCTGAGTAGTTTGGCCTTGACTGGTTTGAAGCTAATCAGCAATGAACTAGTATAAATACACCACAAAATGTATGGTCAATGAACTTATTGTTTGCTGAGTAGTTGGGCATTGACTGGTTTAAAGGTGATCAGAAATGAACTAGTATGAATACACCACAAAAGGTACAATCAATGAACTACATTGTTTGCCGAGTAGCTTGGCAATGACTGGCTTAAAGGAAATCAGAAATGAACTAGTATGAATACACCACAAAATGCATAGTCAATGAACTAGAATTTTCGCTGAGTAGTTTGGCATTGAATGGTTTAAAGGAAATCAACAATGAACTGGTATGCATATGCCACAAAATGCAGAGTCAATGAACTATATTGTTTGCTAAGTAGATCGACATTGACTGGTTTAAAGGTGATCAGAAGTGAACTAGTATGAATACACCACAAAATGTATAGTCATTGAACTATATTGTTTGCTGAGTAGCTTGGCCTTGACTGGTTTGAAGCTAATTAGCAATTAACTAGTATAAATACACCACAAAATGTATAGTCAATGAACTAGAATTTTCGTATTGTTTGCTGAGTAGTTCGACATTGACTGGTTTAAAGGTGATCAGAAATGAACTAGTATAAATACACCAGAAAATATATAGTCAATGAACTATATTGTTTGCTGAGTAGTTTGGCCTTGACTGGTTTGAAGCTAATCAGCAATGAACTAGTATAAATACACCACAAAATGTATGGTCAATGAACTTATTGTTTGCTGAGTAGTTGGGCATTGACTGGTTTAAAGGTGATCAGAAATGAACTAGTATGTATACACCACAAAATGTATAGTCAATGAACTATATTGTTTGCTGAGTAGTTCGACTTTGACTGGTTTAAAGGTGATCAGAAATGAACTAGTATGAATACACCACAAAATGTATAGTCAATGAACTATATTATTTGCTGAGTAGTTCGACGTTGACTGATTTAAAGGTGATCAGAAATGAACTAGTATGAATACACCACAAAATGTATAGTCAATGAACTATATTGTTTGCTGAGTAGTTTGGCCTTGACTGGTTTGAAGCTAATCAGCAATGAACTAGTATAAATACACCACAAAATGTATAGTCAATGAACTATATTGTTTGCTGAGTAGATCGACATTGACTGGTTTAAAGGTGATCAGAAGTGAACTAGTATGAATACACCACAAAATGTATAGTCATTGAACTATATTGTTTGCTGAGTAGCTTGGCCTTGACTGGTTTGAAGCTAATCAGCAATTAACTAGTATAAATACACCACAAAATGTATAGTCAATGAACTAGAATTTTCTCTGAGTAGTTTGGCATTGACTGGTTTTAAAACTAATCAACAATGAACTGGTATGCATATGCCACAAAATGGTTAGTCAATGAACTAGTATGTTTGCTGAGTAGTTCGGAATTTGACTGCAGGGAAGCAACAGGTTATCATAAACTCTAATGAGATTTTTGCCGAGCTTCTCTTTCAACTTGTGGTGTGCTGCTTTCGCTACATTTTTTTGCCGACTCCTAACGGCAGTTGCCGAGCAAATGAGTTTTTGCTGAGAAGCATCTCACAGAAATACACCCGGAGAGTTTGCCAAACTACCGCCGAGGGGCGATCCCGTTTTTTAGAAAAATTCTTTTTCTAAATAATTTTTAATGTTGCTTTTGCCGGGTTCTTATACCCGACGACTTGGTGTAGTAGGCGGAACACACTACCAGTATAATGTGTCCTTCCATTTCATAAATAAAAAATTGTAAAATTTTTTATTTGTGAAAGTTATGAGCGAAAATAGTAATGTGCTAATTTAAAAAAAGCGAACTGTTTGGGTTCGGGTGGTTTGCCGTCCTGATGGAGGAATCGGATGGAGAGGCTTAGGTGCCAATCCACGTGTAGCGAAGTATGGAGAAATCGAGGTGATCACACCAAGATTTGGATAGATATGGTAAAGTACGTCGAGGCGGTAGCACTAAGACGACGAGTGAATGGACAATAAAAGGCACTTGACCCTAATTGTCGGGACGATAGATAAGTGAAAGGTAGGCAGTGGAATGCAGTTCATTAATTTCTCAAATCTTTATTCTAAATTCTTGGTTTATATACTAATTGGATCTTATGATTACGTTGACAGTGCATTGCTCTTGACTTCGGCAATACTAGTTTACTAGTCAGCAGTCTACCGTTCTAGGTCGCTAGTAAGTAAAATTGCTGACCACCGTAATAGGTCGCGTGAACGTTGAAATGACGCAATCGCTACTCAGCACTCTTGCTCGTTCTAGAATTTCCTGCAAACAAATATACCGGCGTCTGCATATTTGGACAGAAATGAACACGAACCTTTTCGAACCATGAAGTATAATAATACATAATACATACTAGAACTGCCTGCCTATATAGATATACACTGAAAAAAAAAAAAAAAATCTTCAAGAAAAAGCCGTCAAATTAACAGTAAACCCTGTCATTTTTCGTCTAACAGTGGGTAATATCAATTTTGAAAGTGACCCCCTATCATTCTTAGAATATATTATCATATTGACATGAATTACTGTAAACTTGAAAGTGGACACTATCATATTGACATGAATTACTGTAAATTTGAAAGTGGACTCATATCATTAATTGATATTTTTCAAAAATCAAATGTTTTTGCTGCCAATTTTACAGTAAATACTGTAATATTTACAGTATTACCATAATCGCTTTGAAAGTGGTTTTGATATGTTACTTTCAATGTGCACTTTCAAACATTTTATTTCAGTGTATGCATAAATCTTTTTTTGAGGAAACGTGAGGAAACCGATTTAAAGGTAAAAGAGTGATATTTCCCACACATTTAAAAATTAGATTAGCTATAACTTTTTTGTTTAAGACTTAATGAAAAATCACTGATAAACAAAACCTTAATGTAATGAAGTTAGGAGTTGAAATTAATACCATTAAATATTTGATAGATATCGTTGGTAGATTTGCAATTATAACCCTAACATTATCGCCGATACTGGTGATACTAACTAATTGGTAGTTCATGCTGCTTCTGATGCTAATGTTTTGAATGCTGCTTCCAGTTCTGCCGTGGACAATTCGTCAAGTGCCAACATTGATAATATTCAAGCGTCATAAAAAAGTGACGCATCGTAATAACCGTATTATCGGCTCTAATGTTGAAACAGAGCTGGGTCAAAGAGAATATATCAACAAGAGCCGTCACTCGTTATAAAGGCAAGGAAAAATATGGATGCCGTTTTCTTTCAGGGTTTCAGTAATTGTGTTTTGTGAATTCGACAGCTGGTAAATTTTTGTTTCGACTCTTGTGTTATTTCAGTTCTCGTCTATTTTCTTTTACACATTTTGTTTTGATTAGACAATAACATATTTATATCGAAATTACCGAAACCCTGAAAGAAAACGGCATCCATCTTGTTCGTTGCTTTCATAACGAGTGGTGGCTCTTGTTGATATATTCTCTTTGGCTGGGTGTAATTGTTCGTCGCAAATGGCTGCACTTATCGTCGTTCGTAGCCACTGTAACGTCAGATGATATAATTGCTTAAGTGGCTAATCGTGCGGACATTAATCCCAACTCGCTGTTGTGTTATGAGCTTGGCCGAAGTGGTGCTGACCCAAGAGCCATGAGATATGCTAATTTTAAGCTTGGATTCCCGCTAACACACTTAAGTGTTCAAATCAAATATGTGGCCCGCAACGTTGCAGTTCGACCTTTTGATTTTTTTCAAGAGGACCTTCAGACTCAGCTCAAGAAGTAAGGGGCCCCTATACTGCTGGTAATCGTAAAATTAAAATATATTACCACAATGCATCTGGACTTAGAACCAAATCTGAGTCCGTCTACACTTTCAGCTCTGACTTAGAGTACGACTGCTTTGTTATAACTGAGACTTGGCTTAATGCTAATTTTTTCGATGCTGAGTTTTTCAACCCTGAACTATATGATGTTTGTCGTAAAGATAGAGACTTTACTAAAACTGGTCTTAGCAGGGGCGGTGGTGTTCTTATTGCTGTACGCAAGTATCTTTGTGCTTCGTTACTTCAGCTGACTTCAGCTAACTCTTTATCTGAAGCATCTAATCTGTTTGCAAATTATTTTTCTCCTAATTATATCTTATACGGCTGATACATTAGCGCAAATTCCGAATTAACTGCGCTTTTGGGAGTTAACTTGAGCATAATCTTCATTATAAAATTAAGAAGATTTGAGCAGTTTTAAAAAATTTGCACTGGCAACACTCTGTACATAAATAGACAACAACAGCAAGAAACACTAGGAAATTAAGGGTAGCTGACAGATAGGCGTCGCGCTGGTTTGTAAAATCTGACTTTCGACAGCTAGATGTCGCCGAGGTAGGTAAGAATATGGTGCAATAACACCCAAATTAGTTATTATCAATGCTGTTAATCTTCAATTTTGTGTGTATCAGGGTAAAATTTGGATCTGATTAAAGAAGATTTATTGGAGATAATCTCCGTGTGTGTATCCATAGCATTAGACAATGATAGTGATGTCATACCCGATGAAATAGTGTCAAGTTTCGCTACTTCCATTAACTTCGGTAAGTTAAGTTTAACAGAATTAGATATTGCCAATGGTATAAAGCAGCTTAAGATGTCAAACACAACTGACCCCGATGGAATTTCAGCTGTGTTATTGAAAAATTGCTCTTCTTTAATTGATCCGTTACTGTATATTTTCAATAAGTCTCTGTCTTCTGGCATTTTTATAGATTCGTTGAAACTAACTGGTATCACGCCTATCCTTAAGAGCGGCAATAAAAACAACATTGAAAACTATAGGCCGATCTCCAAACTAACCACCGTGTCGAAACTGTTTGAGTGCATAGTTAAGGATAAGATATATTTTGAGGTAAAATACTTGCTTTGTCCTCAACAGCATGGATTTGTTCCCTAATTAATTTGGCTGTGTTCACCGAAGACTGTTGGGATTCTTTTCAAAAAGGATGCCAGATTGACACTGTTTACACGGACTTTTCAAAGGCCTTTGACAGGGTATCCCATGGAGTGCTTTTAGCTAAACTTGAAAGGTTAGGATTCTCTATTATTGAAGTGGATTTCATCCTATTTAATCAACAGACGTTGCGTTGTTCGCCTGGACGGCGTGTCTTCTTTTTCTTTTGTAGCTTCTTCTGGGGTTCCCCAGGGAAGCGCCCTTGGACCTTTGCTGTTTATTTTGTTTATTAATGATATTTCCTCATGCTTTTCAAAATGTAATTTCCTTCTCTATGCGGATGACTTGAAAATTTATTATGAAATTAAGTCCTTAGAAGATTCTTTCATCCTACAAGGCGAGCTTGATAAGTTATACCAGTGGTGCGATCGTAATCGCTTGTTTCTTAACATTGCTAAGTGTCAATATACCCCTTATGGTAGAATTTTATTCAATATTCCAACATCGTACGGTTTTTTGAATGTTGCGCTAAAAAAGGTTGATAAAATTAAAGACTTAGGTGTTTATTTTGACCCCAAACTCAGCTTTACTACTCACATAAACTTTGTTATTTCTAAGGCGTATCCTATGTTGGCTTTTATTCGACGTAACTGTTCGTCGTTTACGGACCCATAGAATCTAAAGATTTGGTATACGTCTCTAGTTCGTCGAAACTAGAATATGCAGTATTTATCTGGAGGCCTTTTCATGCCGTTCATATTAGGAGATTGGAGTCGGTGCAGAGGGCTTTCACGTTTTGCCTTGCAGCGGATGAACTTTGCGGACCCAATCCCTTCCTATCGATCTCGTTGCTTGCTTATAAGTCTCATGACCAGGGTTGCCACTTTAGAGTTTTTTCCTACCAAAATCCAACTGAAAACCTACCAAAATGGACTTCATCCTACCAATATATTTTTCACAGCATCAACATTTTTTATGATTTTTTTCTCGTTTCCAGATCGTATAACCAGGTTTAATCGAATCATGTTAAAAAAGGCTCAAAGAGATATTGTGACATTATCTAAGGGCCAGCGCTCATTTAGATTTAAAAGTTGCAGTTTGACTTCAAAGTAGGTCCACACATATTTCAGCGAACATCCTCTTAAGAGAATGTCACAATATCTAATGGTGTGTCGTCTGGCTTTCCAAAATTTTGGTACTTTGACAGGGACGTGTTTTAAGGGTGATCATTTCAGATACTGGAATGCTTACGCGCATTATTTGGATGTTTGAGATCAGTATTTTGATAGATGTGTTGAATAGTGGGCAAAGCTTTTATTCACTATAAACTTCCAAAAATATATGATAGGAGGTTCCAGATCAATAGCGATCATACATCTTTGGTATAAAATCTCCTTTTTCCAGGATCACTAGAGTGAGGCTTTACCTTTGAAAGTATTCACTTTTCAACAAGACAGTGATGTTACTTGAACGAATCCCGGCAACTCCGGTGTCCCGGGATTATCTCATATTCAGTCCAAAAAGGTCGAAGAAGAATCGAAAGACGCGTTTTGACTTAATCCGAAAACGAGAACTCGATAGTTTATTGCCCACAGGAGCTATTTCAACTAATAAAGGAGTTCTGTACATAAATGCCATGGGTCACGCCGGAACTTTGGGATCGGACCCAACAAAGTTATGTATTGGTTGTTTGCCAATAACTTTTCACTAAAAAAAATGTTAATTTCGAACGAAGGTAAAAACCTACCAAAATTCAAGTCGTCCTACCATCCTAGCAACAGGAAAAAAAACCTACCAATTTTGGTAGGAAAAGCCCAAATATCACATCCTCATGACTCTAGACTCGAGGAGTTCACTGTTGTCAATGTGTGTTGTCTATGATATTGTTAATGGCTCAATCGAGTGCTCATACTTGCTCAGGAAAATAAGTTTTAATGTACCTTCACGGATTCTTCGTTGTAACGAGAACTTTTTCGTGGGTTTGGCTAGAACTGTTTACGCGATGAATGCTCCTATAAGACGGACACTTTCGGAATTAAATAGCTTTTCTTTTTCTTCGGGATTTGACTTTTTTTATAACAAGTTTACTTTTAAGAGCCTGCTAATAAGGCACATAACATAGCCATTATTTCAAATTATTGTATATACATAGAACATATTAAGTCTATTACCATTTTGTTATACAGTCTGTAAACATATTGTTTCTTGATTATTGAATAAATATAAATATAAATATTCAATATGGTTGAGGCAATACATATGTTTTTCCTCATCTTCAGATTTTTCTTTATTCCTTCGATTAGTTTTTAAACCATAATACCTTTGCACTCCATAATTGCCGCACGTTGTCAATTATATGAAAAGTAGAAGAAAATAATATTCCTAGACTACGAAAAGTAAGCAGATTATCGTTAATGATTTATTACAATAGAAAAGCGCCAATCGTGAGGGAAAAGCAAGTAAGAAATATGTGAGTTGCTGAAATCACAAAAATGCAGAAATAAGTTGTTGCTTTTAATATTCCTTTTCTCATTGCCATGTGACATCTTTTAGATGTACATACATACAAATATTTTCTGAAAACCCTGGCCACAACAAAGTAAGATGGAAAACTATGTCAGTGCTATCAAAGTATAGTTTTCATAAACTAATCTCATGCACCTGATAAGAAAGCATTGTATGTAGCTTGGAAGAGATTGTGTAGAAATAGTTTTTTGCAGTGATCCATTGTTCAATTTTTCACCAGATAAGAATATTTCTTATTAACCACATTCTATGCATGTGAGATCTTGTTGCAAATGAATATGGATGTTTCATCAATGCTTTTTTGATAAATCACTATTGAAATGGTACCCATATAAACTATTGATAAATTCTAAATAGTTTAAAAAAAAACAAAATTTTATATAATTTAACATCTGCTTTCAGTAAGTTTCGAACTCTGCTCCTCTGGCACGTTAGCCCTGTATTCTACCACTCGGCTACGGCATTTTATAAAATTTTAGGAAAAATGTTCAATCATATATAAATAATAATAAATAATAAGAAATTCAAAAAATTTTGAATTAAACAAGTAAGGAAGTCTAAGTTCGGGTGAAACCGAACATTACATACCCAGCTGTGCACATAAAGTGGGCGTGATCGTTCACCGATTTTTCTTATTTTCTGTGGTAGTACTCTACATAAACATAACATGCCTGGTACCTAGTTTCGTAAATCTATCTCACACCGTTCTGAAGTTGTTAGCAGTCGAATTTAAAAATTGCTTGACTCATAAGTGGGCGGTGCCACGCCCACTTTCCAAAATTTTGAAAAAATTATGTAAAGAATATGAAAGTTGATGTATGTACCAAATTATATTATTATAGCGAAATCAGTTAATTAGATATGGACTTTTCAATATTTCCACCTCCTTTCAATATAACTTTTATGAAAAAGTAGGCGTGGTCGCGAAGCGATTTCGTTTATTTTCTATAGCTGAATTTACCACAACAATAGTATGTCCTCTACGAAATTTCGTTATACTAGCATAAACTGTTCTGAAGTTATTAAGAGTCAAAATTTTAAAATTTCTTCAAATATACGTGGGCGGTACCACGCCCCCTTTTCAAAAATTTTTATAAAATCGGCCTTAGAACATCTAAATTAATACATATTGCAAATTTTATCATTGTAGCTGCTTCTAATATTGAATTAACCCATTTTATACGTTTTTCGAAATTTTCGATATCGAAAAAGGGGCGTGGTTATGGTCCGATTTTACCCAATTTCAATAGCAATCTATTCTGAACCCAAATATGTACGCATGCCAAATTTGGTGAAGATATCTCATTATTTGCTCAAGTTATCGTGTTAACGGACAGACGGACGGACGGACGGACGGACGGACGGACGGACGGACGGACGGACGGACATGGCTCAATCAAATTTTTTTTCGATCCTGATCATATTGATATATGGAAGTCTATATCTATCTCGATTCCTTTATACCTGTACAACCAACCGTTATCCTAACAAAGTTATAATACCCTGTGTACAAGTACAGCTGGGTATAAAAAAAAAAGCTCCAAAAAGTTGTAATATTGTTAGAAAATCCATAGTAAAAATTGTTGAACTATTATGATTATTCGTCCCAGAAAAATTTACATTTCGCCAATATATATTAATGCGCTGTCTCTACCATTGCTACTATGCAGTAAATATGGATATGGATATACCGACAATAGAAATTCATATGACGACCATATATATTGACGTGCCGTTCAAATATATTAGTGTTGGGCAGTATTGATTCCAAAAGTACTCAGTACTCGATGCTGAAAAGTAATCGACAGTACCCGATTCTTAAAAGTATCGATACTGACTATTACTACTATTACTACTTAATACCCGAAATGTACTCAGTGTCTAAGTAGCAATTAGTACTTAGTAATACGAAGTACTCAATACCGAAAATGCACTCGATACAGAAAATGTACTACATACAGAAAATGTACTACATACAAATTCCACGAGTTTTATGTGGTGACGAATAATTCTTAATTTTGTATAAAGGGGTTAAAGTAATACAAATACGAAATAATTATAAAAACATATTTTTATTAAAAACGTTTGACGTAACGAGGTGGTATTAAGTTATATAGGTAAATACAATAAAGGTAACAAAAAACAAGTAAGGAAAGCTGTCCTAAGCTAAATACCTTTCATGAATAAGCGTCACGATTTTCACTGTTTGATCCCAGTACAGCCTGTGTAAATTTAACTTAAGCTCATACCGAAATTATCGGAACTATCGATTATATGGGGGCGATGTGTGGTCCAATCTCATTGATTTTTGAACACCGACATTCCAAATTCTAAAATAGCAATAGTTACGAACTTTCACGTTCCTACCTACATATATAACTACAGGAGTTATCTACCAAAATCCGTTTATTGGAACAATCGATTGTATGGGGGCTATGTGAAATATTTATCCCATTTCGATGATTTTCAACATCGATATTTCAGATATAAAAATAATAGTACGTCCAAAATTTCACGTTCCTACGTGTTTAATTACAGGAGTTATAGCCCAAAATCCGTTTATCGGAATAATCGATTGTATGGGAGCTATGTGAAATATATATCCCATCTCGATGATTTTCAACATCGATACTTCACATATAAAAATAGCAACAGGTCCAAAATTTCACGTTCCTACGTGTTTAATTACAGGAGTTATAGCCCAAAATCCATTTATCGGAACAATCGATTGTATGAGAGCTATGTGAAATATTTATCCCATCTCGATGATTTTCAACATAGATATTTCACATATAAAAATAGCAATACTGACAAAATTTCACGTTCCTTGGTGTTTAATTACAGGATTTATAGCCCAAAATCCGTTTATCGGAACAATCGATTGTATGGGGGCTATGTGAAATATTTATCCCATCTCGATGATTTTCAACATCGATATTTCACATATAAAAATAGCGATACCTACAAAATTTCACGTTCCTACGTGTTTAATTACAGGAGTTATAGCCCAAAATCCGTTTATCGGAATAATCGGTTGTATGGGAGCTATATGTAATATCGGTCCGATCTTGCTGGTTCCGACAAATGATTCCTATATTGGAAAATGGTGGCCGCATACAAAATTTCAGCCAAATATCTCAAAAACTGAGGGACTAGTTTGCGTTCAAACAGACAGACAGACAGACAGACAGACAGACAGACAGACGGACAGACGGACATGGCTAAATCAACTCATCTCGTCATCCTGATCATTTCGGTATACTTATTGATGGGTCTATCTCTTCTTCTTCTCATACTTACAAACATCGGACCAAAGTTATAATACCATTTCATGTTCATGAAAGGTATAAATAGATTGTACATATATGTATCTTACTTCTTAATAATATTATAAATGTGAATGTAGCGATGTTTGGATATTTGGATGTTTGGATGTCCAGACGTTTACTTTTGTTCCTCAATAACGTGAGAATGGCAAGACGGATTTTGTTGAAATTTAGGTTAGGCGGACAGCTAATAGTCTGGAAGGAGGTATAGGCTATTTTTTTTTTTTAATTTTGGGGGGTCCGGCCATGCTAGGGACCGATACTTTTCGATTTTTTGGTTTTTACATATAACTCTGAGTACATTTGACCTAAACTTATGATATTTCGAATACAGGTGTAGAAACTTCGAACAATATGGGTATCAAACGAAACTGGAAGGTGCCAGGTCTCATTTGGACTTCGATATTTCGATAAATTTATCGATAACTGAGTTATCAGTCGAAATGAGATTGCCGAGAAACCTTAAATTTTCCTTACAATATGGGTATCAAACGAAAGGGGATGACCCCAGGTTTCATTTGGACTTCGATATATTTCGATAAATTTATCGATAACTGAGTTATCGGTGAAAATGTAATTGCCCAAAAACCTTAAAATTGCCCTACAATATGGGTATCAAACGAAAGGGGATGGCCCCAGTTTTCTTTTGTACTTCAATATATTTCGATAAATTTATCGATAATGAGTTATCGGCGAAAACGAGATGGCTCAAAAGCCTTAAAATTGACCAACAATATGGGTATCAAACGAAAAGGGATGGCCCCAGGTTTCATTTGGACTTCGATATATGTATTTCGATAGATTTATCGATAACTGAGTTATCGGTCAAAACGTGATCGCCCAAAAACATCAAATTATTTAATCAATCTACCTTTCCCCATTGATGGGAATTTTGAAAATTTTAAATACCCTTGGTAAATGCTTCAGTATTCAATAATCTTACTAATATTATAAATGTGAATGTAGCGATGTTTGGATATTTGGATGTTTGGATGTTTGGATGTCCAGACGTTTACTTCTGTTCCTCAATAACGTGAGAATGGCAAGACGGATTTTGTTGAAATTTGGTAGGCAGACAGCTAATAGTCTGGAAGGAGGTATAGGCTATTTTTTTGTTTATTTTTGGGGGGTCCGGCTATGCTAGGGACCGATACTTTTCGATTTTTTTGTTTTTCCATATAACTCTGAGTACATTTGACCTAAACTTATGATATTTCGAATACAGGTGTAGAAACTTCGAACAATATGGGTATCAAGCGAAACTGGAAGGTGCCAGGTCTCATTTGGAGTTCGATATATTTCGATAAATTTATCGATAACTGAGTTATCAGTCGAAATGAGATTGCCCAGAAACCTTACATTTTCCCTACAAGATGGGTATCAAACGAAAGGGGATAACCCCAGGTTTTATTTGGACTTCGATATATTTCGATAAATTTATCGATAACCAAGTTATCGGTGAAAATGTTATTTAACAAAAACCTTAAAATTACCTTACAATATGGGTATCAAACGAAAGGGAATGGCCCCAGGTTTCATTTGGACCTCAATATATTTCGATAAATTAATCGATAACTGAGTTATCGGTGAAAATGTGGTTGCTCAAAAACTTTAATTTTTCCCTACAATATGGGTAACAAACGAAAGGGGATGACACCAGGTTTCATTTGAACTTCGATATATTTCGATAAATTTATCGATAACCGAGTTATCGGTGAAAATGTTATTGAACAAAAACCTTAAAATTACCTTACAATATGGGTATCAAACGAAAGGGAATGGCCCCAGGTTTCATTTGGACCTCAATATATTTCGATAAATTAATCGATAACTGAGTTATCGGTGAAAATGTGGTTGCTCAAAAACTTTAATTTTTCCCTACAATATGGGTAACAAACGAAAGGGGATGACACCAGGTTTCATTTGACCTTCGATATATTTCGATAAATTTATCGATAACCGAGTTATCGGTGAAAATGTTATTGAACAAAAACCTTAAAATTTCCCTACAATATGTGTAACAAACGAAAAGGAAAGGCTGCAGGTTTCATTTGGACTTCGATATATTTCGATAAATTTATCGATAACTAAGTTATCGGTGAAAATGTAATTGCCCAAAAACCTTAAAATTGCCCTACAATATGGGTATCAAACGGAAGGGGATGGCACCAGTTTTCATTTGGATTTCAATATATTTCGATAAGTTTATTGATAACTGAGTTATCGGTGAAAAATCCTTAAAATTGCCCTAAAATATGGGTATCAAACAAAAGTGGATGGCCCCAGTTTTCATTTGGACTTCAATATATTTCGATAAATTTATCGATAATTGAGTTATCGGTGAAAACGAGATGGCTCAAAAGCCTTAAAATTGGCCAACAATATGGGTATCAAACGAAAAGGGATTGCCCCAGGTTTCATTTGGACTTCGATATATGTATTTCCATATATTTATCGATAACTGAGTTATCGGTCAAAACGTGATCGCCCAAAAACATCAAATTATTTAATCAATCTAACTTTCCCCATTGATGGGAATTTTGAAAATTTTAAATACCCTTGGTAAATGCTTCAGTATTCAATAATATTATATAAATATCAAAGTTTGAAGTTTAGATGAACTATTCGATAAATGCTTTCTGAGACATTTATATCCATACTTAAAGCCAAAGCAATATTTAACTTTAGAAACCTCACTTTAAATCGATTTCAAGGATATGTATATTAAATAAAATTTTTGAACCCCGTTTTTCAATACATACTATTTTTTCAAAACTCTAGGAACATAGACAAATAATTGATCTTCCAACAGTTTTTTATTTGACCCATCTACCTAACTTGGTGAACTTCGACGACCGAATTTTTACTTCAAATGTTGAAAGGGCACTTCGCAGGGGCGGACAAGGCCGCGGGTATATACTAGTATTTTATATTTACAGACATTTTGAAAATGTATATTAAAAAATAAATTATTTTAAAGCAATTCAGTTTCGATGTGAGATTTATAACTATAAAATTAAGTTGGGTAAATGAACATAAATTCAAGAAAACTAAAGTCCTGCCAAACCGGCTTGTAGTTGCATACAAACTAATTTTCGGGTACATTATGGTGATTCAAATAAAAAAATTTGTTTTTTTTTTCGGTCTTACCCCTTGAAAAGTAAGGTATTAATGAGAAAGTAAACCTCCCAAAAAATTTGCTTTGTAACTTAACCTTTAGGGGTACATAGCTGTTTTTTTTTCACTTTTCCCATACATTTTGTATAGGGAAATGGGATCTTTTTCAAAGAAATTTTTCCTTTTTTTAAATTTATTTCAAAAAACTTTACATATTCTTAAAGTGGAGGCTTTGAAGTTTCCAAAATGGTAAGCCGGGTGCTTGTTGTAAAATATAGACCTACCAGCAGAACTTGATAAAAAGTACCCGATAATTGAAAGTACCCGATGCTTAAAAGTATCGATACCAAAGTAGTAACTACTCAAAAGTACTCGATACTGCCCAACACTAAAATATATTAGCATTCTATCCATAAATATAGAAAATAGTACATAATTTCATTAGTACATAATTCATTATTCATAACATTCAATGCATTTCTCTCAGTGTAGTTATTTCCTTAATAATACTTTTTTCTCTTACATTGACATTTGCAACAGGTTACCCATCTCCTTGATTTTGTTTTTGCAATTGGCTTAATTCTAGTTAAGAAAGCGAATCTTGGTGTTAACCTTGTTTTGCCATCGTTATTTCTGTGATTTGTTGTTGCTTTATCTTGTTTTCTCGATGTTCCTTTCACTTTGTTGCTTGTTACCTTTTAATTGTTTCTAATTATTTCGCTTGATTATTTACGAACAGAAAAAGTTGCGCAACAATAACAACTATGGCGAAGTTAACGGTAAAAGGGATTACATACCTATACTTATTTATACCAGTTTACTGATTTCTCTGAATATGCAAATATTAGGGTATTGGATGTGTTTTTTGGACTTTACTTTGAATAATAAAACGGTTTGTTTTGAAAATCCTCTCCCAATATGAGATTTTTATTGAAATAGAAATGTCCTCCGCCTGAGAATTTTATATTTTTTCTTGGTAGTGGCAAAAAAAAAAAAATACTTGTTCTCTAATTCTCATAGGACAAGTCAACAATCTACAAAAAGAGTTAAATATAAAAAAATTTTAAGATATTCAAAATTAAAATTTAACATTTGTTTTTAACTAATTTCAATAGTTTTTGACTACACGGCTAAAAAAATGAACCTAAATTTTAAACCCGTATAAAGTTTAATCAATTTCTCAAACTTTTTTGTACAATATTTCAAACCGTCCAAATACCTACAAAGATTTTAAATTTCTTTTGGTTTCGATTTAAAATCTAAATGAAAAAGCTGTCTAAATTTTTTATTTTTGGTTTGTTTTAATGTAATTGAATTTTTCCCACAAAAACTTCATGTGCGTCATAGCTCAGCGGTAGAGCAGTCGGCTGTGACTCCTGATCATTTTCGTTCGAGTTCTGTCAGCTGCCACATTTTTTTTTAGTTTTATTTTATTCTTAAAACCTTTAGGTCTAAAGTTTAAACTTTTGGGTTTGAAAATTCAAAATTATTTTTGAAACCTTATTCAAGATTGAATTTTGCCTACAACATTTATGTGTGCGATGTAGCTCAGTGGTAGAGGAGACGGGCATGATGCGGGGAGTCTTGGTTCGAATTCCCACCAACGGACACAAAATTTATTTTATCTTTAAAAACTTGTTAAAACATTTCTTGTTTATAATTGAAACCCGATTCATTTAGCCAATTTTCATGAAAACTGGTCTAGATTGAATTTGAATCCAAATTTGGTTTGGTCATATATGTAGTCCAAAAAAGTTTAAAATTTAGGTTGAAATTTTTAGCCGTGTAAACTAAAAAAAAAAAATTCTGTAGAAGCAAAAAACCAAATACACCCTACAGCGAAAGCAACTAGTTGAAAACTAATTTACAACTAGTTGGTGCGCCGGGCCCAACTAGTCAGTGTTCTGTCTTTGTTCCATATACGAAATGTCAATTGTCAGCCTAGTCATTGTCTACTAGTCTTGATATACTAGAATAATACTAGTTGTATAATACCAGCCCCATACTAGTTCAACCTGGACTAGTATTATTTCCAAATAATGAACTAGTCCACATAATAATCCCAAAGGGACTAGTATGAAATATACTACTCCCATACTAGTCCAAACGCTGTGCACCTGGGATAGTATAATTTCAACCAGAATTTTCATGACTTAGAGAGATGAGAGATTGGAAACTTGACACGTGCTTTAAAACTCGGTGACAACTCTAAATTTTATTGAAGAAAATTCCGAGGGGTGGAATCGGGAACCTTGTAAGATCAAAACAGGAATCTTGTGATCTACTTTCAACCAACTTCTCGCCACCTAGGGGTTTGAAACTTAGCAAATCTCCATTGCCAAATTAATGTAATCAATTCCTTGGACCCCAAATGGAACTTTCAATCATCTAGTTTTGTGTGTAAGGAAAAATGTGACGACTTAGGATTCTAAGTACCTACTCAACACAATTTCAAACAAATTTAAAAGTTGCACGTGTTAAGAAAGATTCATAATTTGGTGTTAAAAGAAAACCAACTTTGTTCATTTTAAGAAATTTTTTTACATTTTTGAAAGCCCTAAATTTGCATAAAATAAATGTATATGGCAAAAGTTTAGACCTTTGAAAGATTTAAATATTCATTAAATACCGACTATAAATTTTTAGAAAGCTTATCATAAATCGACGTAAGACAGGGAGACGTGTAAAAATTTCACCCTGATGAAGGTTATCGCGCATAAATGAAATATATTGGTATACAATTTTAAAACATCTGTATTTTTAATTTCACTACATCGGACCTCGAGCCGGCAAAAGAAAAACTTTATGGAAAAGAAAGGTCGCCAAAAACTTTGATTTAAATTGATTTAATTTTAATCAATATATAAAATGAATAATTTGATCTCGCATTTGGAATTCTCTTTGTGCACATCGATATACATATCAGATAAAATGTAACAAATAAAGTAACTGTGTTATATGAATTGTTTGCTAACACCCACAATAAAATATGCATTACAATGTAATCTAATATTCGGCTTTCGCACCCAATTGTATAATATTTATGTACATTCAAATTTTCACTGACACCAGCAAAATTTTAAATTCCAGGAAATACGGATCAAGTTATTTGAAATTTTATCTATAGTATATAGCCGTGAGCATGGTTGCCATACTGAAGTTATGACTGGAACGCAATAGTTGTGAAAACTACCAAATATTACAAACAATAGGGTTCGAAGGCAACTCTTTCTTTTCTCCTGCAATCTTTGTTTGCATTTACTTTTGCTAATGTTATAAATATAAATTTTGTATCGCAATCATAAACACTTCATTAGAAAAAACGAAAACTGGCGAAAGTGAACCTACTAACAAAGCCCAAGAAAAGAGGACAATTTTTGCTCCAAATAGATCAAAGTGGCAACCACTACTGTGGATATGCCTGTATTTATGCTTGTACACAGCATTGTATACTGGTTTCCTTTTATTTCATTTAGTTTAGTCAGAATTAATTTCGTTATTGGCAATGTAAGCACATTACTAAAAATAAATATTAGTAGTAACTTCGTGGTATGTCTAAAGAAATTAAGGCTGAGTTTCTTTTGAAATGTGTGGTGCGCTGCTTTTAGATTTTCCTCAATAACAGATTTTTAAGCTATTGCATAGATTTTATCGCGGGCTTGGCAATAAAAAAAAAAAACCGGAACGGATAAAAAGGTTCGAAAAGGTTCTCAAAGGTTCGAAAAGGTTCGGTGTTAGCAACAGGCCGAATACATAAAATTGGATCTCTATCATAAAGTAAAGGTTAAAGGTTAAGGTTAAGGTTAAGGTTAAGGTTAAGGTTAAGGTTAAGGTTAAGGTTAAGGTTAAGGTTAAGGTTAAGGTTAAGGTTAAGGTTAAGGTTAAGGTTAAGGTTAAGGTTAAGGTTAAGGTTAAGGTTAAGGTTAAGGTTAAGGTTAAGGTTAAGGTTAAGGTTAAGGTTAAGGTTAAGGTTAAGGTTAAGGTTAAGGTTAAGGTTAAGGTTAAGGTTAAGGTTAAGGTTAAGGTTAAGGTTAAGGTTAAGGTTAAGGTTAAGGTTAAGGTTAAGGTTAAGGTTAAGGTTAAGGTTAAGGTTAAGGTTAAGGTTAAGGTTAAGGTTAAGGTTAAGGTTAAGGTTAAGGTTAAGGTTAAGGTTAAGGTTAAGGTTAAGGTTAAGGTTAAGGTTAAGGTTAAGGTTAAGGTTAAGGTTAAGGTTAAGGTTAAGGTTAAGGTTAAGGTTAAGGTTAAGGTTAAGGTTAAGGTTAAGGTTAAGGTTAAGGTTAAGGTTAAGGTTAAGGTTAAGGTTAAGGTTAAGGTTAAGGTTAAGGTTAAGGTTAAGGTTAAGGTTAAGGTTAAGGTTAAGGTTAAGGTTAAGGTTAAGGTTAAGGTTAAGGTTAAGGTTAAGGTTAAGGTTAAGGTTAAGGTTAAGGTTAAGGTTAAGGTTAAGGTTAAGGTTAAGGTTAAGGTTAAGGTTAAGGTTAAGGTTAAGGTTAAGGTTAAGGTTAAGGTTAAGGTTAAGGTTAAGGTTAAGGTTAAGGTTAAGGTTAAGGTTAAGGTTAAGGTTAAGGTTAAGGTTAAGGTTAAGGTTAAGGTTAAGGTTAAGGTTAAGGTTAAGGTTAAGGTTAAGGTTAAGGTTAAGGTTAAGGTTAAGGATTAAGGTTAAGGTTAAGGTTAAGGTTAAGGTTAAAGGTTAAGGTTAAGGTTAAGGTTAAGGTTAAGGTTAAGGTTAAGGTTAAGGTTAAGGTTAAGGTTAAGGTTAAGGTTAAAGTTAAGGGTTAAGGTTAAGGTTAAGGTTAAAGTTAAAGTTAAAGTTAAAGTTAAGTTAAGGTTAAGGTTAAAGTTAAAGTTAAAGTTAAAGTTAAAGTTAAAGTTAAAGTTAAAGTTAAAGTTAAAGTTAAAGTTAAAGTTAAAGTTAAAGTTAAAGTTAAAGTTAAAGTTAAAGTTAAAGTTAAAGTTTAAAGTTAAAGTTAAAGTTAAAGTTAAAGTTAAAGTTAAAGTAAAGTTAAAGTTAAAGTTAAAGTTAAAGTTAAAGTTAAAGTTAAAGTTAAAGTTAAAGTTAAGTTAAAGTTAAAGTTAAAGTTAAAGTTAAAGTTAAATTAAGTTAAAGTTAAAGGTAAAGTAAAAGTTAAAGTTAAAGTTAACGTTAAAGTTAAAGTTAAAGTTAAAGTTAAAGTTAAAGTTAAAGTTAAAGTTAAAGTTAAAGTTAAAGTTAAAGTTAAAGTTATGTAAAGTTAAAGTTACAAGTTAAAGTTAAAGTTAAAGTTAAAGTTAAAGTTAAAGTTAAAGTTAAAGTTAAAGTTAAAGTTAAAGTTAAAGTTAAAGTTAAAGTTAAAAGTTAAAGTTAAAGTTAAAGTTAAAGTTAAAGTTAAAGTTAAAGTTAAAGTTAAAGTAAAGTTAAAGTAAAGTTAAAGTTAAAGTTAAAGTTAAAGTTAAAGTTAAAGTTAAAGTTAAAGTTAAAGTTAAAGTTAAAGTTTAAAGTTAAAGTAAAGTTAAAGTTAAAGTTAAAGTTAAAGTTAAGTTAAAGTTAAAGTAAGTTAAAGTTAAAGTTAAAGTTAAAGTTAAAGTTAAAGTTAAAGTTAAAGTTAAAGTTAAAGTTAAAGTTAAAGTTAAAGTTAAAGTTAAAGTTAAAGTTAAAGTTAAAGTTAAAGTTAAAGTTAAGTTAAAGTTAAAGTTAAAGTTAAAGTTAAAGTTAAAGTTAAAGTTAAAGTTAAAGTTAAAGTTAAAAGTTAAAGTTAAAGTTAAAGTTAAAGTTAAAGTTAAAGTTAAAGTTAAAGTTAAAGTTAAAGTTAAAGTTAAAGTTAAAGTTAAAGTTAAGTTAAAGTTAAAGTTAAAGTTAAAGTTAAAGTTAAAGTTAAAGTTAAGTTAAAGTTAAAGTTAAAGTTAAAGTTAAAGTTAAAGTTAAAGTTAAAAGTTAAAGTTAAAGTTAAAGTTAAGTTAAAGTTAAAGTTAAAGTTAAAGTTAAAGTTAAGTTAAAGTTAAAGTTAAAGTTAAAGTTAAAGTTAAAGTTAAAGTTAAAGTTAAAGTTAAAGTTAAAGTTAAAGTTAAAGTTAAAGTTAAAGTTAAAGTTAAAGTTAAAGTTAAAGTTAAAGTTAAAGTTAAAGTTAAAGTTAAAGTTAAAGTTAAAGTTAAAGTTAAAGTTAAAGTTAAAGTTAAAGTTAAAGTTAAAGTTAAAGTTAAAGTTAAAGTTAAAGTTAAAGTTAAAGTTAAAGTTAAAGTTAAAGTTAAAGTTAAAGTTAAAGTTAAAGTTAAAGTTAAAGTTAAAGTTAAAGTTAAAGTTAAAGTTAAAGTTAAAGTTAAAGTTAAAGTTAAAGTTAAAGTTAAGTTAAAGTTAAAGTTAAAGTTAAAGTTAAAGTTAAAGTTAAAGTTAAAGTTAAAGTTAAAGTTAAAGTTAAAGTTAAAGTTAAAGTTAAAGTTAAAGTTAAAGTTAAAGTTAAAGTTAAAGTTAAAGTTATTTTATTGTTTTACCGAGAAAAAAATCCGGCTCGCTTAACCTTCCAACATGTGCGTAATGCATAAATAATATTCTGTAATGCTATGGATACACACACGGAGATTATCTCCAATAAATCTTCTTTAATCAGATCCAAATTTTACCCTGATACACTCAAAAATGAAGATTAACAGCATTGAGAATTACTACTTTGGTTGTTATTGCACTATATTCTACCTACCTCAGCGACATCTAGTTGTCGAAAGTCGGATCTTAGAAACCAGCGCGACGCCTATCTGTCAGCTACCCTTAATTTCCTAGTGTTTCTTGGTGTTGTTGTCTATTTATGTACAGAGTGTTGCCAGTGCAAATTTTTTAAAACTGCTCAAATCTTCTTAATTTTTGGGAGTTTATAATGAAGATTATGCTCAAGTTAACTCCCAAAAGCGCAGTTAATTTGGAATTTGCGCTAATGTATCAGCCGTATAAGGCAACACCAGCATTTACAAAGTTATTTTCGAGCTAAGTTATTCAAATATATCACAGCATTGAGCTAGACTTGGAATTTTCCACTCTTAACGGAGCTTATTTAATTGGTGGAAAGTAAGTAGGTAAATGTCAAAGTACGTACATATGTACATACATATGTATTTGTCAAGGAAATTTTCATGCTAAATCACGATATAATACTTTGGCATGCAAATAAAATGTTTAAGGATCTTTGCGCACGAATGGCGATTGCAATAGAAGACTCAAGAAACAAAAACAGATGTAAAAATTTAACTAACTAATACGGCTGATACATTAGCGCAAATTCCGTATTAACTCCGCTTTTGGGAGTTAACTTGAGCATAATCTTCATTATAAACTCCTAAAAATTAAGAAGATTTGATCAGATTTCAGAAAACGAGCTAACCGCTACTGGACACTAGAGTCACCAAAAAATAAACAATCCTCAGCGACATCTAGTTTTAAACCGCAAGTAATTCAAGCAAAGCACTAGATGGCGCCGATAGTTAATGTTAAATTTTGTGTGTGTCAGGGTAAAATTTGTATCTGATTAAAGAAGATTTTTGGGAGATAATCTCCGTGCGTGTATCCATAGCATTACATCGACCACTATTGAATCGAACTGGAATGTTAGCTATCAGAAATTTAAGTAATAGAATGCCCTTAAATGGGGGAATAAAGGAAGAGAAAAATGAGAGGAACCGAGCGCTTTTACTTTGAGTATGTCGCGCGTTGCCTGACGTTGGTGATACACAACGCTACGCCGGGCGCTATTATGTCGGACTGTTATACTGACACGGTAGCGAAATGAGTTGGACTTTGAAAATGCAGGATTTCGCGTTTTTATTGCTATGAACTAACTTAATTAATTATTTACACCATTCTTAATTCATACCTTTTCAAAAAAGGCGTATCGTCATAGACGGGTATTAAATGCTACATACGACTTTTGTACGCTTAAACACATGTTTTTAATTAGAAAGATGCACACAAATCATCAGCTGCACTAAAGCCTCAAATCATGAAAGCTACATGTCGCCCAGCGTATGACAAAGCCGGTGGCTAGGCGTCCGTACCAAAATGTATTCAACAAAGTGTGATTAAATTTTGTGTGTGTAATTCGACGCTACCAAGCACAAGCACACGATAGCATCATGGTAGAGATCTCCGTTCAGCAGTTAATAATTCTTAGTTCGATTCGCGGTGAAGGCAATAAGGCAAGTGGACATGTGGTGAAGCAAAAAGAACAAAGGTGTAATTACACGTTGGCAAGTTAAGTATACGATGGCATGGTAGTGTAGATTAGACTAGACTAGACATCTGAGTTGAGCGTTCATTTTTCCCGCGCGCCCTTTGACGACGACCGGGCGATGCGGATCGGCATGTGCCGGATCGCGGCGACCGGTGGCAGCGGGTCGTGCGCGGCTTGGCCCCAACTACTTAAGCAGGTTTGATATGAGCCCCTTGCGATCCTGTCTGAAATGAAACACTATATTTGAGCAATAAGACAAAATTTGACTTCTTTCCGATTGGTAATAAACCAAACCTCAAAATTTTGCTAGATTTTGTGTTATTTCACATTCAGTTGAGCAATTACACACACTGAGAGAAATGAATTGAATGTTGTGACAATATCACTATTGATAGCGACGAGTTTGATGCAATATTCATTCAGAATGAGCGAGTTATCAAATATTATTTGCTCCCAATTAAAAGTAAAATGACATGCTGTACTATTTTTTATATTTATGGATAGAATACTAATATATTTGAACGGCATGTCAATATCTATGGTCGTGATATGAATTTCTATTGTCGGTATATCCATATCCATATTTACTGCATAGTAGCAATGGTAGAGAAATGTAAATTTTTCTGGGACGCATAATCATAATAGTTCAACAATTTTTACTATGGATTTTCTAACAATATTACAACTTGTTGGAGCGGTTTTTTTAAATTCAAAATTTTTTGAATTTCTTATGATTGAACATTTTTCTAAAAATTGTATAATATGCCGTAGCCGAATGGTAGAAAACTGGGCTAACGTGCCAGAGGAGCATGGTTCGAGTCCCACTGAAACCAAATGTCAAATTATATAAAATTTTGTTTTTTTAAACTATTTAGAATTTATCAATAGTTTATATGGATACCATTTCAATAGTGATTTATCAAAAAAACATTGATGAAACATCCATATTCATTGATGGGACAGAAATATCAATTTTTATTTAATGTGATATCAATAATTATGGATGTTCCATCCATAGATTTCCCTCCGTGCAAAGTTTGTGTTATAGCCGTTTGGGGTATTTCACCCCCCCTTCGATTCCATCGGGTTTGTCCTCTTATCTGGATTGTTGCTCTGTTCCTCCGTTTAGAAGGGCAGAGAAGTGATCCCTCCTTAACCTTAGTACTCTCTGATCATCTGCCACCAGGTCGCCGTTGTCATTTTTACAGGAGTTTGCCCCGGGTTTAAAACCTTCCGTCATTCGTCAAATTTTTTGATAAAATTTTCGGACGTTGCTTCTGCTGGCTAGCATTTCAAGCTCTTCGATTTCACGCCTTTCCGCTTCCCTTCTCTTCATCTCACGGTAGTGTTCACACACGCTCCTCGTTGCATTCGCTTTTAACGTTGCCTTATAGGCGTCGCTCTTTCTTTTGACTGCGTCTATGCACTCTCTATCATCGTACCAGCTGTTTTTTGCACTTGCCGGAATCCCACTGCTCATGCACTACGTACGTCCATAACGCTGGAAGAGTGCCGTTCGTCTATCACAAAGTTTTCGATCTGGTTGCGTATTTTCCGATCAGGCGATAGCCATGTTGCTTGATGGATCTTTTTTGCTTGAACCTGGTGCTGGCTACGACCATGTTCCGTGCACCGGCGAAGTCAATCAGTCTGAATCCATTTGGCGAAATCTCATCATGGAGGCTGAACTTTCCGACAACGGGGCCAAATACACCCTCTTTGCCCACCTTGGCGTTAAAGTCGCCAAGCATGACTTTGATATCATGACGGGCGCAGCCCTCACAAGTTTCTTCTAATTTCGCGCAGAATGCATCTTTTTCCACGTCGTCCTTGTCCTGGGTCGGTGCGGGCACGCAGATAAACGATATGGCGAAACATCGCAGTTTTATTCGGATTGTGGCGGGACGCTCATTCACGGCTGTGAAGGACATTACATGTTTCACAAGTCTCTTTCCTACCACAAAACCGACGCCGAATCTGCGCTCATTAGTATGACCGCTCCAGTAGACATTACAGGTTCGGATGGTCTTTTAACCTTGCCCCGTCCATTGCATTTCTTGTATAGCGGTGATGTCAGCTTTTGGCTTAGGCGGGCATCGTCACCTTCCCTAGTAATCGTATTCCTAGTTCGTTTGCTGTGGTCGTTATCTGAAAAGTGAGTTCTCATATCCGAGGCCTGTCTGTTAGATCTCATTGGAATTTTGTTTTATGTGGTGGGTCCCAAACCCTACGCACAACCCCTTTCTCGGGGAGTTGGATTTAAGTTACACGCCCGCTTGCAGCCGCATCTCATGATGACAGACAGCTGTTGGAATCCCCTGGCAAGCCCTTAAACCAATTATGTCGGAGTGGCCTTGTCAGGTTATCGCCTTCTCACATCAGTTCAACACCGAACGCAAGTTCAGTGGCTATCCAGAGCATACGACTCGGACGTAGTGAGCTGCTTGGACCGCACATAGAAAAATCGCTCTGGTCTTTCCCAGTTGAATGGCGGTCAGAAACGTTCCCAACTTGCGTGGACTTCTACACACGATCCCATCCTCCTCTAGCGTTCACTTAGTTTTATAATCTTAATAAACTTTGGATTATATTATCATTGTCATACATTCCCTGCAAGTGCCGTTCGGAGTCGGCAAAACGGTACGTCCCGCGAACTTGTAGGAAAAAACTTAAAACCCAAAAAATGGAAAAGAAGCTCGCCAAAGATCTCGTTAGAGGTTATGATAACCTGTTGGCAAATTGCTGCCATTAGTAGTTATTTAGCAGTTAGTAGTACTTAGTTATTAAGAGTAAGTTTTATGCTTAATCGTTTTGGGATTACGCACTACTTTTTTTTTTTTTTTGCAATTTTATTTATTTTTACTTTAAAGCCTCATATGGCCACTACCAGTGCAGTTGTTGTGTGGATTTGGTTTGATTTTTCTATCCTTGTTATTCTTCTTGGTCATCATTATCATTTTTAAAGCCTAAATGCATGTTGTAGTTGGACCTCTCACCCGTATTTTCCAGCTGCGCTCTAGCGTGAAGTGGGAGTCCTCAGTAATGCAGATGAGTATAAGTATAAGATGAGCTTAAGTAAGCAGTGTATGGAGTTTGACAGTTTGACGGACAGGAACTATGTATTTTACAAAAAAAAAAAAGCCTGGCGACTTAAAAACCTGAAAAGTTACTGCATTGAATTACTGAAGTGAATTATCACTTATATTTTTTACTTACTTTTAATGTATTTCATTTGAAAAAAAAAAAAAATAATAATACACTTTAATAGAAAGTTATAAATTATAAATAATTTATTAAGTATTCCTTTTTTTGGTAGTTTTTATATACCTCAACGCAGCTATAAGTGCAACCACGACTTAGAAATCTTGCAGTTCAGAAAAATATTTTTATCTAATTTCTTATAAAAAATGTACCAGAATCTAAAACATAAATTCAAAATTAGGTTTCAAAAATCTATTTGAAATTCGAGAAAATTCGGCAAATTTTTATCAAAATTGTTAGGTTTCTTATCAGAGTTTTTAGAATATTCTGAAGTATGAGATTTTGTTGGCCTTATAAGGTGTTAAATTAAGCTTTTAAAAATGCATACATACAGGGAGGGAAATCTATGGATGAAACACTCCATAATTATTGATACCATATTAAATAAAAATTGATAATCCTGTCCCATCAATGAATATGGATGTTCCATCAATACATTTTTGATAAATCACTATTGAAGTGGTATCCATATAAACTATTGATAAATTCTAAATACTTGGTTTAAAAAACAAAATTGCATACAACTTGACATCTGGTTTCAGTGGGACTCAAACACTGTTCCTCTGTTACCTTAGCCCAGTGTTCTACCATTCGGCTAAGGCATATTATAAAATTTTTAGAAAAATTTCCCATCATAAGAAATTCAAAAAATTTTGAATCCAAAAAAACCTTACAACAAGTTGTAATATTGTTAGCAAATCCATAGTGAAAATTGTTGAATTATTATGATAATGCGATCCAATAACAAAATTGCATAGAAGCGTAAATTTGACGAAATTGCATAAACTGGGTGCCCTTACAGCTACTTCGGAGAGTGTATTATCTTCAAAGTATATTGTTAATTTATTAATTTAAATGTATTAAAAAGTTTAATAATGGTACATATTAATTAAAAAATAAATAAAAATTTTGAAACATTCACCACGCCTCTTATTGGATTTTTTTCTCACATCCCGAAAATCCCGGGATTGTTTTCCAACAAGCGATTAAAAAGAATCTGCACCACCTACCTATGACAACGAGAGATCTATGAGCGGAATATACTTGATTCGCAATCATTTCTTGCGTCAAACAAGGAACTTTGTAAGCTTTGGAACTTACTGTAGACTGACAACTTTCCATCTTAAACATGCCAATTTGCTTTCCAGTGAATGCTGCTAGTGGCCTTACTTCAAGTCAGACAAAGTCAAAGTCAAAAAAATACATACAGAACTCCTGTTGGCGTTGAGATCCATCCTAAGTTATTTTATGTTTTTACAAAACATATTTTTATTTTTTTTATTTTGAGAGTCATGAAGTAATTTTTGTCAGTGCCTTCGCATATAACAAATCATATCAATTCTGTACTCTGATGGCTTGTTGCTCCTTTTTTTAACTTGGTGTATGAAAGTCATCATATTTAAAACTCAACTGAATCAGCGACATGAACTGGTTTCTTAATTAACACAATATTCAATATTCAACTGAATGCGTAATTCTCGTATAGTAAATGAAATTATGTAAAATTTAAAGAACGCAACAAAATGCTTCTTTTACTCGTTACATCTCCTCGTGCCCTACGTTTCGTCCTTGAATGTCGGATGGTTTGGTTATGCCCACGCTTTCAGCTAATGCAATTACAATGAGCACAGCAGGAAAATTTTTCTTCGTACTGAACTTATACACAAACTCTTTAAAGTTCAAAGGCATTGATGAACGAAAAAACAAAGTTGGGTGTTCAGTTAAATTTTTTTTCTCGAAACCAAAACACACAAAACCAAATTACGCCTGTTTAACAAGTCACTAGTGCACTGTTGTCCTCATCTAAAACAAAAGCACTCGAATATTTTCCCATTGGGTGGTAGACAATACTTGGTGTGAAAGCTTAAAATTGATGACCTCAAGTGTTTGACGTTGTTGCCTCTATTTGGTTCCTTCTTTTTGTTTTAACTTCTCTGCCGTTCCATGTTGAGCTTGCACTGCAAATTTTCCTTGAAGATGATGCAAGTTAAAATTTTTGTCCTGTACTCATCTGTTGGATATTCTGCAGTAAAAGCATAAAGTGTAAAAACAACAAAAACATCAACAAGCAAAAGTCGTAAAAGTTGTTTGAGAAACCCCTACGGCTTTTATGTGGGGACGCCTCTATAAAGTGATGCGGTGCTTTTTCTGATTATGCAATGGACAACCTACATTTATTGTAAGTATTTTTCATGATTGAACATTTATGTTAAATTTTGACACGAAAAATGGCCGACACCCCGGTAAAACCTTCTAAGATTTTACAGTGAAATAAAGAAACCAGAAGAGAAATCCACCTATACTCAATCTCATATACAGAATATTTGATGATACCTGCTCTGATGACGCCAAATAGGTTTACTTCCTTCTTGCTATGGACGGCATTGTAGATCCATCTATGTACAAATTTTGGGACTGAGCATCCATTTTTACCAATGGCTCTTTTGCACGTGTAAAGTGCAATACCCAACTTCCTCTGGCGCTGAACAACGTTCTCTTTCCAGTTTAGTTTCCTGTCCAGAACTGTACCTTGGAATTTGGGTTTATCAGCCATGTTCAGTCGCACGCCATTTAGTTCTGGTAGGTTGAACGGTGGTACCTATTTAGTACCGAGTGTTAAAAAGGACATGTTCCACTTTTCCCGGGTTGATACTAAGTCCGCCCCGGCAGGACCATGGGGAATCTTCTCGCAGTGCTACTTGCATCAAGTAACAGAGTTTGTGGGAATTTGCCTCTATATCGTCTGCATATGCCACTAACTTTCCGACCCAGCTTGTGCCTCGTAGCACCGAATTGAGTGTAAGCGAGTCTGCACACGGAGCAAATCGTCATAGACGCGTATTAGACGCTACATTCGATTTTTGTACGCTTTGTTGCTGAACACACCCTGTAAAAATCGAGTGAGGGACATTAATACACTCAAAAGATTTTTTTTAATGCAACATGAGATAGAAATAATAAAATATATCTTTTTCAATCGCACACATTGGCGTGACCATCATTTGACGCATCACTTGACACTCATTGATGAGGCAGTGTCAGTGCCTTCCCATATAACAAATCATATCAATTCTGTACTCTGATGCCCGTTTTTTTAACTTGGTGTATGAAAGTCATCAGTCTCATATTTAAAAGTCAATTGAATCAGCGACATGAACTGGTTTCTTAATTAACACAATATTCATCCACAGTACCGGATTAACCCTAAGGCAGAATAGACAACTGCCTATAGGCCCCGCATAGACCCGGGGCCTCATCCACCCACAAAAAAATATATATTCTAATGAACGAAAACTTTATTTGAAAACTGGTATCAAATTTCCCAACATCAATGTTAAAGCAATTCACGATTAATATCGCGTGATAGTCCGGTCAAAATAAACATTTGAAAAAACATTATTTTCCACAGAGCCAAATTTTGGTAGAGAGCTCAGATTCGCCGTCAAAAAGAAAACTTTAAAAGTCCCCATCGATCCCATGTGTGCTAAAAAAGTTATTCGGGGTCAAAGTCAAAATTTGAGCTTCTAAAGATTTTTCTCGAAAACGGTTAGTTTTTTCGAAAAATTTCCTGAGACCAAGTCTGTACATAAAAAAAATTCTGACGTGTACTGAAAATCGCCGATACACGTATATTTTTATTTTTTGTCCCCTTTCCAGAAAGTCTATTTGGTTCATATATGAATGAATGGACAGAATGTATGTAGAACAGTGTTATGATTGACCGTCGAAAAATCTATACGTATATTTACCACAATAAATGCCAAAATGTTACCTTGCTGTTAAATATACCATTTTCATCCATATGGTTTCCTCAAAAAATGCATTGTCTAGGGGCCCCGACAGAACTTTTGCCTATGGCCCCCGAAGGTGTTAATCCGGCCCTGTTCATCCATAAACTGAATGCGTAGTTCTCGTATAGTAAATGAAATTATGTAAAATTTAAAGAACGCAACAAAATGCTTCTTTGACCTATGCAAACATCAAGTTTGATGAAGGAAACAGAAGAGTACAGCTATATTAGTTATTGAACGCAGAAATGCGCAAGTGGGAAGGAGATGGAGTCCCTCAAGTTTTTCACATTGCCCTTAAAACCATGATGGAGGATCGTGAGAAACGTTAACCTCAAGTTTGAATCTCGAATGATGGATCAAATTATGGTCACTGCACAAAAGTGGCAAAGAATGAAAGCTGCATGCTGCTCAGGGTATGACAATGCTGGTCGCCAGGCGTCGTACCAAGGCAAATTCAACAAGGTAGAATTGTCAACTGAAATATTTTCTTTTGTAGGAGTTTTCCATTAAAAAAATGTAAACATCGTATTAACCCTTTGTCACCCAAGCACAGTTTTTGTGTCTCATACAATTGTTTTACTGAAAAATTAGGTAGCATTTGCTCAGGCCAAAAAATTATCAATACCGCGAAATATGCTAGCCCAAACAATTACGGAGTAACTTTGACCACTTTGGAATCTACACAGAGCCAAAAATGCCTAATAATATTAATAAGATTGTTTTCATGAATAGTTTTTGTACAAAGGGGTAGTCGCAACGGTGGAAACGAAGAAAAAACTATAGGGAAATCTCTATGGTTTTACTAAGAAATTCTTATTTAAAAAACTATACAAAGTACAAAGCTGAATTTAGTCGCTGGCAACCATTAGTACACGACGGCCGGATGGTAAGCAGCTGGGTTTAGCATTGCAAAAATTGTAAGTTCGATTCTCTCTCTTTTTTTCTTAATTTGAAATGTTAAAAAGAAATCTTCTCAGTTATATTTATGTGATGTTCCTTTGAAACATTAACAACTATACACATATCAGTAATTAGACGATGGCAATCAAAAGTGAGCGATAGCCTGATGGTTAACAGCTGGGTTTATCATTCCGAAAATTGTAAGTTCAATTCTCGGTGAGGGCGATTATCATTTTATTTTGCACTTAAAATATTAAAAAGAAAATCTTCTTAATAACATTAAAAAGTCTGTCTCTACAATAGTGTGAAGAACATCTTCTTGACGAAAAACTATTCAGATATCTTATCATATTTGTTCTATTTTATTAGGAACCTTTGGCTCTGTGTACCTCTTTTCGGACCTTTGCGTTATAAAAATGGTGAGTATTGAATATTTGTCGATTTCCGGCGATGACACCACAAGAAGATTGTCGCCAGAGTGTGGCAGAAACTGATGGATTGGTTTCCATTAGAGTTTTTTTTAAACTGAAGTCAAAACCAGGGTACCGTCTTATCAAGGAAAATATGTGTCCGCGAAATGAAGTAATCAATTTATAAAAAAAAAGTACAAACTTGTTTCGAACCGGTTCGGGATTTTGAAACGGTTTCGTTTTTTTTTTTTATTAAAATAACAGCTACGATTTTTTTTTTGGGTTCGATAAATTAATCGGCTTCGCTGTCGCTGTTGTAAGAAGGACGTGACGGACCAAACAGAGTTGTACGGTATTGAGTCTGTGCTCTCACAGTTGCAGAAGCACCTTATGGTACTATTCCCTTTGGCGATTTCATCAATCCCGTGACCGTGGTCGAAATGGATTTTAGTCGCCTCTTGCGACAGGCATTCCACCACGGGCATATTCTAAACCCCTAACCCGCAAGTGTCATGAATCGATTTTAATCGCTTACAGTTTCGTTTTCGGTGTAAGATCCAGTTAAAAAAAATTAGACCATTCATCTTAGCTAAAATGTGCTAAAGTCTAGCTAATCTGAGCTATAAACTCTATTTAATCGTGCAAGGAACTGAGCAAGCGGTATTGCATTTATATGAAACAATTTGCTAGTTCTTCACAATATTGAAAAAATTTAAAAATCTTAAGCAGAACGGGTTAATATTTTTTTTTTCATTTGACGGGAAAGCTCCTACAGAAAAGAGAGAACTGTCAAGTTCACTATTACTTTGTTTAATATACTTTGCGTCCATGATTCAATTATATGAAAGCTGGACGTTTATTATTGACACTCCCAATATGAAAATGTGTACGGGTTTCGTTTGCGAATAAAAAAGTAGGAATGTTTTTTTCTTTCGTCAAGGAAGTGGTAGTAGAAAAATTGAAAAAGGAGGATATAAATTGTAATGCAAATAAAAAATAGCAAAGTAAACTAACATAATCGACGGGGCCAAAAAAAAATTTCGTTGTTTTTTTCAAAAATTATATTGATTTTTTTTTTAGAAAGGTGAAAAAATATTACTGTAAAAATTACAGATCTTAACATTAAATTCTTGAGGTCTATCATCGCTAGTTTAGATTTCACAGAATTTACCTCATATTAAGAGTAAGAACTCGGATTCCCTTCAAAAGCTACATAGCCTAAAATCGACAACTTGTATTTGATGGTTGAATACAATCGAACGTCAAATCGAATAGGACATCGACTCATGTAAAGCAGTCTTAACCTAAATTTTTACTAAGTTCCTTGAAAGGCTTTCGGGTCATAAATACTATCGGAAAAAGTGTGCCAAAGGGATAGTATTACCATTTTACTAACCAAATTTAACCAGTTCCAATAAATTTACCTCCAACTCTTTCATGCACACTTGCCTGATGATTAAGAATGAAAATAACATACTCTAATCACAGAAGGAAAATATTTAAAGTAAGTTATTAATGATAAATTCATAAATTTTCCAAAAGCCAACCTCTACTATTTTTCTAACTACTACTATTTTAAACTAGTTTTTTTACATGATTTTGCTAAAAGGCTACCCAGAATGTGAATGACAATTTTTCAGGGAGCAAGATGGCCGCAACTGACAGAATCTGTCATCGAAAATCTAACCTGGTATAATTGAACCATGCTTTTCGTCGTACGCAAGGCAAATTCAACAAGGTAGAATTGACAACTGAAACATTTTGTTTTTGTAAGAGTTTTTCCTTCAAAAAAATGTAAACAAGCGTATTAACCGTTTGCAAACCAAGCACAGTTTTTATGTCCCATACAATGGTTTTACTGAAAAATTAGATAGCATTTGCTCAGGCCAAAAAGTTATCAATATTGCGAAATATGCTAACCCAAACAGTAACGGAATAACTTTGGCCACTTTGGAATCTACCTCTTTTCGGACCTTTGCATTATTGAATATTTGTCGATTTCCGCCGATGGCACCACAAGAAGTTTGTCGCCAGAGTATCGCAGATTAGAGTTTTTGTATACTGAAGTCAAAACCAGGGTACCGTCTTATCAAGGAAAATATGTGTCCGTGAAATGACGTAATCAATTTACAAAAAAAGTTTTCGGTTTCGAGAAATTAATCGGCTTCACTGTTGCTGTTATAAGAGGGACCGTACAAAGCTGTACGCTATTGAGTCTATGATCTCACAGGTGCCGAACCACCTTGTTTTATCAACCCCATGACCGTGGTCGAAATGGATTTTAGTCGCCCCTTGCGGCAGACATTCCATTCCATTCTAAACCCCTAACCCGCAGGGGTTATTAATCGCTTACATTTGCGTTTTCAGTCTAAGATCCCGTTGAAAAAAAATTAGACCATCCATCTTAGCTAAAATGTGCTAGAGTCTAGCTAATCTGAACTCTAAACTCTATTTAAACGTGGAAGGAATGGAGGCAAGCGGTATTGTATTTATATGACACAATTTGCTATTTCTTCACACTATTGAAAAAAATTAAAAATCTTAAACAGAACGGGTTAATACTTTTTTCATGTGACGGGAAAACTCCTACAGATAAGAGAAAACTGTCAAGTTCACTATTAGTTTGTTTAATATACTTTGGTCGTACGCTTAGAAAAAGGAAGAAGAAGCATTTGTTTACATTTTTATCACAGCCTGCGCCTTTCGTATACTGGCCGTGTGTAAGAAGCGTGTCAAACATTATTATATGAATCAGTGCAAATGTGAGTTCTGCGCATGCTCAAGTTTTGTTTGGGTTAGTGAATTGTAGTAGCGCGTTTAAAAAAAAATATCAAAGGGCTCAAAAAGGGTCACTATCCCCATTATACAAATTGTGCATAGTTTTAGTTATAAAATCTTTGATTAGTCGATTAAATAATGAAAATACCAAAATATAATGCATAAGTGGATGTATTTACTATTTAAACAGTTCTTTTCAAATTATGCCATTCCCCACACCTACGCATATTTTGTAACTGTAAATTTTGTGCATATTAAATGCGTAGTTGCCATTTCGCGTTATTGCTTTTTGGTTTTAATTTTTACAAAACAATTAGGGCTCATTTGCATAGTAAATAAAAAGTAAATCACAAAATAAATAAATAAAAATGTTCGTATTTGTTGTTTAAAAAATAATAATAAGCTACAGAGAATTTTTTCATTTGGTAAAATAATGTCATTTCCGCTACCTTGGGTATTTTTGGCATGGTTTAATGTTAATTAGTGAAAGGAGTGATAAGAAAAACGTTAAAGTATGCATTTATTTATGCCCCTTTGTTTACAAAAGTTTAACGACATCCTTGAGATTTTGTCTCCTTCTCTCATGGTATATCTGTACTGTAATGTTTGACACGCTTCACTGTTCGGTATTATCTATATAGAAGTATTACATATATGATTTTTATACCCAGTGTACTAGTACTAGTACAAGGGTATATTAACTTTGTTCACATAACGGCTGTTTGTAACAGCACAAAATAATCGAGATAGATATAGAGTTCCATATATGAAAGTTCTTAGGATTAAAAGAGGAGTTGATTTAGGCATGTCCGTCCGTCTGTCCGTCCGTGTACACGATAACTTGAGTAAAAATTGAGATATTTGCATGAAATTTTGTACATAGGTTACTTTCTGGCCAAGTTAGGTTGCTATTGAAAATGGGCGAAATCGGATGATAACCACGCCCCCTTTTTCGATATCGAAAATTTCGAAAATCACACAAATTGACTTATCTCGGCAGCTGAAATTGCTAAAATGATATAATTTTATAGGTGAATCCCCCTGGACATTCTCTTATGATTTTTCCATAAATTTTTTATAGTGGGCGTGGCACCGCCCACTTTTGAGGGAGGCGTTTTTGAAAATTTGACTGGTCGTAACTTTTAAACTGATTAAGATAGAACGATGGAATTCGGCACAAAGCATACTAGTATCGTTGGGAGTATACCTGATGAAAGTGGATAAAATCGCCCTTCAACCACGCCCACTTTCGATATCGAAAATTTCGAAAATCACATAAATTGACATAATTCGGTAGCTGAAATGGCTAAAATGATATAATTTTATAGGTGAATCCCCCTGGTAATTCTCTTATGATTTTTCCATAAATTTTTTATAGGGGCGTGGCACCGCCCACTTTTAAGGAAGGCATTTTTGAAAATTTGACTGGTCGTAACTTTTAAACTGATTACGATAGAACGATGGAATTTGGCAAAAAGTATACTAGTATCGTTGGGAGTATACCTGATGAAAATGGATAAAATCGCCCTCCAACCATGCCCACTTTCGATATCGAAAATTTCGAAAATCACATAAATTGACATAATTCGCCAACGGAAATGGGTAAAATTATACAATTTTATAGGTTAATCCCCATGGTCATTATATAATGATTTTTTGATAAATTTTCTAAAGTGGGCGTGGCCCCGCCCACTATTAAGGGAGGCATTTTTATACCAAGCGTACTAGTAAAGGGGTATTATAATTTTGTCCACATAACTGTACTATGTACCGGCGCAAAATAATCAAGATCCATGTATGAAAGTTCTTAGGTTGAAAAGTAGAGTCTATTCAGGCATGTCCGTCCGTCTGTCCGTCCGTCTTTGTAAACGATAACTTGAGTAAAAATTAAGATATTTGCATGAAATTTTATTTTTTGGCCCAGGTAGGTTGCTATTGAAAATGGGCGAAATCGGATGATAACCACGACCCCTTTTTCGAGATCGAAAATTTCGAAAATCATACAAATTAACATAACTTGAGTAAAAATTGAGGAATTTGCATGAAATTTGGTATACAGATTACTCGGATTATAACCACGTCCCTTTTGTCGGTATCGAAAATTTCGAAAATCAAAAAAACTGACATATATCGGTAGCTGAAATTGATAAAATGATATAATTTCATAGGTGAATCTCTCTTATCATTCTATTATGATTTTCTGTTAAATTTTAAAAAGTGGGCGTGGTACCGCCCACTTTCAAAGGAGGCATTTTTGAAAATTCGACTGGTCGTAACTTTTAAGCAAATTATGGTAGAACGATGAAATTTGGCACAAATCATACTAGTACTGTTGGGAGTATACGTGATGAAATTGGATAAAATCCCCGTCCAACCACGGCTACTCTCGATATCGAAAATTTAGAAAATCACCTAAAAGACTGGTGGTAAGTTTTAAACTGATTACGGTAGAATCGTGAAATTCGGCACAAGGTATACTAGAGTTATAGGAAGTATACCTGTTGAAATTAAACGAAATCGCTTCCCAATCACGTCCACTTTCAATATGGAAAATTTCGAAAATCACATAAATTGACATAATTCGGTAAGGTAAATAACTAAAGTAGTATAATTATAGTATAATTTGGTAGTTAAATTTGTAAGGAATTGTCTACTATTAACGAGTCTTAAAAGATGAGTTAATTTTGTTAAGTGAGCCACCTATAATTTTTTCGACGGCCATGTATTTTATTGAAAGTGGGTAGTATGGCTTAGAACGATTAAACAAAAATACGTATACAATTTTTCGAAATTCGACTTATTTTGAAAGTTATATCTATCAACAGTTTTCGAAATTCCTCACTTTTTGATGATTTTCTCACGATTGGTCAAACCGATTTTGCTAATTTTTTAAATATATATAAAAGATGGTATCTTCTACAAAAGGACATTTCCAATTTTTGCAAACATTATTCGCAATTTTTAACTTCTCCATCATGGCGAGATGGCGCTTTTGTATGATGTTGTTGGGCATTGCATTAGTAACTATTAGCAAAAAAAAATTTTTTTGGCGGCGGAGGTTATTTACATCAAAAAGTAAGGAATTTCGAAAAGTGGTGATAGCTGTAACTTTGAAAATAATTTGAATTTCGAAAAACTGGCCTAAACATCTTTTTTTAATTTAAAACTTTGTCACAAATTGGGCGTAAGTATATTAGAAGTAAGAAATGTATTAAACTATAAGTAAGATTTTGAGGGCACACGAACAATTTACATATATGTTATACCGTAGCATAAATAAATATTAATTTTATAAACTAACTAATAAATTTATTGAGTTCGTTTTTCCCAAATTATAATATATATAGAAAATATATACCTTATAGGTACTACCACTGTTTCCATACACTGGGTATTTAATGTTCGGCTTACCCGAACTTAGACTTCCTTACTTGTTCATTTTCGACTTTTGTGTACCGTGGCTTTGCTTTCTTTTTTCAAATAAAATTAATTGTTTCTTTTGAACGAAAAATACAAAATTTTCAAAGTCGTCTATGACGACGCGCCTCGTCTGCGGACTACCTAAGGTTCAATAAGAGCGGGGAAAGAACACCACCCTGTGGCGTTCTCCTTGTGACATAGCTTGATAAATCAACTGTACTCAGTGATGAAAATATTTTCCTTCCCTTTAGTAGTTGATCAATAAGTCCAATAAGAAACCTGCTTATGCCCAGATTTGTTCGAGCGGTATTAATAGCATCCGGGCTTCAATGGCTCTTGTGCTTATTAAACTTTGTCTTACAGTATTTGCGGAGCGAGTCCAGGTTGTAGGACCACCTATGTGGCTTATGTTTACCGGGTGGTTTTTCACTGGAAAAGTCTGCTCTAGGGCATTTGAAAGTGCCGCTGTAAAGGTATTTACCAGATTCTCCAGCTACCCTACTGATGAGGGGTCAGTACATTGTGTAGCTGGCAGTTAGTGCTACGTGGCTTGCGTTTCATAATTGGCTGCTCAACAGGAAAGTCTAACAAAATTTCTATGTACCGGTGGTAGAAGAATAAACGTTCATCAAGACCACGCTATTTTCTGACCCACTCATAAGCGCCTTCGCTGAAAATAGAGAGATCTACCCACGCTGCAAACTATCAGGTTAGTTGTTAATAGATAGTCAAACAGAGACTCGCCCTCAGCCAGTGGCGTGCCTTCCATATAAGCCGAAAAGCCCGGCTTGCCTAGCTAATCCTCTATGAGCTACAATATGTTTCAAAAATGTATCGTAACAATTTCTTTTTTAGCGTTTACATTTGGTTTCACTAACTGCCAATAGCATAAACATATACCTACCGCTCTTCCTGCCACCTGTCGGCTGATAGCATAACAATTAACATGCAAATATTTGAGCGCGTATGATGCCATCTCTTACTTTCTTACTTAAAATAGCCTTGAACCGCCTAGGCGATGATGGCCATCTCGCTTTTACTTATTGGCTTTTACCTGGCTTTCAAATCCCTTACTAAAATCTCTTTGTGAAGCATCTGTTTTTTTGAATTTGGAAGAAATTTTGTATGCAACTACGAAGCCAGCTTCGTGCTGTTGTTACTATAAGCTTTAAAGCCAAACTGGATATGTATACACATATCTACAATGTTAACGTGCAAAGCGCTCTACTCAAAAATTACACTAGTTTACAAATAATTAATTTGAAAAAATACCAAGAGATTCATACATATGGGTGAATTGGCACTGGTATGCTGAGCTGTGAACATATTTTTAAAAAAAATTTGTATGGGCAGGTTTTCGAGATATCGGTAATTTTGTGTTTTTTAGGTATCACTTCATTCAAAAAATCGTTTCGCCAAACGTACAAAAGCGAAGAACGGAAGCAATAGCTTGTTCGAAAGAAAATTAAAATACGATTCTAACGACGTATAAAATGTAGTGATAGGTCAAACCATCGCTGAGCAATAGCTGGCCAATGTCGAAATTTTTACGATTTTTGAAAAAATTTTGATTTTAAAAATGGTTTTTTTGTACGAAGTTGTGAAAATCAGGATAATTTTTTTCTCCCAAAATTTAATACCAAACACTTTAAGCATAATATTATGCAGATCCAAAAGTCGATAAATATCAGATGCAAAAGTCGATAAATATCTATCCTGAACTCTTCTTCTTCGTCTGAAATGTTATTTGGCAGCAGTATGTGCTTTTGTTGGGGTTATAAAGACTGGGGCTTGCCTTGATTGAAACACGTAGGCACGCCACTGCCCTCAGCATTGATATCGGAGCTTCCCCACTGGACGTGATGAGCATTAGCGTCAGTTCCGATAATAAAATGACCCGTGCAAAAATTTGCCACCAGATCTTTAACTTCCTTTTGTGGTGGAGGTTCATCGGCGTCGTAGGGCATATATACCAACGCCATTGCCAGGCTGGTACTGCCGAAAATACAGGCTCTAACCCTGCCCTCCTCGTTGGCACGAATAAGTCTCCAAACCGCAAATCCTTAAGCTATTGACCACGGTTCTTGGATGAGGACGATATCTACGTCGCCTTTAGAAAGACGACTGCTAGATTTGTGCAGGTTTATCTGAAGCACCCCAACATGAGAGCGCTCAGACTTTCCTACCACCGCCGTATCGTCGAGGTCTGCCTCGTCTAGGAGGCTCTTTTTCAATGACGAGTTCTTCAGACCACCTGCTCAGGACTAGCTACCAACACCGTGACGTTGAGGTCTTCTCCGTCCAATAGTCTGTCTCCCATCGACGAGTAACAACTACTTCGCCATTTGACGTGGTAGATACCATACTTTCTGAGTCGGACGCATCCGACTCCTCTTCCGGTACTTTGATGTCCGAGTTCTCCGGAGCAGCCGAAATGGCAGCGCGTTGTACATTGCCAAGGTATACGTGGATCACGATCTGACCCATGCCGTAATGCACTCGTCCATTGCACCGTTTAGGGGGCTCGAGTGCCTCCTTATTTAAGGTGAAGACCACCTCAGGCCCTAACGCCTCCTCAACCAGATTGACACTCCAGTCCTGCGTCGGAAGAGACCTCATGAAAATCCTCTCAGGTTCAGCAGGGTTTGCAGGAATCCATGCATCGGCCGAGCCGAAATGTCCTTTCTGTCGACAACCTCGATTCTTGCCCCGGGTAGACTTCACACAGTCCTGTAGCTGCTGGCTTGTACAGTGCAATAGTTCTTGCATCCTGGGAAGCGAATACTTTCAACTGATCATGGTGCCATCCCGCATCAGTACCTCACGCCGTGACACCCGGAGACTCATCCATAACGTCGAGAAAGGCGTTACCGATTGCGTTCCGGACGTGCCGCTACCGGTCCTTGGAGGTGGCCCAACGGTCGTTACCTCGGTCAACGATGCCTATAAGGATCCTGTTCTTGGACCTCCTGTTATATTAACATTCTTTTAAAACCTCATGTCTTCCTGTTAAAACTTCTAGCTATGTGAAGGTTCCTTCAAAAAATTTCCAAAAATTATACGCAAATTGACTTTGAAAAACAATCACCCCTATTATGGTTGTCAATATCAATTGCCACTTCGTATCAATATCAACATCAAGTCGTATCAATATCAACGTCGCATGAATGCAGTTCTGGTATTTATTTCATCAATGTGTTGACGTTGACGTGTTATCGATAATTTTATAGCAAAACTACGATCATTTATTTTGACAATTGTTTATTGGCTCTCAACAGCTGAATTTTTTCATAAAAACTGTCGGTATTTGTTTCCTTTAGGGGTCAACTGCTAATAAATTAGCTAAAATTATGGAAGATAGCTACAGGTACAGCCTAATAATTACAACAACCACATGAAAACTTGCAACTTTGATTGCAAATATCTCTTCAAAGAAGCAAAATATTAAAAAACGCTTGGGGATTCGTGATCCTGAGGCCAAACCCCGTCTTTTGAGATATCTCCCATAATTTTAGCTAATTTGTTAGCAGTTGACCCCTAAAGTAAACAAATACCAAACTGTCAAAAGTCACAACCTTCGGAGCATCCAAAGGTTCAAACCCCCTATAGAAAATTTCTACGCCCTGTTGCGACTTAAAATTATTCGGAACTGCTCCTTTGGAAAAGCCTTTTGTAAGCGCAGGATTTTGTTTTAGTTCTAAAACCAGCTGCGCAAATTGGTTATTGCTTGTTATTTTAATTTTTTTTTTTTTCATTTTCCTAAATTAAATAAAAACTAAACAAATAAAGTGTGTAAAAAGGTATAATTCTGAATTATTTTACCAAATTTTTACAGCAGAATATTTAATTGCGCGCTTGTCGTCACCAAAAACTGTGTTGACAATTTTTATGTTGACTCAATAGAATATCACTATTGTTGTCGTCAATACCAAAATAGTATCAAGAGCTGCCAAAAGTTATCGACTTTGACGACGGCAATACCAATTCGGACGCATCGACACTATTTTTGACAATGTTGACAACCGTAATAGGGGTGAATGTATATTGGCTTAAGAAATCCAACAGAAGAGGCCTTTAGTATGAAAATAACAAAACGAAATGTTCAGGTACTAAGACCCAAGGGTCACGACTAAAGTTCATGAGGAATTCGTATTTCTTATACCTTGAGAAACACGTTTATTATACCCAGCTGTACTTGTACACAGGGTATTATAACTTTGTTAGGATAACGGTTGGTTGTACAGGTATAAAGGAATCGAGATAGATATAGACTTCCATATATCAATATGATCAGGATCGAAAAAAAAATTTGATTGAGCCATGTCCGTCCGTCTGTCCGTCCGTCCGTCTGTCCGTCCGTCCGTCTGTCCGTTAACACGATAACTTGAGCAAATAATGAGATATCTTCACCAAATTTGGCATGCGTACTTATTTGGGTTCAGAATAGATTGCTATTGAAAATGGGTAAAATCGGACCATAACCACGCCCCTTTTTCGATATCGAAAATTTCGAAAAACGTATAAAATGGGTTATTTCAATATTAGAAGCAGCTACAATGATAAAATTTGCAATATGTATTGATTTAGATGTTCTAAGGCCGATTTTATAAAAATTTTTGAAAAGGGGGCGTGGTGCCGCCCACGTATATTTGAAGAAATTTTAAAATTTTGACTCTTAATAACTTCAGAACAGTTTATGCTAGTATAACGAAATCGTAGAGGACATACTATTGTTGTGGTAAATTCAGCTATAGAAAATAAACGAAATCGCTTCGCGACCACGCCTACTTTTTCATAAAAGTTATATTGAAAGGAGGTGGAAATATTGAAAAGTCCATATCTAATTAACTGATTTCGCTATAATAATATAATTTGGTACATACATCAACTTTCATATTCTTTACATAATTTTTTCAAAATTTTGGAAAGTGGGCGTGGCACCGCCCACTTATGAGTCAAGCAATTTTTATTAATTTTAACACCATTAACTATACAAAACAAAGAATAACAGCATTTTATGTGCACAGCTGGGTATGTAATGTTCGGTTTCACCCGAACTTAGACTTCCTTACTTGTTTTATATAGCCTGAATAACACAATTTTTAAAATTTCAAGATATGTATTATTATTTCTATAAGGAATGGGGGTTTTACGGTCGATGGATGGGTTCATTTCTTCTATGGTAAGTACTCTTTATATCCGAGATATATTGAGTGCCTACTTAAAACAGTGAAGACGCCAGAAACAGGTAAAACTCAAGAAAATGGATAAAAAATACATATTTTCAATACCATGTCTTTAATTCGAAGTATTGGCTTGGTGGTTTAGTATTTGGTTTTAAAAAAACGACTACCTTTTCTCTTTAACACGCCATATCTAACATTTACATATCTCGAACAAAAACATTTTAACAGCTATAATTGTGTAAGCTTAAGAATTACATTTTTCAATATTCGTTACTTGACCAGTCAAAAACGAGTTGTTTAAAAGTTAGATGTGTGTGAATTTGTTTCTTTAGGACCCTATAGAAGTGCCGTTCAAAGTTAGAACCAAAACCGAACATGTAAGCTTTGTGAGTTAGACGTTTTCATATGGAATGACTCAGTAGTAAAGTTTGGCCAATGTTAAATACAATTTGTTAAACCTGAAAAGCGTTGCAAATAGTTTTGTGTAAACTAAACTCTTTTTTATATTACAAAAAAAATGTTGCAACTAACATAAAAAGAGATTAAAAACTTTTACAAACAATTTGACGGATAACATACGAGTCTATAAAGTATTTGCTCAAACGCCAGTTGAGTATAGGGGGATTCATCAAACCCTTATAAAGCGTGTAAACGTATAAGTTTATCAAGTGTGTAAATGAACTCACAAAATTTGTATGGAACAAAGTTTACATAAATTTGATAAACTTCCGCGTCGATTTTGGCGTGTAAAAGAGTTCGTCAATTTATTTAATTCAATGACGGCGTTCGACAAGTAATTTTTTTAATGCATTCAATGCGCACTGGAGAGAAGTAGAAGGATATGCTGAAAATGGGTTGAAAATTAATTTTTTAATGAGAATTTCGAAATAAAAAGTTTTTGTTTGACCTCGAGTACACACAAATTTATTTAGGGCGTTCAGCTGATACATGTATAAATTTACGTATTTCGTAAACTTATAAGGTTTGATGAATCCCCTTATGTTAATATCATGCTTAAATGTTTTTGTGTACAATTCATATGTTAGGGTTGTACAAGTTGATAATCGGGGCCATTGAGATGATGAGATAATTCTAAAAGTCTAAACTAGGAAGCTTGCTTTTGAAGGAGTAGAGAGAGCTAGGTACTCTATGTATTTATTTTGTAAATTACATTGCCCTCATCCCGACATTTAATAAAAAACGAACTCTGGCAAAATTGTTTAAGCTAGTTGGTGAGTCCAACTGGCTTAGAACAGTGTTCGGCATTGAGAGAGAGGTCAATTAGTGAAGGCATTAGTTATTTCGTCACAGGAAAATTATTGCCTTCACCTAGTCTAGACTGCCCTATAGTGCACTCTTCGGATACAAATATTTTATAATGTACACATGCACAAGTTCATAACTGCATAAGCACAAAATTGGTAAGCTTTATTAGTAAATCTGTAAAAGTTCAAGTTTAAATAAAAAATGCAAAAGTTTTTGCAACATATCAAATTTGTATATGTCAAATGTCAATGGTTTGTGTTGTGTAGGAAATAATGATCCGCATTTTATTTTTATGCCATAAATTTGTTTGGACATTGCCCAAATTTGAAAATTTCCAATAACACCGTCAATCTGAATATGTGCAATAGAAGCATTCACCGGCATACATTCAAATTTGACGTTGAATGCAACAATTTGTCAAAGTTTTGAAGCGACATATATAATGGGACCGGAAAAAACCAACAAACAACACAAAGTCAAATCAGGTCGAGTTAAGCAAAAGAACACGTTTAAATAAATCAAAGTTTTCAAATTTGTGAAAAACGAAATCAAATTGAGTTCTTTTAACGAATCGTTTGTAATATAACGTTTTCTGGCAATGTAGTGGCATTACCATGCAGCGAAAGCGACTAGTTGATAACTACTTTACAACTAGTTGGTTCACTGGACCCAATTAGTCAGTGTTTTATCTCTTTTCCGCGTTGATGTCCTACGAAATGTACAAGGACTTACCAGTCATCTACTAGTCATGATATACTAGAATTATACTCATACAGCTCAACGTTAAATTTCCTTCGATACTCGCCGTTGGCATCACCGGAAGGACCATAAATCTCTCAAATACTCCAAGGGACATCTCATCTTCTTTTGACACTTTTCATGATTCCGAGCCGTACATCAGGACTGGTATGATGAGAGGCTTATAGAGCCTGTCCCATACTAGTTCAACCTGGACTAGTATGAACTAGTCCCCATACTAATCCGAAAATGACTAGTATAAAATATACTAGTCCCATACTAGTCCAAAAAGCATTGAGCCTGGACTAGTATGATTTCAACCAGAATTTTCGTGGCTTACCCTTTATTTTATCATTTGCCTTTATTTTCATGTTTATTCTTAAGAAAGCAGCGACTATTTGTATTTACCCTATCATGAAAAAGCATCCGAAATGAATGAATTTTGTATTTTTTAACTGGTATGATTTCATCCAGTAAAATTTAGTTGTATACTAGTATCGAATGCATATTTCTTGATTAGTATGGGTTCAGCCATTCTAGTTGTATACTAGTATGAAATGGATATTTCCTAATTAGTAAGAATTTAGCCAGAAAATTCTAGTTGTATACTAGGATTTTTCTGACTAGTTTGACGTTTCGCTGCAGGGTACTTACTTAAAATAGCCTTCAAAAGGCCTAGGCGATTTTGGCCGTCCAACATGTTACGCCAGTCGGTTTTGAGCCAACTAGCGCCAATTGGCGATACCGCGCTATCGCTGGTCCTGCCATTGAAGTGGTGGTCTCTGTCTTCCTCTGCTTTCACCGGCGGGTGCTAATAAGAATACCTTCTGGGCCGGAGCGTCTTCGTTCATTCGCACCACGAAGCTCCTGGGCTTTAATTCGCTGAACTATGTCGACGTCTACGTAAAGCTCATCATTATATCTTCGGTAATCGCGGTCGCCAACTTTTAGGGGTCCATAAATCTTTCGAAGAATTTTTCTCCTCATCAGATGCTGTCAGTGTCTATGCTTCTGCATCATATAGCAGGGAGGGTACGAGAGTTAATTATATTGTTTTTGTTTGTCGACAGAGGACCAACCTTCTCAATTGCCTTCTCAGCCCAAAGTAGCATTTGTTTGAAAGAGTTATTCTTCGATGGATTTCCTGGCTTACATTTTTGTTGGTATTAAAGCTGCCTTCCAAATAACAAAGGTCTTTACTATCTATTATTATTATGGCTGCCAAGAGTCGCGTGTTTGCCAAGACGCGAATGCGCTGACGCTTTGCTTGATGCCAGCAGATACTTCCTGTTACCTTCGTTTACCACCAAACCCATTTTCCGCCTCTTTTTCTTATTTGGAGTAAGCAGAAGTTACGGCAAGGTAAAGAAATCGCACGATGGGGGGTCGCACTGCCTGAAACCTTGTTTAGTTTCGAACGGCTCGGAGAGGTCCTTTCCAATTCAGACACAGCTGGTGGTGTTGCTCAGCGTCATTTTGCATAGCCGTGTAAGTTTTGCGGGAAAACCAAAACAGACATAGCGGCATAAAGGCAACTCGAAGGTAGATTTACCAGGTCTGAAGCCACACCGATAAGGCCCAATGAGCCGGTTTAGAATAGGACCTTATATGCGATACTCAAAAAGCTGATTCCATGATAGTTGGCGCAGTTTGCGGGATCGCCCTTCTTGTCGATTGGGCAGAGAACACTTGGATTCCAATCTTTAGGCATGCGTTCATCCGGGGTTTTCAAAATTTGTTATTCGACCAGTCAGAAAACAGTTGTTGTAAACCTGTTTCGTTAGGCCTCTAAATAAGTGCCCTCAAAGGTAGAGCGAAATCCGAAACTAGTCAGCTTAGTGAATTAGACGGTTCATACAGTTCTGCAATACAGTCACGCACATTTGGAGAATTTTCCTGCAGGGTAACTACAAACGTATATATTGTGTTAAGAGTCTTACTATTTTGGTGGTAAGCAGCTGAGTTGTGGGCGAAACTTGTTTGCTTCCTTTATGCCGCACATTATTGACGTCAATTATTTTTTTCTTCTCAGACTAATTATCTACTATATTTTGCAAGCTTATTTAGCCATTAGGGCCATTCATCATCGGATTTTTGGTTATTAACTTCTGTAAGTTACACGTAAAGGCTTTGCGGTGGGATGATGTATGTATTTATTTTCCAGACCTTGTCTATTCCTGTACGAGAATACAGCAGTACCCAGTTCATGGTCGCACAACGTATCAATATTTGCGTTAATACCATAATACACACGCCCATACATATATTACTATATAATGTACATATCTATACTGAGAAAAGAGGATTATAATTTATTTAATATGGATCAATGATGCTTGACAACTTTTTTTTTTGTATGTTTTCTTTAACAGAACGAAGCTTTAATTTGTAGTGTGAAGTAACACCAAAACTCAGTGACTTTAACAAAGATACATTATGTAATCGAAAACAGCAGCCGCAACAACTCAGAGAATATGATATTAGAGAAGTCAACAACAATCTTGACATTTCCTACAAAAAATGGACTACTCTTAATGAAAATAGATGACAGAGACACAATATTGCTAAATCCACTGCAGCAACACAAAATTCGAAACGACAGTATGACAAAAGTTAAAAAGCAATTTCCAAACTAATGACATTCAAAAGTTCAAATTTATTTTGCCGCAGCTTGCAGTCTTCAATAGGCTCGCGGTCGTGGCTTTTGTGCGGATATGTCGCTGTCTCGAGAAAATTGACATTCATTGTGCATACCAGTGGGAGCGTTCGCACATGGAATGTGAAATATAAAAGAAAATGTAGTAAAGAGAATCAGCAGAAACAATTTGAACAAGTTTTGAACACCGCAGCGTCCAGCCATATCCATTACCCTGTTTTTTTTTTTTTAATTTGAATAATAAGAATAATACCCACGGCATCGTTATTAATAGCGCGTAAGCAAAAAATTGGACAGACGTAAAATCTTTGACCCCGAAAACAAATTAAAACAAAAACATTCCAAAAAATGAAAGGAGGGCGAGATAGCAATTCCATCGAACACCAATTTGGAATTTTTAAAATTTGTCATTCTTTAAATGTCTGGCTGTCACTTAGTAACATTGCTTCGCACTTAAGTCTTTTCGAAGTTAACTTCTTAGGCGGCGATATGAAGTTTTGATTGAGAGTAAAATTTGAGAAAATGGATGACGATGAAACGGAAGTTATGGCACGGAAATAGAAATTGAAGCCGACTTTCAGGTGTATGTTGCAGACTTTCAGGCGTAGGCGATTTTCTTATATCTCGGGAACCGCTCAACCGATTTGGATAAAATTTGGCATTGGCAATTTTTTTTTAAATTGAGCAAGATATGCCAATATGGGTATCAAATGAAAGGTATTTTCGACCGTATTCCAAATATGTAAATCTCAAGCAGGGTTGCCACCTAACCGCATTTTATTTATTTTTATTGATATCTCGGGAACCGCTTGACCGATGTGGATAAAGTTTGGCATCATAGATAGTATGTTTCATTCTAAGATTATATGCGTGGGTGTTGCCAATGGGGGCGGTTCACAGGGTTGCCACCTATCTCAATTTTTTTTAAATATTGAGCAAAATATGCCAATATTGGTATCAAATGAAAGGTAGTTGCGACCGTGTTCCAAATATTTAAATTTCAAGCAGGCTTTCCACCTAGTCTTCCTATCTTTCTTCGTACAACTCTCTTTCCTATATCCCTCCCTTTTGCTCTTCATTGCCCTCTTTCCTCCTACCACGCCCCTCTTCCTCTATAACCCATTCGTATTGGCCCCTGTTAATATAGGCCTAATTCTACCCATGTACCAAATTTTAACTCTTTACGTCACGCTTTCATATATTTGACTTTATAATTGAAAAAGTTGTATTTTTGGATTGGTTTAGACATATATATTAAGGGAATAAAAAGTTCACAAACATAACTCACATAGTTTTTGAGATATGAGGTGGTAAGTTTACTAATCGAGGTCCTCATATTAGTCGAACCCGAAGAGTTATCGAAATATGGGATACCTTAAATCTTAAGTTAGATGTCTAGTAATGCAAGAGCAAAAAAGGCATTCTTGAATTATGCGCGCACAAACACACGGACCGATAGAAATAAAGTTCTAAAAATTTTTGATTTGGATTCTATTGGCTTAAAAATTACCCTTTCTATAAGCTTTTCTTGAATATCAGACATCCAATTGTTACAATTTTATTATATGTACTTAAAAAAGGGTAACAGTTAAAAAGTTTACGTTAAACGGTACATAAAAAAAGTTTTACGGAAGCTAGAAAAGGTGGTTAGCTACAGTAACCACCGTGACGAAAAGAGTTAAGGAAAACGCACCACATGGATCGTTTCCCTGGTCCACTTCCCGGAAGTACGATTTTGTGAATCTAAACCATTCTCGAATACATCCTATTCATATTTCGTTATTTCTGAACTTAAGAAGTTAACTTCTTTCACGTGTACTGGCTACACCCGTTTTTTTTTTTCTTAGTAGACGGGTATTAGTATGTATGTAATATTTGTCAATTTATTTGGTGTATTATTTGTCAATTTAATTGGTGAGTTGGTCACCCTTGATATTTTCCACTTTTTTATTATTTCATTAGAGGCAGTTTTTGACTCGATTCTATTGATTCATTAATGGCTGAAATACATATTTAGGGCAATTCTAATTAATTTTTCACTGCGAACGGTTTCACTTTATATACATTTTTGCTAACAAATTATAGGAGAGTGAGAAAATCCGAAGATTGGATTTTCTGGAAATCAAAAACAAAGATTTGTGTGATACGAAATAAAAAAAATAACGAAAAAATTTTGGGTATAACAAAATAAAAAAGAATAGAATAAAAAAATTGCTAAAATAAAATAAAAGAAATTAAAATAGAATAAAATAAAACAAGAATAAAATAGAGAGTAAAATAAAATAAATTAATTAATAATTCAAAAAAAAAAAAAAATTAAATGAAAAAAAAAAAAACAAAAATAATAAAATAAAATACATGAAATGAAACAAAATAAGATAAAACAAGTAAGGAAGTCTAAGTTCGGGTAAGCCGAACATTAAATACCCAGTGTATGGAAACAGTGGTAGTACCTATAAGGAATATATTTTCTATATATCTGTGGTCATAAGCACTAACAGCCTAAGTCGACTTAAGAAATTAGACCAGTTGAAATTTTTGCTGGTGATTTTGAATAGCAACATCGAGACATTTTTCAAGACTTTCATTGGTCTTTTTTTACTTTCTTTACAAACAATTAAATCCAATATGTTTGCCTTAGTTATAAAACAGTTTTGTTACAAAAATTTGCCAGAAAAAATTTCAACTGGTCTAGTTTCTTAAGTCGACTTAGGCTGTTATGGCTTATGACCACAGATATATTATAATTTGGGAAAAACGAACTCAATAAATTTATTAGTTAGTTTTTAAAATTAATATTTATTTATGCTACGGTACAAGATATATGTACATTAGGGTGATTCAAATAAAAAAAATTTGGTTTCTTTTTCGGTCTTACCCCCTGAAACTTTAGGTATTGACGAGAAAATAAGCCTTGCAAAAAATTAGCGCTCTAACTTAACCCTTAGGGGTGGCTATTTTTTTCGCCCTTTCCCATACATTTTGTATGGGGAAAAATGGTATTTTTTTTTTCAAAGTGAAAGCTGTAATTATCTTAATAGTTAAGATAATCCACATGGCTTACCATTTTGGAAGATTCAAAGCTTCAACTTTAAGAGTATGTAAAAATATTTTCAAAAAAGTTTCAAAAATTGAAAGAAAATTCACTTTGAAAAAAATACCATTTTTCCCCATACAAAATGTATGGGAAGGGGCGAAAAAAATAGACACCCCTAAGGGTTAAGTTAGAGAGCTAATTTTTTGCAAGGCTTATTTTCTCATCAATACCTAACTTTTTAGGGGGTAAGACCAAGTGGACATTTTTTTTGAATCACCCTAATGTACATTGTTCGTCTGCCCTCAAAATCTTACTTATAGTTGAATACATTTCTTACTTCTAATATACTTACGCCCAATTTGTGACAAAGTTTTAAATTGAAAAAAAAAAAACGTTGGGGCCAGTTTTTCGAAATTCGAATTATTTTCAAAGTTAAAGCTATCACCACTTTTCGAAATTCCTTACTTTTTGATGATTTTCTCACGATTGGTCAAACCGATGGTATCTTCTACCAAACGACGATTCTAACTTTTGTAAAAAAAAATTTTTTGCAAACATTATTCGCAATTTTCAACTTCTCCATCGTGGTCAGATGGCGCTTTTGTATGATGTTGTTGGGCATTCCATTAGTAACTATTGGCAAAAAAAAATTTTTTTGGCACTTTAAGGGGACGGGAGTTATTTATATTTTTTTACAGACTAGTAAATTTTATGTACTGTGGACACAGTACATAAAAATTGCGAATAATGTTTGCAAGACACAGTACATAAAAATTGCGAATAATGTTTGCAAGAAAAATTTTTTTGCAAAAATTGGAAATGTCCTTTTGTAGAAGATACCATCTTTTATATATATTTAAAATATTAGCAAAAGTGGTTCGACCAATCGTGAGAAAATCATCAAAAAGTGAAGAATTTCGAAAATTGTTGATAGCTATAACTTTCAAAATAATTCGAATTTCGAAAAATTGTATACGTATTTTTGTTTAATCGTTCTGAGCCATACTACCCACTTTCAATAAAATACATGGCCGTCGAAGAAATTATAGGTGGCTCACTTAACAAAATTAACTCATCTTCAAAGACTCGTTAATAGTAGACAATTCCTTACAAATTTAACTATCGAATTATACTATTTTAGTTATTTACCTTACCGAATTATGTCAATTTATGTGATTTTCGAAATTTTCCATATTGAAAGTGGACGTGATTGGGAAGCGATTTCGTTAAATTTCAACAGATATACTTCCTATAACTCTAGTATACCTTGTGCCGAATTTCACGATTCTACCGTAATCAGTAGCCGTGGTTGGACGGGGGGAGGGCACTAGTATGATTTGTGCAAATTTCATCGTTCTACCATAATTTGTTTAAAAGTTACGACCAGTCGAATTTTCAAAAATGCCTCCCTTGAAAGTAGGCGGGCGTGGTTATAATCCGATTTCGCCCATTTTCTCTAGCAAGCTACCTTGGCCATAAAGTAATCTGTATACCAAATTTCATGCAAATTCCTCAATTTTTACTCAAGTTATGTTAACCTTCATGTGCCCGGGATATAAAACTAACGTACCCGGTCGGATTACTAAATTTGTAGTAACTACGTAACTGGCATGCAAAACGATTTTAATGTTAAGAAAAAAATACTTCTATTGTAATTATTTGACATATACGTGCGTAATAACGTTTTTATTTTAAAATTATTACATCCTATTGCTATCTGTGGTCCATATTTAGGTTGATATCTCGAAAAGGGGGTGAAATATTCACATAAAAGCCATTGTCTGCTAATACCCTTATAGGCACGTTAAATATGATGCCAATATCAAATAAATATTTTTCTATGATCACACTTAGTTCAAGTTTTATCAGAAACGGGTTTCCATACAAACATCTTCTAGGTCCACAAATGGTCCAAATTTTGGTGGACATCTCGAAAACAGGGTATTAAAATGGACTTACTTTTTAAAACATCCATTAAAATGTTTAAATTTACAGCCATATTTTAGGAAAACCTTCTATGACCGCACCTGGTCCATATTTTTATCAATACTTCGAAAACGGGGTGTTGCGGCTTTCGGGAGGCTTGAATAAAACGCGCAATTTATGCTTAGTTACAAATTACGATTTGTTGGGTTGATTGCTTGTTTGTTTTATTTCCTGTTAAAGGTTTTAAATTAAATACATATATATAAAGTTATAAATTATAAGATTCTTAAATTTGGTTTTGCCTCCCTTCTTATTTGCCACTCAACAAAGAATTAAAATGAAATCGTGAAATGCAATTTTTACTGCGCGAAGGGAGGTGCCAGATGGGCCAATTTTACACATTTTCTTTTACATCAAATTTTTCGTCAAGGACAGGGTAACACATCAAAATATAAATTCACAGACTTGATACTTAACAATATTCGGTAACATCCCGACCACCGTTAATCTGGTCAGATTCACCAACATCTAACTTGGCTAATATGCAAGCTGGTCGCTTAAATACTCCAACTTTGGTCTGCACCTCCGCTGTTCGGACCTGATTGTCCTTTCCTGGAAGCACTCGGATGATCCTCCCCAATGGCCACTTGGAGCGATGCACGTTGCTGTCACACAACAAGACCAAGTCCCCTTCTTTCAGTGGTTCAACTGCCTGGTACCACTTGGTGCGTCGACACAAATCTGGAAGGTATTCGCGTATCCATCGTTTCCAGAAGCGATGCTGCGCTTGTTACACCTTTCTCCATTGCTTCCTGGAGGCCTGGTGTTCTTCTTCTCGCGGATGAGGGGTCTGTTCTGTGTTGGCAGTACCTATAAGAAAATGGTTAGGTTTTAAGGGTTCATCGGTGGGTGTTTCCAACGGAATGTGCGTTAACGGCCGGCTATTCACCAGAGACTATACAAACTGTGTTCAGATAAACTCTCATCGTACAATGCGTGCCCCATGGCCCGCTTAACGCTACGCACTAGTCGTTCCCAACAGCCACCTACGTGCGGATTCAGCGGACAATTGAATACCCACTCGATTTTTTCGTTCGCCAATGCGTCGGCTATCTTTCCATTTTCGAAGTCTAAACGTTGCCGCTGCAATTCCGTACCGGCGCCGATGAAGTTGGTTGCGTTATCCGACCGTATGCGAATGGGTGTGCCTCGTCTGCACACGAAGTTGCGGATGCATAACAGGCATGTGTCGGTGCTGAGATCCTTTGCGATCTCCAAATGTATGGCACGCGTCGTCAGGCAGGTGAATAGGGCTTTCCAACGTTTCTCCCTCCGTCGACCTATTGCTACAAGGAACGGTCCCATGTAGTCTATCCCGACGTAAGAGAAAGGCCTCAGAAACGGCGTCAGCCTGTCTTCCGGTAGTTGGCCCATTATCGGTGGTTGTGGTTGAGCACGATTTTTCTTGCAAACTGGACAATCCTTAGCGGCGCGTCGCACGGCCACTCTGACATGGGGAACGCAAAACTTTCGGCGGATCTCCGCGATGATGGTCTCCTCGTTCTGGTGTCTGGCCTTGGAATGATAGTGTGAAACAATTATATTAGTGACGTGATGATTCTTCGGAAGAATGATTGGCCTGCGACTCTGAAATGGTATGGCATCAGCCACATCGATTCGACCCTTTACGCGCATGACTCCACTCTCATCAATGTATGGTGTAAGCAAATTGCTGTTACGTTGCAGTTGTTTCCCGGCAACTAGGGCCCCATATTCCTCCGGATACGCATTGCCTTGTACCACACGACAAATCATGGCCTCTGATGCTTCCAACTCAGCTACGGTGAGATACCCATGCTCCCTCTGTATCTGATGTTTCATTCGAGTGTTGTTGTAAAAGCGCAACACCCAAGCTAAAACTCTCTTCATACGGGTAAAACAAGAAAATCTCTTAAGTATATCGTCGCCGTAGTTGAAATGAAATAGAAACTTAGTACGAAGTTCTTCATTGGTACGCGCCTGGGTCTCTACTACTGGCCACTCAGATTCGTTCCTAAGTAAAAAATTTGGTCCCATCGCCCAAAAGGATTCGCGCTTCCCGCTTCGCAAACGAGTTGCAAAGTCAGCTGGATTATCCATACTGGGTACCCACCTCCAGTCTTCAACTTCGCTGCCAGCTAAAATTTCGTTTATTCGATGGGCCACATATGGCTTGTATCGTCTGTGATCAGATGTCACCCATGACAAACCCGTTTTTGAGTCGCTCCACATGATTGTTCTAACCGGTTTCAAGTCATGGTTTTCGAGTATGGTTGCACGGAATCGCGTGGCCAGGACGGCGGCTTGTAGCTCCAGGCGTGGCACTGTTGTCAACTTTAACGGCGCGCATTTAGCCTTTCCCATCACGAACGCCAACCGTATTGTATCAGTCCCGTTGTTGGCTCTCCAATATGCCACTGCTCCATATGCCGATTCGCTGGCGTCGGCAAACACATGTAGCTCTACAGTTGATTCAAAGAAATTTTCATCATAACATCGCGGCATTCGTAAAGTTTCAATATCCTTCAACATAACCAGCCATTTGCGCCACATGTCAAAGGCCTCGTCCGGTATGTCATGGTCCCATCCGACCTTATCTCTCCACACTTTCTGTAAAATCAATTTAGCCACTATCGAATATTCCGCTGCAAGCCCAAACGGGTCAAAAATTGACATGGTTATACTCAACGCTTCCCGTTTTGTCGGTTTTTTTGCTCCTGTAATCAACTCATTATTGATTTTGTTAAACGATAGCGCGAACTTTAGCTCATCCCTTGCCGTGTCCCAAAACATACCGAGCACTCTCTGAAACTGTCCATCAGCAGATCTATCCAGATTCACCAAAGTCATGGCTGTGTCTTCTTTATTAAAAACCGCGGATACTTGCTCGTGGTTTGATACGAAGCGCTTAAGCTCAAAGCCAGCTTGTTTGTGTATCCAAACTACTTCTTTAGTCAAGCGTACGGCATCTTCGTCGGTGGAAAAACAATGGACATAATCATCGACATAGTGGTTTTGAACGATGGCCGTTGATGCTTCGGGAAAAATAGTGTCGAATTCTTTGACGTTTTTGTTTTTTACGAACTGCGCTGAACATGGTGAACTAGTCGCGCCGAATGTCATCACCGACATCACGTAATCTTCCATAGGTGCCTCCGGATTGCTTCTCCACAGGAACCGCTGCGCTTCTTGATCTTCGCGCCGTACACGCACCTGATGGAACATCTCTACCACGTCTGCGCAAACGCCGACCGCCCTTTGCCTGAATTTCATCAACACTGTCGTTAATGACTGACCCAAGTCAGGCCCACTCAGCAATACTGAATTTAAGGAAACGCCATTTGTTTCTGCTGCGGCGTCAAATACTACTCTTAGCTTGTCCGGCGTATTCACGTTGCGCACGCCAAAAGGTGGTAAGTACCAGGTCTTTCCACCACGTTACTGTGCCTCCGCCTCATTCAAACGCCTTACGTAGCCCTTTTGCACATATTCAGCTATGATACGCTTATACTGCTCTCGTAAACTAACATCATTTAAAAATTTTCTTTCAAGTGCTAAAAACCGCTTTCCTCTGCTATCCGGTAGTACTACGTCATCACTCTTCCACAAGAGTCCCGTTTCAAACCTTTGCCCTTTTCGAATCGTCGTCGTGTTGAGTAAAATATTGGCTCTCTCATCCGCTGCGCTCTCTACGTGCGCAAATGTTCATTTACAATGAAATTTTGAACTAATTCCTCGAGCTTCGACTCGCCGCTTGTACGCACAAATAATGAATAGGGATTTTCACATGAGGACTGTGTGTTGCATGTTGGCCCGTAAAGCACCCAGCCGTCAGCTACGACTTGCTTTGCCACACCCAAATGTGCATTATCCAATCCAATTAATAGCTCTGGTATCGCCGCGTCGTAATCAGCAATAGGCAGCTGTTTGGAGAACCGATGCTTCCACTGAAGTTGCGACATGTTTAGTGTTTGTTTTGGTAATTGCAAATCTTCGACAACCTTAACATTTTTCATGCAGAATCGTCTGCTATTTGTATCGAGGCCAGAAATTTGAATATTACTATTTAAAACCATTTGAGTTACCGAATTGTTACCAAACCATTGTAATGTCAACTTCTCTTTATTACCCTTCAGAGCAAACTGATTTGCTAATCTCCTATTCATTAACGTCACTGCCGAACCCTCATCTATAAAGGCATAGCACATAGTCTCCCGCCCATTCGCATATAGTTTGACGGGCAAAATTTTAAAAAGAATACTAACATTTTCCGGCGCAACCGCGTTGGTAAAAACTGGTTGCCTTGATACATCTTGGCGCTGAATTTCATTAACGCTTCGTTGTTCGACTGGATGTAGCAGTTCGTGTACCTTCTTCGCGCAGTTCCTTGTAGAGCATTTGTGCTCCTTTCCACACCTGTTGCTTCTATGACCACGCGCCAGACAATTCGCTTGATTACCATTTGTCCCGACGTGGAAAAATTTAATCCGTCCTTCGTTGTGTCTATGGATCGGTCGAGTTTCCTGCATTGAATTGAGGCACGTGATGTTTACAACGCGCGCCAGCTCCTGCAACCATTCGCTGAAATGGCAAATCGTAGCCCTTGGTGTGATGTTTATGGCGTGACGGGCCCACTCTAACCTTCGCGATGTTGGCAGCTTAAACAGCAACTCTTCCATTAGGGTGGGATTGGCTAGGTGGTGTTCGCAACCAGCAGCCTCGAGAAACGTTGCCAAGTTTTGTACCTTGGTAGCAAACGGCACCATCATGTCCAAACGGTTTTCGGGCATTGGGGCACAACTTCGAATACGCGCAATCTGGCTTTTTACTAGTTGCTCTGGTCTACCGAAACGCTCGCCTAACACATCTATAACTCGCGGTACATTATTGCTATGAATGAGCAGGCATTCAACTACCTCGCGCGCCTTTCCCTTAATGGCTTTCTTAAGTCTTATCATATTCTGCCGCTCATTATACCCGTACTCTTGAGTCGTCATAAGAAATGATTCCTTAAACATTGGCCAATCTTCGGGTCTTCCGTCGAATTCTGGTAAGTCATACAACTTCTTCACCGCACTTTGCCCGGAGGAACCGCTTAGAACGCGATTCAAATTGGCCAACGTCTCGGAAACCGAATCATTTTCTCTTGTTTCGTTTCCCCCAGATGAGTTACCTTCGCCCAAACGCATATCAGTTGCCACGTTATTTGATGCATTTGAAAGTCGAGTTACCGCATTTTGCAATTGAGTCATTTGCCTTACCAAGGCGCTTATTTGTTGTTCGAGTGGTGTAGGGTGTTGTTGTTGGTTTACATTTTGTTCTTGAATAGTTGTATTTAACTCGTCGCTACCGCCATCTTCGTCTGACCCACGACTATTTGAACCTGAACGTGTTAGCGGCATATTTTTACCGGTAGCCCTTCAGCCTTACTCGTTGCAAAATATTTTCCGACCACCGTTATGCGAAACCACACCGATTTACCCCCTAACTACTCTAACCAATTTCAAGTACTCACCCCTTCTTCTCCAGGAACACGCACGCTCTGGAGTCCTTAATTAATTGCAAAAATTATATTTGGTGATCTTCTAACTCTAGATGGATACTTGTGCGCTGTAGGATGCTCCGAACTCCTCACATTAGACAAAAAACATCAACTCGCTAATTCCGCATTTGTCATTGCATATAGGTGAATGTCAAATTGAAAATTACAACAAATGAAATAAAAGATGTTGCGGCTTTCGGGAGGCTTGAATAAAACGCGCAATTTATGCTTAGTTACAAATTACGATTTGTTGGGTTGATTGCTTGTTTGTTTTATTTCCTGTTAAAGGTTTTAAATTAAATACATATATCGCTCATTTGCTGCAACGTCGTCATAACTCAAAAAATTTGATATCAGAGAAAACGCATTTTTAGTTTTTGAATTAATGTATATTTATATGGGATATGTAATTAAAGCAAAGGCTTCTATCGCGATGCTGCGTGAAATGTTAAAACCTCGGATATAAAACTTTGTCAGTTGATCAAAAATATTGTTTCCGATATATTAGTGATGTTAACTCAAAATTTGGGTTTTTTGAGTTATGACGACGTTGCAGCAAATGAGCGATATATAAAGTTATAAATTATAAGATTCTTACATTTGGTTTTGCCTCCCTTCTTATTTGCCACTCAACAAAGAATTAAAATGAAATCGTGAAATGCAATTTTTACTGCGCGAAGGGAGGTGCCAGATGGGCCAATTTTACACATTTTCTTTTACATCAAATTTTTCGTCAAGGACAGGGTAACACATCAAAATATAAATTCACAGACTTGATACTTAACAATATTCGGTAACACGGGGTTTCGTATGGGACCAATAACTACACCTTGTTAAAGCATTCGTCCACACCACAAACATCTTCTTAGTCTACACATGGTCCACATTTTAGTGTTTATCTCGAAAATAAGAGTTCACATGGGACTGAGAACTATAATTTGTTAAAACTCCAATCCAAATCGTTCAATTTACACCCATTTTGTAGAAACACCGTCCAGGGCCGCACCTGGTCCATACTTTGGTCAATATCTCAAAAACGGGGTCTCGTATGGGACTAATACCTACATCATGTTAAATCACTCGTCTACACCTTTCATTTGATACTCATATTGTATGAATTCGTTATAAGGTTACCCTGGTCCACATTTTGCAGGATATCTCCAAAACATTCCCGGATTATTAAATTTTTTCTTTGCCTATGACCCTGTCGGGATCCAACAAAAACTACGTTCAAAATTGCATGTTACGACAAGCTGAAGTCAACTATATAATACTATTTTGCATACATTTTCTATGGTTACTACAAATGTAGTAAGCCGGCCGAAAGATGATGTTTTTTTCAAGTAGGGTCTAGAGGTCAGGCAAATAATAGTTCTAGTAATATTATACTCTTAATTGACTTTGATTTGATAATCAGGAAGCTACTGAAAAACTCAGCATTGCTGTTTCGGAATTTTTTTTTTTATCTCACTTTTTTTCACAAATTACTACAAATGTAGTAAGCCGGGCACATGAAGGTTAATTTGTATGATTTTCGAAATTTTCGATCTCGAAAAAGGGGGCGTAGTTATCATCCGATTTCGCCCATTTTCAATAGCAACCTACCTGGGCCAAAAAGTAACCTGTATATAAAATTTCATGCAAATATCTTAATTTTTACTCAAGTTATCGTGTACAAAGACGGACGGACGGACGGACGGACGGACAGAGGGACGGACATGCCTGAATAGACTCCTCCTTTCAACCTAAGAACTTTCATACATGGATTTTGATTATTTTGGGCCGGTACGTAGTACCGTTATGTGGACAAAATTATAAAATCCCTGTACCAGTACGCTGAGTATAAAAATGCCTCCCTTAAAAGTGGGCGGGGCCACGTCCACTTTAGAAAATTTATCAAAAAATCATTATATAATGACCATGGGGCTTAACCTATAAAATTGTATAATTTTACCCATTTCCGTTGGCGAATTATGTCAATTTATGTGATTTTCGAAATTTTCGATATCGAAAGTGGGCATGGTTGGAGGGCGATTTTATCCATTTTCATCAGGTATACTCCCAACGATACTAGTATGCTTCTTGCCAAATTCCATCATTCTATCGTAATCAGTTTAAAAGTTACGACCAGTCAAATTTTCAAAAATGCCTCCCTTAAAAGAGGGCGGTGCCACGCCCCCTATAAAAAATTTATGGAAAAATCATAAGAGAATTACCAGGGGGACTCACCTATAAAATTATATCATTTTAGCAATTTCGGCTACCGAGATATGTCAATTGGTGTGATTTTCGAAATTTTCGATATCGAAAAAGGGGGCGTGGTTATCTTCCGATTTCGCCCATTTTCAATAGCAACCTACCTTGGCCAGATCGTAAACTGTATAAAAAATTTCATGCAAATATCTCAATTTTTACTCAAGTTATCGTGTACACAGACGGACGGACGGACGGACAGACGGACGGACATGTCTTAATTTACTCCTCTTTTCAACCTAAGAACTTTCATATATGGAACTCTATATCTATCTAGATTATTTTGTGCCGTTACGTACTACCGTTATGTGAACAAAATTAATATACCCTTGTACTAGTACTAGTACACTGGGTATAACAAGTAAGGAAGTCTAAGTTCGGGTAAGCCGAACATTAAATACCCAGTATATGGAAACAATAGTAGTACCTATAAGGTATATATTTTCTATATATATTATAATTTGGGAAAAACGAACTCAATAAATTTATTAGTTAGTTTATAAAATTAATATTTATTTATGCTACGGTATAACATATACATATGTAAATTGTTCGTGTGCCCTCAAAATCTTACTTATAGTTGAATACATTTCTTACTTCTAATATACTTACGCCCAATTTGTGACAAAGTTTTAAATTGAAAAAAATATGTTTGGGCCAGTTTTTCGAAATTCAAATTATTTTCAAAGTTATAGCTATCACCACTTTTCGAAATTCCTTACTTTTTGATGTAAATAACCTCCGCTCCCTTAAAGTGCCAAAAAAATTTATTTTGCTAATAGTTACTAATGCAATGCCCAACAACATCATACAAAAGCGCCATCTCGCCACGATGGAGAAGTTAAAAATTGCGAATAATGTTTGCAAAAATTGGAAATGTCCTTTTGTAGAAGATACCATCTTTTATATATATTTAAAAAATTAGCAAAATTGGTTTGACCAATCGTGAGAAAATCATCAAAAAGTGAGGAATTTCGAAAACTGTTGATAGATATAACTTTCAAAATAAGTCGAATTTCGAAAAATTGTATACGTATTTTTGTTTAATCGTTCTAAGCCATACTACCCACTTTCAATAAAATACATGGCCGTCGAAAAAATTATAGGTGGCTCACTTAACAAAATTAACTCATCTTTTAAGACTCGTTAATAGTAGACAATTCCTTACAAATTTAACTACCAAATTATACTATAATTATACTACTTTAGTTATTTACCTTACCGAATTATGTCAATTTATGTGATTTTCGAAATTTTCCATATTGAAAGTGGACGTGATTGGGAAGCGATTTCGTTTAATTTCAACAGGTATACTTCCTATAACTCTAGTATACCTTGTGCCGAATTTCACGATTCTACCGTAATCAGTTTAAAACTTACCACCAGTCTTTTAGGTGATTTTCTAAATTTTCGATATCGAGAGTAGCCGTGGTTGGACGGGGATTTTATCCAATTTCATCACGTATACTCCCAACAGTACTAGTATGATTTGTGCCAAATTTCATCGTTCTACCATAATTTGCTTAAAAGTTACGACCAGTCGAATTTTCAAAAATGCCTCCCTTGAAAGTGGGCGGTACCACGCCCCCTTTTTAAAATTTAACAGAAAATCATAATAGAATGATAAGAGAGATTCACCTATGAAATTATATCATTTTATCAATTTCAGCTACCGATATATGTCAGTTTATGTGATTTTCGAAATTTTCGATACCGACAAAAGGGGGCGTGGTTATCATCCGATTTCGCCCATTTTCTATAGCAACCTACCTGGGCCAAAAAGCAACCTGTATATAAAATTTCATGCAAATATCTTATCGTTTACAAAGACGGACGGACAGACGGACGGACATGCCTGAATAGACTCTAATTTTCAACCTAAGAACTTTCATACATGGATCTTGATTATTTTGCGCCGGTACATAGTACAGTTATGTGGACAAAATTATAATACCCCTTTACTAGTATGCTTGGTATAAAAATGCCTCCCTTAATAGTGGGCGGGGCCACGCCCACTTTAGAAAATTTATCAAAAAATCATTATATAATGACCATGGGGATTAACCTATAAAATTGTATAATTTTACCCATTTCCGTTGGCGAATTATGTCAATTTATGTGATTTTCGAAATTTTCGATATCGAAAGTGGGCATGGTTGGAGGGCGATTTTATCCATTTTCATCAGGTATACTCCCAACGATACTAGTATACTTTTTGCCAAATTCCATCGTTCTATCGTAATCAGTTTAAAAGTTACGACCAGTCAAATTTTCAAAAATGCCATCCTTAAAAGTGGGCGGTGCCACGCCCCCTATAAAAAATGTATGGAAAAATCATAAGAGAATTACCGGGGGGATTCACCTATAAAATTATATCATTTTAGCCATTTCAACTACCGAGATATGTCAATTTATGTGATTTTCGAAATTTTCGATATCGAAAGTGGGCGTGGTTGAAGGGCGATTTTATCCACTTTTATTAGGTATACTCCCAACGATACTAGTATGCTTTGTACCAAATTCCATCGTTCTATCGTAATCTGTTTAAGAGTTACGACCAGTCAAATTTTCAAAAACGCCTCCCTTAAAAGTGGGCGGTGCCACGCCCACTATACAAAATTTATGGAAAAATCATAAGAGAATGACCAGGGGGATTCACCTATAAAATTATATCATTTTAGCCATTTCAGCTGCCGAGATATGTCAATTTGTGTGATTTTCGAAATTTTCGATATCGAAAGTGGGCGTGGTTGAAGGGCGATTTTATCCAGTTTCATCAGGTATACTCCCAACGATACTAGTATGCTTTGCGCCGAATTCCATCGTTCTATCGTAATCAGTTTAAAAGTTACGACCAGTCAAATTTTCAAAAACGCCTCCCTTAAAAGTGGGCGGTGCCACGCCCACTATAAAAAATTTATGGAAAAATTATAAGAGAATGATATATCATTTTAGCAATTTCAGCTGCCGAGATAAGTCAATTAGTGTGATTTTCGAAATTTTCGATATAGAAAAAGGGGGCGTGGTTATCATCCGATTTCCCCCATTTTCAATAGCAACCTACCTTGGCCAGAAAGTAACCTGTGTACAAAATTTCATGCAAATATCTCAATTTTTACTCAAGTTATCGTGTACACGGACGGACAGACGGACGGACATGCTAAATCAACTCCGCTTTTAATCCTAACAACTTTCATATATGGATCTCTATATCTATCTCGATTATTTTGTGCCGTTACAAACAGCCGTTATGTGAACAAAGTTAATATACCTTTAATATACAAAATAATAGAGATAGATATAGAGTTCCATATATGAAAGTTCTTAGGATTAAAAGAGGAGTTGATTTAGGCATGTCCGTCCGTCTGTCCGTCCGTGTACACGATAACTTGAGTAAAAATTGAGATATTTGCATGAAATTTTGTACACAGGTTACTTGTACTAGTATTAGTACTCTGGGTATAAAAATAAAAAATAAAGAAAAAAAATAAAAATTAAGTAAACAGATAAAATAAAATAAAGTTAAAAAAAAATAAAATCAAACAAGAAAATGACAAAAAAAAATAAAATATGTAAAATTAAAGAAAAAAGAAATAAAGCCAAATAAAATAAAAAAAAAAAAACAAAATAGCAAAGTAAAAAAAAAAACGAAACACAAAAAAAAAAATAACATAAAATAAAAAGTAATAAAATGAAGTAGAAAAAAAAACAAAAAAGGTTAATATGAAAAAGAAATTAAAAATTAAATAATCAGGCAGGTTCTGGAAATTCACTTCCGAATAAAATTTGTGATTTTTTTGAGATTCCTATGTAGTTTGACAAAATTTTCACAAGTTTTATTCGAAAGTGATTTGCAGAACCAACTGAAACTTTTTCGTAGTTTATACGAACACAAAATCAAATTATTTGAAAACGAATTTCCAACGACACATTTCAAAATCTCTTTGAATTAAAACGCAAAAAGTTTTCGTTTTAAAATTCATTTATACTTAAATGTGTTTTGAAATATAAGGAATTGAACCAAAATGTATTCCACAAAGTGTTATTGAATTTGACGTTGCTCTCAATCGGAACCAGGGTATAATGTCAAACAGAAAAAAATTTATACCCGGTTGAAAACAATTTTTTCAGTTTATAAACTTTTACGAAAAAAATTGGAAATTAACTCTTGTTTTAAATTTTCAATTTTTATATTTTACCTTTTATTCAAATTAGCAATACGAAAGGATATTCTGTAGTGAATTTAAAAGTACTTTATTGATAGTAAAAAAACTTCCGTGACTGTGAAGAACTGTTGAAAAAAGAAAAAAAAATAAATTAGAGAAAACGGAAAGACATAAAAGTAAACAATGTGAAAAGAAAAAATTCAAGTATATTTCAATGAAAGCACAAGTAAAAGTAAACGATGCCAAAACAGAGAATTAACTATAATGATTAATTTATCCGCGGATTTTCAAACACAAAGACAAAGGAATATGGTGTTAGTGGTTTATTGCGATCAAAAGATGAAAAAACAAAACCCAAAAAAATATGTTTCAAGTTTTACCATTTAATGACGCTTCCCCTATTTCAAGTGTCAGAAAAGTTAACGTTGTTAATTTTTAATAATTCACACGTTCAGCGTGGCGCCAAAGTCAGAAACGAAGTCAAAAAATAAAACCAATAACCACAACAAGCGCTACAAAAAATACTTTGAGGGATGATACAAATAATTAAAGAAAAACGGAGCACAGGATAAGGGTGGTGCAGTGAAAGTCAGGTCAGAGAGAAATTGTGCTGTAGCAAGACTGATACTATTTAACCGCAGAAAACAACAAAAAAAAAGGACACTCATTAAAAGCAGCAGCAATAATATTGTTAAAATTTTCAAGGAACACAGAAGAAATCGCATTATTTGCGATAAAAAAAAACCTGCAGATTTAAAGTAAACAGACACAGAGAAGTTAGTGGTGATAGATTATTACAGTTCCACTAAGGTGTACTTCGGTGACATTGACGGTTCCATAACCACATTTGGTTGAATGATTTTTTTCTTTTTCAAATATTAAACTGGGTGTTAAAAAACTTGTATACTACAACTACTATTATCCACTTCCCCTAGTGAGACATAGGGTCCCAAAAAAATTACATGTATAATACATATCGTCGGTGCCTATGCAAAACCACCTATCTCATATGACCGGCTTAGAACTAAAACTAGTTGGTTTAATGTTTACACTGGAAGTTTTAAATTTGGTAAACCAGAAAAACTTAAACATTTGGGTTTGGATTCAAAACTTTATAGTCTAAATCGAAGACCTGAAAACGAAACCATTTGAAAATACGAAAACATCGAATTAAAGGCATGACGTTACACATTGCACCGCTTAAGACAGTTATTTGAAAAATATTAGTTTCTACTTTCGTCTGTGCCAACAATTGAAATTTGTTACCATCTTTTTCCTTATACAGCAGTACTAACATATTCTTGAGCTATGAGCCGCTGTGATTTTTCTACTTCAAACAAATACTTTTGAAAAAAAGAAAACAAATGTGTGCAAATAAAAAACACTTGTTGATTTATGTAGTACATGTGTACATTAGGGTGATTCAAAAAAAATGTCGACTAGGTCTTACCCCCTAAAAAGTTAGGTATTGATAACAAAGTAAGCCTTGCAAAAAATTAGCGCTCTAACTTAACCCTTAGGGGTGGCTATTTTTTTCGCCCTTTCCCATACATTTTGTATGGGGAAAAATGGTATTTTTTTTTCAAAGTGAATTTTCTTTCAATTTTTGAAACTTTTTTGAAAATATTTTTACATACTCTTAAAGTTGAAGCTTTGAAGCTTCCAAAATCGTAAGCCATGTGCGAAATATGTATGCGAATATGTATGTATATTATTGAAACAGCATTTAGTAAATGTGTTTCTTAAACATATCCAAAACTTCAACACTTGCACACATAAAATGCTGGGAGTAACAAAAAACGCATCTTTCCTTTAAGTAAAGGAAAACCTTAAGAATGTTTAATTAAAACGGAGTTAAAGAAAGAAACTATTCTGTTAAAAGTAGACAAATCGTTTTTACTAAACAGTTTAAAACATTTACCTACTGAATTGTTTTTAAATTTGGGTATTAAAAGTCACAAATTAATTCGCGCATTTATTTTAAGAACATCCGTAAACTACGATTCATAACTGCAGCATACTCGAGAATTTGTTGCCAAAATGGGGGTTCATGACTCTTTCTACATAGTTAGTTCGACTCACAGCTCTTCACCGATCAAAATAATAGTAGCAAATTCCTCTGAGTGCTGGATACGAGTTTAAATTTAATCCGTCGACGCCATGACCCACATCTAAATAATAAGATCAAGGGGCGATATGGGACCACTATAAACAATTTCGAAAAAAAAAATTGCCCCGTTGTACATTTTTTTATTTTAATAAAATATGAGTTGTTTTATTTTAATTTTTACAAAACTTCAACGTTTACCAACACTTAAATAAAAAAATGCACAATCCTTATTTACCTACAGGTGTAGAAGTTTAGGGAATATTTAAAACGTTTTCTGAAAATTTGTCTCAATTAATATCTAGTTTTTTTTACTGGCCTAGGTGTGCCTCTACGGTAGCCACTTGAACCTAACCTAATATCTAGTTTTTGATAACTCTTAGAAATCAAGTTAAGGAGTGTCCTACCTTTAGTGCCAAGATCGAGCCCAATATTAAATATTTTTATAGAGCATTCATTTTTTTTAGCCTTTGAAGTATTCAATTTTTGAAGTTAACTTCTTAGGCGGCGTTATGAAGTTTTTGATTGAGAGTAAAATTTGAAAAAATGGATGACAATGCACCGGAAACTATGGCACGGAAATAAAAATAAATGGAGTAATTTTTGCTGATTTTTTAAGTTATATGCCTAGGCGCTCATAAAAACAAGCAAGCAATATTTTGTTCGTAAGCCAGCTGAAACCATGACAATCGCTGTTGCATACACTTTCATGGGTCCCGATTTGGCCCAAAATGGTCTCAAATTGGCCCCAAAATAGTCTTAAAGTGATCCCATAGTGACCTAAAGCGTCCCCAAGGGATCCCAAAGTGACCTCGAAGTGGTCTCAAATTGACCCCGAAATGGTCCTAAAGTGATCCCATAGTGACCTAAAGCGACCCCAAGGGATCCCAAAGTGACATCAAAGTGGCCCCAAAATGGTCTTAAAGTGATCCCATAGTGACCTAAAGCGACCCTAAGGGATCCCAAAGTGGCCCCAAAATGGTCTTAAAGTGATCCCACGCTGACCTAAAGCGACCCCAAGGGATCCTAAAGTGACCCCAAAATGGTTTCAAATTGGCCCCAAAATGATCTTAAAGTGATCCCATAGTGACCTAAAGCGACCCCAAGGGGTTCCAAAGTGCCCCCAAAAAGGTCTCAAATTGACCCCAAAATGGTCTTAAAGTGATCCCATAGTAACCTAAAGCGACCCCAAGGGATCCCAAATTGGCCCTAAAATGGTCTCAAATTGACTATCTTATTAATTTTCTTAGGCATTTTTGGCTCTGTGTAGGCTGCAAGTCCAAGTGTATGCATCTTTGAAATTTTTACGTATATAGGAGGACCACGCTCCTTTGCGAACTTTATTTTTTATAGCCTACCATAGATTGAGATAGTCAGTGTATATTATGGCAAAATTTCCTTTGATTCCATATAGCGATATGGATCTTTGAAATTTTTACGCCTATGGGAGGTGTCTGGCCTGCTTGTCCAATTTTTTTTATGTAGCCCACCATGGATAGAAGTAGTCTGTGTATATCATGGCGAAATTTCGTTCGATTCCATCCAGCGGTTAACAAAAACACCTGTCAAAACAAACATTTACTCTGGATCTTTTACCTCCACTTGAGAAATGGATGCCATATGGCAGCATGCTGAAAATCTTATTTCCAAAAAAAAAAAAAAATTTTAACTTGATATTTTTTTGGGGTCAAATGTAGGCGTTATTTGAATGGATTTGATTTTTAGAACTAAAAACAAAAAAAGATGAAGTGAAAGGGTTAAGTATCTACATGTGAATGTGTACATAAGTACATATGCAAGCAGCCGTATCTATGGAAGTGCACAGGCGTTACAGTCATTTCTTAACTGTGTCGACTTTAAATATTAAAACAGGAAAATACGAAAATATGTATGTCGCATTGTCGTTTGCGTGTATGGTGCGTCGTATTTCAAGGCGGCACTTCCTTGGCCAACAAGTCCTCTATAAAACAGAAACTTTCAGAAACAAGAAGCGAGAGCAGAAGGCAGAAGCTTCCGAAAGGAAATGTTTAAATGGAATACCAAACAACTTTATGAGGGCTGTCGCATGGCAATGTGAGAAGCTTAATAACATTCCTGTCTCATTGCAAGTTGGATTGTAAACAGATGTAACTCTACATTTTCGTTTTTCTGCATTTTATTGTACACCGACATATCCGGCTAATGAGATTGTGATCAGAATTGTGTAATGTTCAAATTGAGGAAAGTAGGTGCCATTTATGTCCTTTAAATTTGTTTTTTATAATATAACTAGCAGACCCGGCAGACGTTGTCCTGCCCAAACTGTAACTTGTTTCCATTTGCAAAATTTACTGGCCCCCTCCTTTCAGCACCAAAACATTCTTCCCGTCCACCCCACCTTCATCCTTTTCATATTGTTTTTCCAATTGCCATTCACATTCCTATTCCTTCCTCAATCCCACTCCCAAAATGACTTAAAATGACTCCCCTTTAAAACTCTCATCAACACCTTTAATTTAGACGCATTTTTTACAAAAACCTTCTAGCTCCACTCCTGCACTGAACCAAAAAAGTTCATGTATCCAATGAAAAAGTACATAGATTTTAAGAATTGTTCGTTAAAACCTCTCCAAAGAACTTTTTCGTAGAAATTTACGAACATTTCCTAGAATATAAGCACTTTTTCGTAAAATATGTAAACAAATCCACAGAAAGCATGTATTCATTCATAAATTGTAAGAAAACTTTCTTAGATTCTATGAATTTTTTCTTATATTTTAAGAAAAGCCAGCGCGAACTTCTATGAAACTTTGTTCGTAAAAAACATGTACGTTTTTGGTTCAGTGTGGTCCACGTGTTGATCAATATCTAGAAATCTTGGTCTTATATGGGAAAAATAATAAAACATCTTAAATCACTTGTCACCACCTTTCATTTAAAACTCATATCGCACTAATACCATCGAGGGCCCCTCCTGGTTGACATTTTAATCAATATATCGAAAACGGGGTCTCATATTGGACTGAAAACTGTACCATTTTAAAACAATTATGAATACCTTTCATTTGGTGCCCAAATTGAACGAAGACTTAATAACGTTACCCTTGTCCACATTTTGGGCGATATCCTCAAAACCTTTTCAAATGTATTAATTTTTATTATCGTATAACCATCTCGAGCTAATAAAAAATCTAGCTTCCAAATTTAATTTGATAATGTCCAGCCGTTATCAAAATAACGTTTGATACCAGTTTTATGCTGATATTTCAGAGTTTTTGCGCAACCACATTTCGACCGATAACTCTGTTATCGATCTATATATATCGAAATGAACGGAAGTCTAAGTGAAAGCTGTGGTCTTCCCCTTTCGTTTGACACCAATTTTGTTCGAATATTCCAAGGTTTTCCCCGAACCCACATTTTGACAGTTAAATCTGTTGTCGATAAATATATCGAAATGAACCAAAGTCCAAAGGAAAGCTGTGGTCTTCCCCATTTGTTTGATACCGATTTTGTGCAAATATTTAAAGCTTTACCAAAAAACACATTTTGACCGTAAACTCTGTTATCGATAAATATATCGAAATGAAACAGAATCCAAATGAAAGCTGTGGTCTTCCCCTTTCGTTTGATACCAATTTTGTGCGAATATTCCAAGTTTACGTAAAACTAAATTTTGACCTATAACTACATATGTTATCGATAAATATATCGAAATTTCATGATGCCTGTTGCAGACTTTATACCCCTAAGAGTTTGTCTGCAAAATTTCGTAAAGATCGGGGCATTGGTTCAGACGTTAAAGAACCACAAACATCCGCTGTCAGTCACAAACTTACGTTTTTATATATTAGTAAGACCCCTGCAGCGAAACCTCAAAGTAGTCAGAAAAATACTAGTATACAACTATAAGTTTCTGGCAGAACTCATACTAGTCAGGAAATATCCACTTTATACTAGTATATAACTAGATTTTTCTGGATGAAATTATACCAGTTGAAAAATACAAAATTCATTCGTTTCGTTTTCTCTTATAATTCATAGATGCTTTTTCGTGATAGAAATACAAATAGCCGCTGCTTTCTTAAGAATAAACATGAAAATAAAGTCGAGGGATAAAATAAAGGGTAAGCCAGGAAAATTCTGGTTGAAATCGTACTAGTCCAGGTTGAATGCTTTATGGACTGGTATGGGACTAGTATATTTTATACTAGTCCTTTTTGGAATAGTATGGGACTAGTTCATTTTACGGAAATTATACTAGTCCAGGTTGACCTAGTATGGAACTAGTATTTTACAATTAGTATGAAACTGGTATATTCTGGTCGAAATCTGACAATTGACATCTCGTAGGACAGCATCACGTAAAAATACCAGTTGCTTATATGGAAAAAAGACAGAACACTGATAGTTGGGCCCGGTGCACCAACTAGTTGTAAAGTAGTTTTCAACTAGTTGCTATCGCTGCAGGGACATGATCTAATGAAAAGATATAGCTTCGATTCCGTTTTTACAAAAAATTCTATTTATTCTTGCAATGCATTTTCAGAAGTTATATTTATGGGTTTCTTCTTCGACCCGTCGTTAACTATTTTTAATTATTTTCAATTGTACTTTTAAAATTATTAGAACTTTTAATTATTGAGCTTCATGATTTGCTGCTATTTTAATTCTTAATTGTATTTGCATTTTTAATTCAATTTCTAGGAGAAGATCATGTCACATATCTGCATATTCAGGGCAATCTCAAATAATTTTTTATGATGCGGATTTTCTCACTCTCATATAAGTTGTTAGCAAAATTTTACATAGCTCTGTTTGTATTTAAGGTGGACTCTGATTGGATTTAATTGTTTTGGTGTTGGTCGCTTTATACCTTTGCATGTGTGTAATGCCAGAGGATACCATTCAATATTTTTACTATGTAATCAGTTTTTATATTCAAAAAACTCCAAAGCTAACCAGCCAACAAAAGTAAATGACAAGCTAACTCAGTTCAACGGCAATCAGCAGTTCGGTAGAAGCATATTTCATGTATCCCATATATGTATATTTTGTTAAAGCGAAAATCTGAAAACCAAGTTCACACAGATTATTAAGCTCTTTGATTTGCCTCTCGAACAATGAAATTGTTGCTTTGCTTGTGAGAGCGCTATGATCACACTGACCATTCAATGAGTGTCGTTGGTTATGATCAGTCACTCACTTGCAGACAACGACTCAACAACACACGCTGTTGTTTCGGTACTTTATAGGAAACACTAATACACCCCACTTACAATTCAGCCGAGCCCTTATTTATAAATAGATCTATACACATGAATTTGAAAGAATACATGTGTTCCATACTCCACTTTACATGGCAATACATCGTGTGAATTTTTCCACTGCCTTCTGCTGCTGTTGCGCTGCTTTTTGTCGATAAAGCAATTCCCGGTTGAATAAACAAAACTTAGCATAAAATATGCCAAGAGGCGCATTATTGAGCATGGTGTATAACGTCGGTCCAAAACAACGTACGCTTAACCGCCTAGGCGATTTTGGCCGTTTCGTATCAAAGCACGTCAGTCATTCCTTTTTAGCGATAACTGACGCCAATTGGAAACCCCAAGGGAGTACAAGTCATCCTCCACCTGTTGTTTCCATCTCAGTCGAGGCCTCCCCCTTCCTCTGCTGCCGAATTCGGGTGTCGATAGTAAAACTTTCTGTACTGGAGCTTCTTTTTACCACGCTTTTATTAGGTTCACTTGTATGTTTGCTTGTTTGTATGTATGTGACTCTCGTTCGGTCTAAGCCTCAGTGGCCCAAAAACAGTAAAATGTCCCTACAATATGGGTATCAAACGAAAGGGGAAGGCCCCAGGTTTCATTTGGACTTCGATATATTTCGATAAATTTATCGATAACTGACTTATCGGTCAAAATATGATTGCCCAAAAACCTAAAAAATTCCCTACAATATGGGTATCAAACGAAAGGTGAAGGCCCCAGGTTTCATTTGGACATCGACATATTTCGATAAATTTATCGATAACTGAGTTATCGGTCAAAATGTGGTTGCCCGAAAACCTTAAAATTTCCCTACAATATGGGTATCAAACGAAAGGTGAAACCCCAGGTCTCATTTGGACATCGACATAATTCGATAAATTTATCGATAACTGAGTTATCGGTCAAAATGTAGTTTCCCGAAAACCTTAAAATTTCCCTACAATATGGATATCAAAGGAAAAGGTGAAGGCCCCAGGTTTCATTTGGACATCGATATATTTCGATAAATTTATCGATAACTGAGTTATCGGTCAAAATGTGGTTTCCCGAAAACTTTAAAATTTCCCTACAATATGGGTATCAAACGAAAGGTGAAGGCCCCAGGTTTCATTTGGACATCGACATATTTCGATAAATTTATCGATAATTGAGTTATCCGTCAAAATGTAGTTGCCCGAAAGCCTTAAAATTTCCCTACAATATGGGTATCAAACGAAAGGTGAAGGCCCCAGGTTTCATTTGGACATCGATATATTTAGATAAATTTATCGATAACTGAGTTATCCGTCAAAATGTAGTTGCCCGAAAACCTTAAAATTTCCCTACAATATGGGTATCAAACGAAAGGTGAAGGCCCCAGGTCTCATTTGGACATCGACATAATTCGATAAATTTATCGATAACTGAGTTATCGGTCAAAATGTGGTTGCCCGAAAACCTTAAAATTTCCCTACAATATGGGTCTCAAACGAAAGGTGGAGGCCCCAGGTCTCATTTGGACATCCGCATATTTCGATAAATTTATCGATAACTGACTTATCGGTCAAAATGTGGTTGCCCGAAATCCTTAAAATTTCCCTACAATATGGGTATCAAAAGGCGGCCGCCGTGGTGTAGCGGTTAAGTGTTCGGCCTTCTACACCAAGTAGTGGCGGTTCGATGCCCGACAAAAGTAACATCAAAAATTATTTAGAAAAAGAATTTTTCTAAACGGGGTCGCCCCTCGGCAGTAGTTTGGCAAACTCTCCTGGTGTATTTCTGCCATGAAAAGCTTCTCAGCAAAAAATTCATTTGCTTTGCAAGTGCCGTTCGGAGTCGGCAAAAAACTGTAGGTCCCGCCAACTTGTAGGAAAAACTCAAAAGCAACACACCACAAGTTGGAAAGAGAAGCTCGGCTAAAAATCTCGTTAGAGGTTATGATAACCTGTTGGTATATCGCCGCCATTAGTTTTTTTTTTTATGGGTATCAAACGAAAGGTGAAGGCCCCAGGTCTCATTTGGACATCGACATAATTCGATAAATTTATCGATAACTGAGTTATCGGTCAAAATGTAGTTGCCCGCAAACCTTAAAATTTCCCTACAATATGGGTATCAAACGAAAGGTGAAGGCCCCATGTTTAATTTGGACATCGACATATTTCGATAAATTTATCGATAACTGAGTTATCGTTCAAAATATGATTGCCCAAAAATCTAAAAAATTCCCTACAATATGGGTATCAAACGAAAGGTGAATGCCCCAGGTTTCACTTGGACATCGACATATTTCGATAAATTTATCGATAACTGAGTTATCGTTCAAAATATGATTGCCCAGAAATCTAAAAAATTCCCTACAATATGGGTATCAAACGAAAGGTGAATGCCCCAGGTTTCACTTGGACATCGATATATTTCGATAAATTTATCGATAACTGAGTTATCCGTCAAAATGTAGTTGCCTGAAAACCTTAAAATTTCCCTACAATATGGGTATCAAAAGAAAGGTGAAGTCCCCAGGTCTCATTTGGACATCGACATAATTCGATAAATTTATCGATAACTGAGTTATCGGTCAAAATGTAGTTGCCCGCAAACCTTAAAATTTCCTACAATATGGGTACCAAATGAAAGGTGAAGGCCCCAGGTCTCATTTGGACTTCGATATATTTCGATAAATTTATCGATAACCGAGTTATCCGTCAAAATGTAGTTGCCCGAAAACCTTAAAATTTCCCTACAATATGGGTATCAAACGAAAGGTGAGGCCCCAGGTCTCATTTGGACTTCGATATATTTCGATAAATTTATCGATAACTGAGTTATCCGTCAAAATGTAGTTGCCCGAAAACCTTAAAATTTCCCTACAATATGGGTATCAAACGAAAAGTGAGGTCCCAGGTCTCATTTGGACTTCGATATATTTCGATAAATTTATCGATAACTGAGTTATCGGTCAAAATATTATTGCCCAAAAACCTAAAAAAATTCCCTACAATATGGGTATCAAACGAAAGATGAATGTCCCAGGTCTCATTTCGACTTCGATATATTTTGATAAATTTATCGATAACTGAGTTATCGGTCAAAATATGATTGCCCAAAAACCTAAAAAATACCCTACAATATGGGTATCAAACGAAAGGTGAAGGCCCCAGGTTTCACTTGGACATCGACATATTTCGATAAATTTATCGATAACTGAGTTATCGGCCAAAATGTGGTTGCCCGAAAACCTTAAAATTTCCCTACAATATGGGTATCAAACGAAAGGTGAAACCCCAGGTCTCATTTGGACATCGACATAATTCGATAAATTTATCGATAACTGAGTTATCGGTCAAAATGTAGTTTCCCGAAAACCTTAAAATTTCCCTACAATATGGATATCAAGGGAAAAGGTGAAGGCCCCAGGTTTCATTTGGACATCGATATATTTCGATAAATTTATCGATAACTGAGTTATCGGTCAAAATGTGGTTTCCCGAAAACTTTAAAATTTCCCTACAATATGGGTATCAAACGAAAGGTGAAGGCCCCAGGTTTCATTTGGACATCGACATATTTCGATAAATTTATCGATAATTGAGTTATCCGTCAAAATGTAGTTGCCCGAAAGCCTTAAAATTTCCCTACAATATGGGTATCAAACGAAAGGTGAAGGCCCCAGGTTTCATTTGGACATCGATATATTTAGATAAATTTATCGATAACTGAGTTATCCGTCAAAATGTAGTTGCCCGAAAACCTTAAAATTTCCCTACAATATGGGTATCAAACGAAAGGTGAAGGCCCCAGGTCTCATTTGGACATCGACATAATTCGATAAATTTATCGATAACTGAGTTATCGGTCAAAATGTGGTTGCCCGAAAACCTTAAAATTTCCCTACAATATGGGTCTCCAACGAAAGGTGGAGGCCCCAGGTCTCATTTGGACATCCGCATATTTCGATAAATTTATCGATAACTGACTTATCGGTCAAAATGTGGTTGCCCGAAATCCTTAAAATTTCCCTACAATATGGGTATCAAAAGGCGGCCGCCGTGGTGTAGCGGTTAAGTGTTCGGCCTTCTACACCAAGTAGTGGCGGTTCGATGCCCGACAAAAGTAACATCAAAAATTATTTAGAAAAAGAATTTTTCTAAACGGGGTCGCCCCTCGGCAGTAGTTTGGCAAACTCTCCTGGTGTATTTCTGCCATGAAAAGCTTCTCAGCAAAAAATTCATTTGCTTTGCAAGTGCCGTTCGGAGTCGGCAAAAAACTGTAGGTCCCGCCAACTTGTAGGAAAAACTCAAAAGCAACACACCACAAGTTGGAAAGAGAAGCTCGGCTAAAAATCTCGTTAGAGGTTATGATAACCTGTTGGTATATCGCCGCCATTAGTTTTTTTTTTTATGGGTATCAAACGAAAGGTGAAGGCCCCAGGTCTCATTTGGACATCGACATAATTCGATAAATTTATCGATAACTGAGTTATCGGTCAAAATGTAGTTGCCCGCAAACCTTAAAATTTCCCTACAATATGGGTATCAAACGAAAGGTGAAGGCCCCATGTTTAATTTGGACATCGACATATTTCGATAAATTTATCGATAACTGAGTTATCGTTCAAAATATGATTGCCCAAAAATCTAAAAAATTCCCTACAATATGGGTATCAAACGAAAGGTGAATGCCCCAGGTTTCACTTGGACATCGACATATTTCGATAAATTTATCGATAACTGAGTTATCGTTCAAAATATGATTGCCCAAAAATCTAAAAAATTCCCTACAATATGGGTATCAAACGAAAGGTGAATGCCCCAGGTTTCACTTGGACATCGATATATTTCGATAAATTTATCGATAACTGAGTTATCCGTCAAAATGTAGTTGCCTGAAAACCTTAAAATTTCCCTACAATATGGGTATCAAAAGAAAGGTGAAGTCCCCAGGTCTCATTTGGACATCGACATAATTCGATAAATTTATCGATAACTGAGTTATCGGTCAAAATGTAGTTGCCCGCAAACCTTAAAATTTCCTACAATATGGGTACCAAATGAAAGGTGAAGGCCCCAGGTCTCATTTGGACTTCGATATATTTCGATAAATTTATCGATAACTGAGTTATCCGTCAAAATGTAGTTGCCCGAAAACCTTAAAATTTCCCTACAATATGGGTATCAAACGAAAGGTGAGGCCCCAGGTCTCATTTGGACTTCGATATATTTCGATAAATTTATCGATAACTGAGTTATCCGTCAAAATGTAGTTGCCCGAAAACCTTAAAATTTCCCTACAATATGGGTATCAAACGAAAAGTGAGGTCCCAGGTCTCATTTGGACTTCGATATATTTCGATAAATTTATCGATAACTGAGTTATCGGTCAAAATATTATTGCCCAAAAACCTAAAAAAATTCCCTACAATATGGGTATCAAACGAAAGATGAATGTCCCAGGTCTCATTTCGACTTCGATATATTTTGATAAATTTATCGATAACTGAGTTATCGGTCAAAATATGATTGCCCAAAAACCTAAAAAATACCCTACAATATGGGTATCAAACGAAAGGTGAAGGCCCCAGGTTTCACTTGGACATCGACATATTTCGATAAATTTATCGATACCTGAGTTATCGGCCAAAATGTGGTTGCCCGAAAACCTTAAAATTTCCCTACAATATGGGTATCAAACGAAAGGTGAAGGCCCCATGTTTAATTTGGACATCGACATATTTCGATAAATTTATCGATAACTGAGTTATCGTTCAAAATATGATTGCCCAAAAATCTAAAAAATTCCCTTAAATATGGGTATCAAACGAAAGGTAAATGCCCCAGGTTTCACTTGGACATCGATATATTTCGATAAATTTATCGATAACTGAGTTATCGGTCAAAATGTGGTTGCCCGAAAACCTTTAAATGTCCCTACCATATGGGTATCAAACGAAAGGTGAAGGCCCCAGGTCTCATTTGGACTTCGATATATTTCGATAAATTTATCGATAACTGAGTTATCGGTCAAAATGTGGTTGCCCGAAAACCTTAAAATTTCCCTACAATATGGGTATCAAACGAAAGGTGAAGGCCCCATGTTTAATTTGGACATCGACATATTTCGATAAATTTATCGATAACTGAGTTATCGTTCAAAATATGATTGCCAAAAATCTAAAAAATTCCCTACAATATGGGTATCAAACGAAAGGTGAATGCCCCAGGTTTCACTTGGACATCGATATATTTCGATAAATTTATCGATAACTGAGTTATCGGTCAAAATGTGGTTGCCCGAAAACCTTTAAATTTCCCTACCATATGGGTATCAAACGAAAGGTGAAGGCCCCAGGTCTCATTTGGACATCGACATATTTCGATAAATTTATCGATAACTGAGTTATCGGCCAAAATGTGGTTGCCCGAAAACCTTAAAATTTCCCTACAATATGGGTATCAAACGAAAGGTGAAGGCCCCATGTTTAATTTGGACATCGACATATTTCGATAAATTTATCGATAACTGAGTTATCGTTCAAAATATGATTGCCCAAAAATCTAAAAAATTCCCTACAATATGGGTATCAAACGAAAGGTGAATGCCCCAGGTTTCACTTGGATATCGATATATTTCGATAAATTTATCGATAACTGAGTTATCGTTCAAAATATGATTGCCCAAAAACCTAAAAAATTCCCTACAATATGGGTATCAAACGAAAGGTGAATGCCCCAGGTTTCACTTGGACATCGATATATTTCGATAAATTTATCGATAACTGAGTTATCGGTCAAAATGTGGTTGCCCGAAAACCTTTAAATTTCCCTACCATATGGGTATCAAACGAAAGGTGAAGGCCCCAGGTCTCATTTGGACATCGACATATTTCGATAAATTTATCGATAACTGAGTTATCGGCCAAAATGTGGTTGCCCGAAAACCTTAAAATATCCCTACAATATGGGTATCAAACGAAAGGTGAATGCCCCAGGTTTCACTTGGACATCGATATATTTCGATAAATTTATCGATAACTGAGTTATCGTTCAAAATATGATTGCCCAAAAACCTAAAAAATTCCCTACAATATGGGTATCAAACGAAAGGTGAATGCCCCAGGTTTCACTTGGACATCGACATATTTCGATAAATTTATCGATAAATTTCCTAACAATATGGGTATCAAACGAAAATGAAAGTCCAGAGCTTTCGTTTGGACTGCTGTATTTTTCGATATATATATCGATAATTTCATAGGACATTTGACTAAAAAGTAAAAAATAAATATAGTTTAAAAAAACTAAAACTCACGCTTTTAGAGAGATTTGAACTAAAAAGTTGAAAATAATTTTAAAAACCCTACACAGTAGTATTGTGGAAAAAGCTTGGCCCGCTTTGTGCCATAATTTTCGTATATCGAGCGCTCGACGCTTTTCCCACATAATGCTAGTTTCTTTACTACGCTTTCATTAGCTTTACTTGTACATACATTCATATGTGTGTTTGCTTGTTTGTATGTAACTCTATTTCAGTCTACCCGATAGTAGCATATGACTGCCACAAAAACCTTGAAATGTGTCTTCAATATGGGTGTCAAACGATAGGAGGTTGCATTATGACTTCGATATTTTTGAATGATGATGATGATAAACGAAAGTGGGGCCCAGAGGTTTCGTTGCACTGCGGTATATTTCGATATATTTGTCGATTACTTCATAACACATTTAACTAAAAAGTAAAAAATAAATATAGTTTAAAAAGCGAAAACACGCGCTTTTAAAGAATATTGCACTAAAAAGGTAAAAATAATTTAAATAAAAAACGAAGATTATGGAGCAAAGCGGACCACGCTTTTTCCACAATACTACTGTGTAGGGTTTTTAAAATTATTTTCAACTTTTTAGTTCAAATCTCTCTAAAAGCGTGAGTTTTAGTTTTTTTAAACTATATTTATTCTTTTTCAAATGCAAAACCACGTAAACGCAGTCACCGAAATTTTAAAGGAGAGACAAAAAAACTGTTTATCTTATGTACGATCCACTATGTGGTGGGTTCAGTTCAAATGTCGTTTTTTGACATTCTATTGCACGAATCCCGACTTTTTTGTTACTAATGAATCAATCCGGAGACCCAGGAGCCCTGGTAAGCAAATCTGACTTAAACACCTACGATAAGTTAGTCGATACATATCAAAGTCGCCTAAGTCCTTACATCATAGCAAATACGAAAAAATAACTTCGAATTTTCAAAACTATCTTACGAGGGCCTTGATACAGTTTAATGTGTATCAAATTTACAATAACAAAATAATTCAAACTTTTAATATATAATTGTGAGAATTTTATTCTATAATATTATGTAGTCGATAGTGATGTATGTATATTAAACCTGATTAAGTCCTTCGTAAGATAATTTTAACCCTAGAATCGTAACACAGTTTTACCCTACGTCAATGCTAATATACGTAAATTTTACGTATTACACCGTTTGGGGCAGTAATTTTAGATAAATGTTTAATAAAAACCTGTTTTTCTTTTGTGTTGATTTTATTAAAAGAAAATACAAAGTTTTTTTGTTTTTAAAACTAAATAATAAGAATTTCTACATACATTCGTCGAATATTTTAAATTGATGCTCACCACAAAGGGCAGCTTCATTATATATTGAAATGAGGTAGCTGTCAGCCGTTTTTTATTAAATAGTTACAAAGTTTTAAGTATAAAGGTTCGCCTTTTGATGAGAAAGTCAAAGTAATTGCGTTTTATTAGGTTTATCACAGAAACTGTTCTTCAATTGTATAGAAAGTTTGGATAATAATACATACGTTAATGCTAAGACTACGTAAAATTTACGTACACACTTTTTTTGTAAGAACGATAAAAGCGAACCAGGAACTGACAATTGATTAATTATTCACTTTTTAATGAAACAATAAAATGAAGAAAGCACTGCCGAGTGCTCACAGCTATACGAAATTGCGGTAAACTGTAACGGCACTTTTTATGAGACATACACGTAAAATTTACGTATATTACCATTCTAGGGTTAAGAAATTGAAATTATTTTTTTTGGTATTTGCTATGATATAGGGACTTTGGCGAGTTTGATATGTGTCGACTCAAGTAGCAATACCTAAAGCAGCAGCCATCCAAACTAGATGACTAATACCCATGGGTAGCGTAAAAAATTTGTTTGTTGTTCTTGGTTATTCCACACATTTCGTCATGATGAGTAGGCCTAAAACATGGAAAGAAATTTGTGCTTTCCATATCAAGATGATCGAGCCGTATACTCGTACGTAACGTCAATTTCAGTAAATCGTATGCTATGGAACACACACGGAGATTACCTCCAATTAATCTTCTTTGATCAGATCCAAAGTTGCCTAGGCGGTTAAAGGCTATTTTAAGTAAGTAAGTAAGTAAGTAAATCAGATCCAAATTTTACCCCGATACACACTACATTGAATATTAATTGTTTAATTATCGGCGACATCCAGCGGTTTAGTTTGGTTGTTTTTTTTTTTTTTTGCTGTTTTTGTTTATTTGCCGGCGCTAGATATCGCAGATACTCTTAATTTCTTTCTTTTGGTTGTGTTTCTTGCTGGTGTTATTTATTTATCTGAAGAGTGTTATCAACGAAAATTTGTTTAGTGCTCTTATATCTGCTCAAATCTTCTTAATTTTTGGGAATTTATATTGAAGCTTATGTTCAAGTTAATTCCCAAAAACTCAGATCTCAGATTTACGCTAATGTATCTGCCCTATAAGATATAAGAAAGCGAGGGAAGACAAACTAAACAAAGACTCCGAACTGCATCATGCGTTGTTTTGCATTGATTTTCTTTGAAATTCTCCCGCATGTTGCTAAAGCAGCACATAAAGCTTAGCTTGTTTACAAACTGGTTTAAAAACGTCAACCAAATTAAAATATTTGCATGTATATATCTGCCGATTTCCCTACACAGCCAAAATAAATTGTGGCTGATGCACCTGATGTTTCGTACGCTGATGTGCAGTGCATCCTAAATATGCTTTTACTTTCACATTTCCACTGTAATCAAGAAAAGCACCAGCTGAATTTTAAACGACAAGGATATCCGCTCTACAGTTCTGCTTGAGGATATCTTCGACAGCAGAAAGTTTGTTTGTAGGTATACTATATGATTAATATTGTTGGCATTTTCTCCAACAGATTATGTTAATACAAGAGTTGCCTTGTTATTGTATGTATTTCTTAAGCATTCAATACTTAAGTAGAGGGATATATCGCACCCTAAATCAAAAACCGTCACTCCTAAAATTTTTTTGGGGCGCTTTCTTACTAGCATAGATCGAATAAATACAGCACTTACTTAAATTTTTTCTTTTTTTACTGTCATCATTTCTCTTTAAAGCAGACGGTCATGCGAAGTTTTGAAAACTAAGTTACTTTTGAACTATCCAGAAGTATTTAACTAAAAGTTCAACTGATTTTGAGTTGTGTCTCTTTTTCATTTAGTGTGCGATATGTTGAAGTATAAATGTGTCTAGTGCTCACATGAAGCCAAAAAAAGCCACATGAAGCGAATAGAATTAGCTTCTTTAAGCGCACGACAATGCTCAAATCTATTTCTGAACATCGAAACAAGATATTTTTGCGACTCTAAGTCGAAGTTTTAAGTTTCTTACCTAAATTCGAAGAGCACCCAACTTCAGAATATTTTTTAAGTACGCCAGATCGGCAAATTCTTTAACAATGTTTCATCTCAGCTGAAAATGATTATCATCGATGTTGCAATAGGGGTTGGGTGGAAAAATTTATAAACTATAAAAAGTCTTAATGGCTTAGTTTTTACATGACTTCGAAAGAAAGATTTTGCGATTCCTTTCAGCCTGATTTACATATGTATATGAAGCTCCTACATATCGTCGATGCCTATGCAAAGCCACCTATCTGAAAGCAATCAAATTTTACAGGAGAGCAAAAAAGCTAGTATCCTCTTAGTACTATGCATAATCTTGCAACTGAATTTTTGATTCTGTTTTTAAAAGATGATATTTAACATTTAGTTAAGTTTTTTGTGAAATTTTTTTGCTGAAATATTTTTTTTTTAATAAGCGATGGGTGGTTTTGCAACTTAAATTGAGCTACACACTTCACTGAAAAAAAAATATATACAAGAAACGGCCGTCTAATTAACAGTAAGCCCTGTCATTTTTCGTCCAACAGTGGGTAATATCAATTTTGAAAGTGACCCCCTATCATTCTTCGAATATACTATCATATTGACATGAATTACTGTAAATTTGAAAGTGGACTCATATCATTAATTGATATTTTTCAAAAATAACATGTTTTTACTGCCAATTTTAAAGTAAATAAGTACTGTAATATTTACAGTATTACCATAATCGCTTTGAAAGTGGTTTTGATATGTTACTTTCAATGTGCACTTTCAACCTTTTTATACCCAGCGTACTAGTATTAGTACAAGGGTATATTAATTTTATTCACATAACGGCACAAAATAATCGAGATAGATATAGAGTTCAATATATGAATGTCCGTCCGTCTGTCCGTCTGTGTACACGATAACTTGAGTAAAAATTGAGATGTTTGCATGAAATTGTGTACACTAGTTACTTTCTGGCCAAGGTTGGTTGCTATTGTAAATGGGCGAAATCGGATTGTAACCACGCCCCTTTTTCGTTATCGAAAATTTCGAAAATCACACAAATTGACATATTTCGGCAGCTGAAATGGCTAAAATTATATAATTTTATAGGTGAATCCCCTTGGTCATTCTCTTATAATTTTTCCATAAATTTTTTATAGTGGGCGTGGCACCGCCCACTTTTAATGGAGGCATTTTTGAAAATTTGACTGGTCGTAACTCTTGAACTGATTACGATAGAGCGTTACTAGTATCGTTGGGAGTATACCTGATGAAATTGAATAAAATCGCCCTCCAACCACGCCCACTTTCGATATCGAAAATTACTAAAATCACATAAGTTGACATAATTCAGGAACGGAAATGGGTTAAATGATAAAATTTTAGAGGTGAATCACCCTGGGCGTTATATAATGATTTTTTGACAAATTTTCTAAAGTGGGCGTGGCCCCGCCCACTTTTAAGGGAGGTATTTTTGAAAATTCGACTGGCCGTAACTTTTAAACTGATTAGGGTAGAACGATGAAATTTGGAACAAAGCATACTAGTATCGTCGGCATTATACCTGATGAAACTGGAAAAAATGCTCTCCAACCACGCCCACTTTCGATATGGAAAATTTCGAAAATCACAAAAATTTACATAAATCGGTAACGGAAATGGCTAAGATGATATATTTTGGTAGGATGCACCCCCTAGTCATTCTATTATGATTTTTTGATAAATTTTTAAAAGTAGGCGCGACATCGCCCACTTTTCAGGGGGGCATATTTGAAAATTTCACGGGTCATAACTTTTAAACTGATTAGAACGATGAAATTGGTACAAGGTATACTAGTATAATAGGGAGCATACCTGATGTAATTGGACGAAGTCTCTTCCCAACCACGCCCACTTTCGATATGAAAAATTTCGAGAATCCCATAAATTGACATAATTTTTATATTTTCGTCATTTGAAAGGTTTTGCATCTGGTAGATAGGTGGCTTTGCATAGGCAATGACGATATGTAGTACAAACTTAAATAACATGGTACTATCAAAGAATTATCTTGTAGCTTCAGGCGTCCTTGATATATAAATATACATACTTGGCCGCAGTCATGTTTAGCTTGAAGTTATATGTGTACGTGCTTGCAATCATGTTTCTTCCCTGTAGGAAAGATAGGTCCAATCGCCCAAAAACGACTATCATAGGTATAGTAGCTTTGTATCTATACCAAGGATGGTCCAAAAAATATATGCAATGTAAATTAAAGTAGGTGAATTGACCGAAAAGTAATCCGAATGTAATGCAACGGAGATGAATTGTACCAAAAGTAGCCCGAATGTAATGCACAAAAGGTGAATTTTTTTCTCGTTTTTCTGGTTTTTGTAGTTGGAGGTATAACGGAACTTTATTTCAGTAATGATTTGGTAAAGTTTAGTTGGATTTTTCTCAGTTTTATTAAAATCTTGATAATGGAAACTATTATTTGTGAATTAAATATAAAATTAAAAAATGTATGGAAAAAATATTTAACAAAATTCATATAAAATGTTTGGAAGGTTATAAAGCAGGCAGTTTCAAACACAAACATTGCAGAAAAATGTCCCATAACAACGGAGGAGGGCTTGAAAAGTAAACGATGAGTTCTCTGACGGCGAAATTGAGGACTATGTAAGTTCTAGATTTTTTAAAACTTTACCACAAAACCTTAAAACTATTTAAAAACTGCCTTTAATTTGCCTTTATTTACTTCCCTTTTCTATTTTTTCTTTCTATAACTTCTCAACTTTCCCCATATTCCCTTAATATCAATTCGAATTCCTTTTTTTATTCATTAAATTTTATTTTTTCTTCGTTTTCATTTACTTTTCTTTCCTCCTTTCCTTTTATTTAAACTCTTTTTTCACTTTCCTTCCCTTTCCCTCCCTTTTCTTAACTTACCTTTCCTTTTCTTTCCTTTACTTTCTTTTTTTTACTTTTTTCATTCCTTTCCTTTTCTTTCCTCTCCTTCCCTTCCATCAGCATGCGCGTTTATATATAAGATGCGAAAAAATAGAATTAAAAGTATTCGACATACATATGTATAAAACATAAATTACTTTATTATTTCAGATAAAGACTGTGCGAAATATTATTAGGCGTAATCTCGCGAAAAATTTTACACTCATAATTTCGGAAGACCTTTTGATGCAATATAACCTAAATAGTACGCATGAAAAAAAGGACTTTAAAATGTATTCAAACAGGTTAAAAGGTAAAACTTTGGCACTCTTATTTTAGTTACTTTTATGTAACTTAATTTTAAAAATACACTTTTTCCCAACCAGGAGCTCTGGAGAGTGACGACTCAATTCGGGGTATTGAGAGCTACATGGCCAAATGCTTTCAATTCGCCAAAAAAAAGACACTTTAGGACACTTTAGTAAATTTAAAAATATATTAGTTTTAGGAATTGAATTTAATTTAAAATGATATTAAATAAAATGAATTCAACTACCTTTGGACCAAACTTTGGACTACTTACAAACCTCTACAGTGTAGTTTGTGGTGTGGACTAAGTCTACTCCGATTTTCCTACAGGGTTCTGCATCACTCTCTAAATAAAATTTAGCTTTCAACTGCAGCAGAAAACAAATTTGGTGAGGTGAGAAATGTACCACCAAAGAACTGGCAGTAAATATTTCCCAAGTAAATACTAGATAAATTGTCAAACAAAAAAGTTTTGCTTTACCAGAATAAGGGCAAGGTATAACGCGCTTCTTTATTCTTACCTATGTATCTTATATATTTTTTTGCAATAACCATAATTCTAAAGGTGATGGCCCAATGCACGCTTGCTTTGCTGGCTTTGCTTCGAGAAATGTCAAAATTCCTTTGAACTCTACTGAAATGTATGAAAGTTTGCCCAGTGACAGCCTTGCTTTGCTTGCTTGAAACGCTTCAAAGCGTCGATTAGCCCAAATCTCTATTTGACAGCGCTTTACACGCTTTTGACATTTCAATTAATCCCATCGCTGCTGATATTTTCGATATTTGTGTGCCAAAATTTTTATTTGTGTTTATTGTAAATTTGTTCAAATTAAAATTAAGTAAACAATTAAAAATCACCTTATATCAACAACATAACTACGGTGTTCCAGGAACAGATAAAAAAGTTTGCATGCAAACGCAACCACAATGAAATCCAAATGGAAAAATTGTTGAATGTGAAAATTTGGGTCCGTATCTGGACGAGTGTTAACTGGAACCAGCTGGAACATTGCAATCAATCATCAGCAGTCAATCAAAAGCGGTTAATAAATATCGCAACTAACTTCGCATTTAATAAAGCTTCCGCGTCATTGTGCATAGCTTCGTCACTCGCACGTTCCAAATAAAGTTTTCATCACCTTAGTGCACTTGTAATAACTAAAATATATTTGAGGAAAAGCTTATTACAGAAGTAGAAAAACACAAATGTTTGTGGGACAAAAGAGAGCTTTGTTACCGGGACCGGGTAAAGAAGGATTTGGCATGGCGGAATGTAGCTGATGCTGTTGGAGAACTTGGTTGGTACATTTTCTATTTGGAAGTGTCTAGTTTCACATGACCGTATATTTCTTACGGACCCGTACACGGACAGCAAATGTTGAAATTAATCAAAAAAGTACGTGGCTGCCGCCAAGAAAACGGGGAATTTTCCAAGCCGTATACGGAACCGTACGTAGTATACGGCAATGTACAAAGAATACGGGGCCTTACAAGATATATGTACGGTCATGTGCAAAAAGCGGTATTTGTTTCCTCTAGCACACAACTGCTAAAAAATTAGCTAAAATTTTGGGAGAGCCCTCAAAAGACGTGCTTTGCTTCTGTTAAGAGATACATAGTTGCAATTTGTGGTTCTTGTTATTATTTTTTATAGGTCCTGCCGAAGGCCCCAACTCAAAAAGGTGTTAAGCATCCAAATATCATGGAGTCTGCACCCAAATTGGGATCGGACCTGGGTAATTTTTCGGTTTTTTGACCATAACTTTTCACTGAAACAAAAAATTTAAAAATCGCTTCCGGATTCCTATAATTTTAGCTAATTTTTTTAGCAGTTGAGCCCTAAAGGAAACAAATACCCAAATAGCCATAGCCCTTTTATTTTAATACCAGCATAAGCTAAAGAATACTACTTTTTTATTCCAGAGGAAAATTGCCGAAAGCGATGGAAATCACTAAGGGATCGATACGGAGCAGAGCTGAAGGCTCATCAGCAACCAAGTGGAAGTGCTACGTCGTTTAAACGAGCTTGGCCATATTTTGACTCAATGTCATTTTTAAAAGACATGGTCATGCCCAGACAGTAAGTTTTGCATTCACTTGTACAATAACTTTGTCATTTATATATTATTATATATTTCCAGGACAACAACAACCGTCGTCACAGAAGAGTCAGAAAATCTGGCGGCAGAATCGCAAAATACTGAGGCTTCTTTTGGCTTCGAAGTATCTGAAAGTGGCGATTTTATAATACATGAGCCAGAACCTATTGCACCAACGCCAGCGAAGCGACCAAGAAAAAAACAAGATGAAGACACCGCCTTTAATGAGCTAGTCAACGACGTAAGTCATTTCTTGGAAAGGCACACGACAAACACTCATGACAATTTCTTGGGTGCGATTGGAGAGGTGTTCGAAAGGATACCCGAAGAGTGTCGCCTAGATTTTAAAGTCGACGTACTTCATTTCGTTCATGATAAATATAAAAATATGCATCAAAACTAGGTTTAAAAAATCAACTACTATTTCCAAATATTTCAATAGGGGTCTTCTCTCTAATTTTTTTTTTCAAATACGTTTTAGTTGAATTTTTTTTGAAAATGTGTTCATTTTTGTGTTTTTGATAAAAAAAAATTAGAGACGACCCTAATATTTGAAAATTAAAAAAAAAATTGTTTAAATTACATGAAATATAAACTTCATTTAATATTTCGTTTATGCCATTAACTGTACAATGTACAAATTTAAAAGACTTACCCCCTTATTCATAAAAAATAAAAGGTTTATAAAGTTTTTTAAACTGACGTTCCCATAAAAAATTTTAATTATAAGAGCTTATTAAACATTTTATATTTTTTATGAATTCGGGGGCTATCATAGGAAAAATTTTATGATTTCGAATATTTCAAAGTTATTAAAACTACATGAAATGTAAACTAAATTTAATGTTTTATAAATTCCTTACTTTCATATATAAAATTATGTTCGATGAAATAGAGCCACAATGGAAAGTGGTTTTCTTCGTAAAATTAATTAAATAATTTTCTAATTTTCATTTGAAATATAGCGAAACCCTTAATTGAAACCAAAAAAAGTTAAAAAGCTTGTGCAAAATTCAGGAAAATTCTCCAAGTTTTAAGCAAAAATTGAAACTTTTTGCATTGAATTTTTAGATTTTTTTTAGAGTAGCTCGTATATAGATACTAATCTCAAGTCGCTAAAAAAACTACCTCATTGTTGCAAATTTTTTTCTAGCTGTCCTATGGATTTTTTCCACACAAATTTAGAAGTTCTAAAAAAAAAAAAATACGTTTGTTTGAAAAAATTAAACAAAAAATTTCCAAAAAGCGGGTCATTTAAACAGTAAAATTAGTATCTCTACAATAAAATTTAACGAGCTACAAAATTGCGTACTCGAAAAAATCTACAAATAATATTCAAAAAGTTCAAAATTTTTCTGAAAATTTCGCGAATTTCCCCGAAATTTCGCACACTTTTTTAACTTTACTTTAATTTATTTATTTGTGTTTTTTCGAATTTTGTGCAAAGTTCTCAACTTAAAATTTCTAATATTTATGATTTATTCTTAAGTATACTTTTTAAAAGAATTAATGGGAATTTTATGTTGCATACTGACATTGGCTGGCCTCTGTGTACAAGGTTAAAAGACTTTATATACCAGAACTGTCAAAAAATATAATTTTTTCACTCAAGAATTGTAATTACCTAATTTGTGATAGTCATGTACATTGTGTATCAATACCAAGTGTAAACTCTTCTGCATAGACGTCAAAATTCCAAAATGAGTTTAACACCTGTTTGAGATTGTGGTTAATAACAAGTGTGATATCATAGACATAGTTGTGAAAACTTCAAAGTGAGTTTAGTCACCTGTTTTTAATTTCCTTTTTTGTCTCACTTATTTCCATCTTCCCATCTCTTTCTACCATTAGGTAAAAGATAGGAGACCGCCATGTTGATGTGTGCAGGATGTTAAACAACGCCATTTGCTTTTCTGTTATTCTGTGCTGGCGACATTTTAATATGTGCAGGATGTAAACAAACCGACATTTTAATGTGTGTTATCAAAAGAAGAGTTCACACTTGGTATTGATACACAATGGTCATGTATTTTGCGCTAAGCTGTATTGCGGCTTAAAAATGCAACCTAACCTAACTCCTACTTACTTTATAAAGTTTCTGTTAAGTTACTGATATTTATTTTCGTTAATTAAGAAATCAATAAAAAAGTGTTACTTGAAAATGTAAAATATGAACTTAATATTATTTAAATCGGTTCGATACTTAAAGAGAAATTTTGATTTAAAAAAATCCTTCATATGAACTTTGACCATGTTATGGCCATTTGCCCACAAAAAAAAATTATGTAGTTATACTCACCTTGACCATGTTAATTCTGATACTTCTTTTTTTTGATTTTAAAATCGTCCGTATACTGCATTTTAGCCGTAAAACATTGTAGCAGTTAGTAATAAAAAGACAAAACGTACTCAGTGACTATCATTTAAATTTTATTGTTGAAAAGATGGGTTTTTCAAGCATCTCTTAAATCGTAGTTGTTTGAACTACCTCGGTTTGATGAAACCCTACTTATTGAAGGCAATGGAACTACCTCCCTTCGCCATGCTCCATCGATGGTAGTATCTCCTTCGTAGCGATCAACAAAATTGCTTGCTGCATAGTTCGTACTCAAACGTTTGACAAAATTATGCAAGACAGTACAAGCCTTGACTATTTGTTCTGCATTTTCCGGGGCCATGCACAGCGTCGTTCTCAATATTCTTCATTTTGCAGTAAGTATTCCAAACGCGTTTTCAATTACTCTTCTTGCACGAGAAAGTCTTCTATTAAAATACTCTTGGTCTTCTGGAATACCTCTACCCGGAAATGGTCGCATTAAATAACGTCTCAAGGGAAACGCTGCATCTCCAACTAAGTAATGTGGAAATGGCTCTATTTCTCCAGGCAAAGGCTGATCAGATGGAATGCCAAGCCGGTTATTTTCAATTGCATTTGCTAGTTTGGAAAAAAGATAGACACCGCCATCGCTCTGGCTTCCATATGCTCCGATGTCTACGCAGGTAAAGGTATAGTTGGCGTCACATACAGCCAAAAGCACAATACTGTAATTACCTTTGTAATTATAGTACATCGAACCAGAATTTGGAGGGCAGGTAATATTTATGTGTTTGCCGTCGATGGCACCTATGCAGTTGGGCATATTCCACAAAGAGTTGAACTCATTGGAAACACGGGACCATTCCGTTTCTGATGGAATCGCCACATAACGGTGTGATAACAGATCCCACATGACCTTGCATGTTTCCAACGTAATCTTTCTGAATGTCGTCAAGCCCATCCTGTGAACCACTGTGTGGAATTGCCGTGTGCCACCATGAGCCAAATATCTGCAAGTGAACAAAGCAAAAAATATGAAAAATTATGCGTATTCTAGGAAAAACGAAGTTAACTTACATCAGGGTTATGAATAGTCTGCAGCGACTTGATATAGGTGTTCTGATGGAGTATTTGGTCAGTGCAGGCTCTAGAATTTCGTGGAGCTCATTAAAGAGCGAAAATGGCATTCTTAGTGTTCTATTAAATGCCTCTTCGTCAGCAGCCAAGCTACTTAGTGAGCTTTCAAATAGCCCGTAATTTTGTCGCTCTAAATATAATTGGCGGACCCAAAATCGCCTTTTTTGTTTGATTTGCCGCTTGTACTTACGCATTTTCGCTAAACACAGGAAGACTCTTAAAACGTGTTCGGCACTTAGGGATAACATTCTGGAAGACTATAAAAGAATACAAAGGAAAAAAGATGAGCATATAAGTATGAATACATATTATAAATAATGCACTTGAAACGAACTCTTGTGGCTAGGATAAAAACAAAAGTGACACTGTAATAAACAAAATATATTGCCTATGTCTACTGTTATTACGAGATAATTAATTTTTCAACATTATTTTACCTGCAATTGATGATAATTCGTTATATTTAACACAACTTGTATACTTATTCCGATTTTGCAACAATTTTTTTTGTTATTTACATTGCTGATCAGCTGATTACTGTGACAGCCTGCGAAGCTTACATTAGGTCATAGAAGCTTGCAAAGGAAAGCAAGGCAAGTCTAGGTAAGCAAGGCAAGCAAAGTTTAATATGTGTCGATTGGTCTCCCCGCGCTGTGTGTGCCTCAATAAACCAAAAATTAATTATAATATGGGGATTCATTTAAAGCTTTATAAACCTCATAAATATGTCACTTTTCATAGAAGTTTTCTGGGTTTATACATTTTATAAGCTTTACAAGGCTTCTATAGCTTTAAATGAATCCCCTGAATATGAAAAAATTAATTTGAAATTCACACCACTACAAATGCTAAACACATATTCACTTCATAGAACCGTTGCTCTGTGTGTAGTTATGACCACTTGCATTGGTGTTTTTGTAGGAGAGCTTGAATTTGAGCGGAATATTTGCTTTATTGGAAACAGCAAGGGACCAAAAACAAACACAAGCAAGTACATAAACTTGATTTACCACACATACAGTGTTTCCCAAAATAATGGCATGTGAGTGTTAATTAGTGTGACCGCAAGTTATATGGAAATTTTTTTTTCATATTTTCACTTGCCAAAGCCCTTAGATTTATTCCAAATTGAAAAAAAAAATTATGTATACAAATTTTTAGATCGTTTGCATAATGACTGGTCGTGCCTTGAGCCCACAAAGTTTGCTAAAAATGCTATTTTTCTAACTATGGTTCGCTTAAATTGTTCTTGATTTCAGTAATATTTATTTTATTGAAAAACTTTATTCACAAATATTCTAGGGATATATCTGATGAACCCCGAAACGGGTTGTGCGCTGGGTTTGGGACCCGCCACGTAAAAAATCTAGTCCAATGAAAAAATCGAAAAAGCCTCGGATGAGAACCCCCTTTATTGTTGACGACCCGGCAAAACGAAGAAAGGGCAATGAGAAGGATATTAGGGCATGTACGTGAAATGTCCGGGCCCTTTCCAGGGAGCGTACCGCTGCCCGACTAGTTGATGTCCTCGCGAACGCAAAGGCTGACATCACCGCCCTGCAGGAAATTCGATGGACGGGGCAAGGAAAGACGACCATCGGTCCTTGTGACGTATACTACAGTGGCCAGACACGCGGCAAAGCGCGTGGTGTAGGATTTGTGGTGGGAAAGAGACTTCGCCGCCAAGTACTAGCGTTCACTCCTGTGGACGAGCGTCTCGCTGCGATCCGCATCAAGGCGAGGTTTTTCAACATAACATTTATCTGCGCCTATGCGCCGACTGAGGAGACGGACGACGCAGAGAAGGACTCCTTCTACGATAAACTTGAACAAGCCTATGATCGCTGCCCCCTGCATGATATCAAAATCGTGCTCGGCGACTTTAATGCCAAGGTGGGCAAGGAAGGAGTCTTTGGTCCTACAGTTGGAAAATTCAGTCTCCACGATATAACATCCCCCAACGGCACTAGGTTGATTGACTTCGCCGCTTCCCGCAATATGGTCATCAGTAGTACCACGTTCCAGCATAAGCGAATACACCAAACCACCTGGCTGTCCCCTGATCAAAGAACAAGAAACCAGATTGATCATGTCATGATCCACGGCAGACACAGCTCCACCGTTCTAGACGTGCGTACCCTACGCGGTCCCAATATCGACTCGGACCATTATCTTGTTGCAGCCAAGATACGCACACGCCTCTGTGCAGCGAAGAAAGTACGCACAGTAACGGAAGGAAAGTTTGACGTCGGGAAGCTGCGCGTGACACAGACAGCTGATAATTTCTCCACTCGACTCTCACACCTGCTATCGGAGAGCAATCCTCGACCGAACGATGTAACCGAGCAATGGAAGCATATCTCTCACTCATTACGTACCGCCGCTGAAGCCACTATAGGGTTTCGGCGAGCCCGCAAGAACAACTGGTACGATGAGGAATGCACGACAGCCTCGGACAAAAAGGACGCTGCATACAGGGAGACGTTGCGAACGAGCGCAACCCGCAGTGTATGGCAACGCTATCGTGAGGCGAAGAAGGAAGAGAGACGCCTTTTCAGAAAAAAGAAACGTGAGGCCGAAAGGCGTGAGTGTGAGGAGCTTGAGATGCTGGCTGACAGGAACGATGCCCGAAAATTCTATGAAAAGATCCGCCGGATGACGGAAGGTTTAAAGACCGGGGCAAGTTCCTGTAAGGACAATAATGGCGACCTGGTAACCGACGTACAGAGTGTACTTAAATTATGGAGGGAGCACTTCTCCTCACTGCTAAATTGCGAGGGAGACGTTGAACCCGATACCCCAATCCCTGACGATGGAAAGGTCGTCCCACCACCTGACTATGAAGAAGTGAGGATAGCTATATCCCGGCTCAAAAACAACAAAGCGCCTGGAAAAGACGGACTACCCGCCGAGCTGTTCAAACACGGAGGCGAAGAGCTGGTAAAAAGCATGCATCAGCTCTTATGCAGAATATGGTCAGACGAGTGCATGCCTCCAGATTGGAATTTAAGTGTGCTCTGCCCAATCCACAAGAAAGGCGATCCCCCTAACCCCACCAACTACCGCGGTATGAGTCTTCTTAATATCGCATATAAGGTTCTTTCTAGCGTATTGTGTGAAAGACTGAAGCCCATCGTGGACAAACTGATTGGACCTTATCAGTGTGGCTTTAGACCTGGTAAGTCTACCATCGACCAGATTTTCGCGATACGCCAAATCCTGAAGAAGACCCATGATAAAAGAATCGATACACACCACCTCTTTGTCGATTTCAAAGCCGCTTTTGACAGCGCAAAAAGGAGTTGCCTGTATGCCGCCATGTCTGAATTTGACTTCCCTGCCAAGCTTATACGGCTTTGCCAAATGACGCTGAGCAATACCAACAGCTTCGTCAGAATCGGGAAGGACCTCTCTGAGCCATTTGAAACCAAACGAGGCTTCAGACAGGGCGACTCCCTTTCGTGCGATTTCTTCAACCTGATGCTGGAGAAGATAATTCGAGCAGCTGAGCTAAACCGCAATGGCACAATCTTCTACAAGAGCGTGCAATTGCTGGCGTATGCCATTGGCCTTAACAACCGCGCCGTAAGCGCTGCCTTCTCTGGGCTGGATAAAGAAGCAAAAAAGTGGGTCTTGCGGTGAACGAGGACAAGACGATATACCTGCTGTCATCAAAGAAAGAATCGGCGCACCTGCGTCTTGGCAGCCAAGTCACCGTTGATGGCTACAAGTTTGAAAAGGTGAGAGATTTCGTCTATTTGGGAACCAGCATTAACACCGAAAATAATATCAGTCTAGAAATCCAACGGAGAATCACTCTTGCCAACAAGTGTTACTTTGGACTAAGTAGGCAATTGAGAAGTAAAGTCCTCTCTCGACAAACAAAGATCACGCTCTATAAGTCTCTCATCATACCTGTCCTGATGTACGGCTCGGAATCATGGACAGTGTCAAGAGAAGATGAGATGGCCCTTGGAGTATTTGAGAGAAAAGTTCTCCGGAAGATTTATGGTCCTTCCCGTGATGCCAACGGCGAGTATCGAAGGAAATTTAACGATGAGCTGTACGAGCTTTACGAAGACCTGACCATAGTTCAGCGGATTAAAGCCCAAAGGCTCCGCTGGCTGGGTCATGTTATGCGAATGGACAAAGAAGCACCAGCACAGAAAGTTTTCCTATCGACACCCGTATTCGGCAGCAGAGGAAGGGGGAGACCTCGACTGAGATGGAAACAACAGGTGGAGGATGACTTGAACTCCCTTGGGGTTTCCAATTGCCGTCAGTTATCGCTAAAAAATTATGACTGGCGTGCTTTGATACGAAACGGCCAACATCGCCTAGGCGGTTAAGCGTCATTATGACGCAAGCCCAGATTAGATTAGATATCTGATGAACAATGTGGTTTATTTCAGTAATATTTATTTTATTGAAGAACTTTATTCACAAATATTCCAGGGATATATCTGATGAACAATTTTGCTCTGTATTAGTTTTTTGTAACATAAATATCACAGCCCAACAAAAAAAAAGTGTCGGGATTGGGGGATCAGACCACCCTTTCTCTATGTATTTTGACGCGATGAACACGAATCCGGTGTCCGTTTTGGTCCAGCACGTCTGGATTTTTCTCTAACTTCAAACAAAAATGCCAAATTTTTATTGGTATAGGATTTTTTTGAGGTTAGAAAAAACTCCAGACGTGCTAGACTAAAACGGACACCGGATTCGAGTTCATGGCGTCAAAATACATGGGGAAAGGGTGGTCTGATCCCCCAACCCTGACACTTTTTTTTTCTGTGGGGCTATATAATCGATCATACAGGCCCACAAAAAAAAATACCAAGATATTCATTTATATGGGTGAATTGACACTGGTATCCCGAGCTGTGAATATATTTTTAACAAGTAAGGAAGTCTAAGTTCGGGTAAACCGAACATTAAATACCCAGCGTAAGGAAAGAATCAATTGAGGAAATTTTCAATTATATTTTATTTCCATAATATATTATAGCGCGGCTTGGAAATTGCTATTAAGGAAGTGTTTTACTTGAGATGTATTCAGTTCAATGCAATACAATTAATTTTGAGTTGCTTACCCTGCAGTCAAATTCCGAACTACTCAGCAAACATACTAGTTCATTGACTAACCATTTTGTGGCATATGCCTACCAGTTCGTTGTTGATTAGTTTTAAAAGCAGTCAATGCCAAACTACTCAGCGAAATTTCTAGTTCATTGACTATACATTTTGTGGCGTATGCATACTAGTTCATTGCTGATTAGCGTTAAACCAGTCAATGCCAAACTACTCAGCAAACAATATAGTTCATTGACTATACATTTTGTGGTGTATTTATACTAGTTCATTGCTGATTAGCTTCAAACCAGTCAAGGCCAAACTACTCAGCAAACAATATAGTTCAATGACTATACATTTTGTGGTGTATTCATACTAGTTCACTTCTGATCACCTTTAAACCAGTCAATGTCGAACTACTCAGCAAACAATATAGTTCAATGACGATACATTTTGTGGTGTATTCATACTAGTTCATTTCTGATCACCTTTAAACCAGTCAATGTCCAACTACTCAGCAAAGAATATAGTTCATTGACTATACATTTTGTCGTGTATTTATACTAGTTCATTGCTGATTAGCTTCAAACCAGTCAATGGTGAACTACTCAGCAAACAATATAATTCATTGTCTATACATTTTGTAGTGTATTCATACTAGTTCATTGCTGATCACCTTTAAACCAGTCAATGTCGAACTACTCAGCAAACAATATAGTTCATTGACTATACATTTTGTGGTGTATTCATACTAGTTCATTTCTGATCACCTTTAAACCAGTCAATGTCGAACTACTCAGCAAACAATATAGTTCATTGACTATACATTTTGTGGTGTATTCATACTAGTTCACTTCTGATCTCCTTTAAACCAGTCAATGTCGAACTACTCAGCAAACAATATAGTTCAATGACGATACATTTTGTGGTGTATTCATACTAGTTCATTTCTGATCACCTTTAAACCAGTCAATGTCCAACTACTCAGCAAAGAATATAGTTCATTGATTATACATTTTGTGGTGTATTTATACTAGTTCATTGCTGATTAGCTTCAAACCAGTCAAGGCCAAACTACTCAGCAAGCAATATAGTTCATTGACTATACATTTTGTGGTGTATTCATACTAGTTCATTTCTGATCACCTTTAAACCAGTCAATGGTGAACTACTCAGCAAACAATATAATTCATTGTCTATACATTTTGTAGTGTATTCATACTAGTTCATTGCTGATCACCTTTAAACCAGTCAATGTCCAACTACTCAGCTAACAATATAGTTCATTGACTATACATTTTGTGGTGTATTCATACTAGTTCATTTCTGATCACCTTTAAACCAGTCAATGGTGAACTACTCAGCAAACAATATAATTCATTGTCTATACATTTTGTAGTGTATTCATACTAGTTCATTGCTGATCACCTTTAAACCAGTCAATGTCCAACTACTCAGCTAACAATATAGTTCATTGACTATACATTTTGTGGTGTATTTATACTAGTTCATTGCTGATTAGCTTCAAACCAGTCAAGGCCAAACTACTCAGCAAACAATATAGTTCATTGACTATACATTTTGTGGTGTATTCATACTAGTTAATTTCTGACTACCTTCAAACTAATCAATTCCAAACTACTCAGCAGCCACCTAGCTCGTTTACTATACATTTTATGGATGTTTTTATACTAGTTCTTTGCTGATTACCCTTAAACCAATCAATGCCAATCTAATCAGAAAACATACTAGTATACAACTATAATTTGCTGGGCGAAATAATACTAGTCAGAAAAATCCTGGTTCGTACTAGTATGCAAGTATGTATGAAACTCGGGTTGAAATCATACTACACCTTTTTCAGTTTATATTCAGAAAGTTTTCTGAATATCAATTGTAATTTTCTGAATGTCAATTGTATTTTTCTGAAAATCAAATGGAAATTCTGTAACTGCATTCAGATCTTTTATGATCCCATTTTGGCCAGGTTTGTTTGGATGTCCGGCACCCTGGGGATTGTTGCTACTTTTCGTTGGCTTGACGGAGTGTGTACTCCAAGCCAACGAAAGGTGGCAACAATCCCCAAGTTGCCGGACATCCAAACAAACCTGGCCGAAATGGGATCATAAAAGATCTAGAGGCATTCACGCCCTAAGAAGGAGAGAAATCTTAATATTAATAGGTGTTCTAACTGGGCACTGCCTTATTGGTAGGCACGCAGAAGGGGTGCCCTATCGACGATGCTGTAGGAGCTGCAAAGATGATGAGGAAGAGGAAACGGTGAAGCACCTCATCTGCAACTGCCCGGCCTTAAGCGGCGCGGGAACGCGCTTTTTGGGAGTTCCCTTCCTGGATAGTCTAAACCAGACCGCTGGGATTTTCCAAATGGCCGGGTCCAGGGACTGACTTTCCTAGTGCTGGTGGTATCACAACGGGCTTTTCAAAACTGGCCTAAGTGTGCCTCTGCGGCAGCCACTAACCTAACCTAACCTAACTGCATTCAACTGTTTGAACAGTCACAGATTTTTAAATTAAAAAAAAAAACTAGGTCCCGCCAACTCATAGGGAAAAAATCAAAGCAGCACACTATAAGTTGGAAGAGAAGTTCGGCAAAAGTCTCGTTAGAGGTTATGACAACCTGTTGGTATATAACCGCCAATTTTTTTTACGTTGCGGCATAAACTTGAGTATATTGACAACAATATAAATTAACTCTACCAATGCTCCTTTAACTCGAGTGTATGGCCCAGCATGAAAGCAGTCTTACTTTGACTCTTTTTGATGTAAAAATAAGACTTAATTTTATCTATATATCATACTAGCTGACCCGGCAGACGTTGTCCTGCCACAAATTTATTTCCCTGTCTGTTTCACTAACCCGATCCCTATATCTATTTTAAACCATATCCCTATCTCCTTCATATAGGAGAAACCACGCCCCCTTTTTCCTTATCCCAGTTTTTTTTGGAGGTGTCCGGGATTGATCTTATATAACTCCTCACAAAATTTCAGTGGTCTAACCTAAATACTTCTAGAGATATGGACTATGAAGTATTTTATTCGTATGGGAGGTGCCACGCCCCCTTTATCGTTAACTCGAGTTTTTTGGGAGGTATTAGGGATCGATCACATATAAACCTCACCAAATTTCAGTGGTCTAACATAAATACTTGCAGAGATATGGGCTATGAAATGTTTCCTTCGTATGGGAGGTGCCACGCCCCCTTTTTCTTTATCTCCAGTTTTTTTGGAGATGATGGGATTAATCTTATTTAACTCCTCAAGAAATTTCAGTGGTCTAACCTAAACACTTCCCGAGATATGGACTATGAAGTATTTCATTCGTATGGGAGGTGCCACACCCCCTTTTTCGTTACCCTAGTTTTTTTGGAGGTAGTAGGGATCGACCTCATCTAACCTCTAACCACGTTTCAGTGGTCTAACATAAGTACTTTCAGAGATATGGACTATGAAGTATTTCATTCGTATGAGATGTGCCACGCCCCCTTTTTCGTTATCCCCAGTTTTTTTGGAGGTGGTAGGGATCGATCTCATATAACCCCTTACCAAATTTCAGTGGTCTAACATGAAGACTTCCAGAGATATCGACTATGAAATATTTCATTTGTATGGGAGGTGCCACGCCCCCGTTTTCGTTCTCCCCAGCTTTTTTGGAGGTGGTAGGGGTCGATCTCATATAATCCCTTACCAAATTTCAGTGGTCTAACATGAATACTTCCAGAGATATCGACTATGAAGTATTTCATTCGTATGGGAGGTGCCACGCCCCCTTTTTGGTTAACCCCCAGTTTTATGGGTGAGAATGGTGTTGTTATCCTATAGGTCTGTACCGATTTCCAGGTCCCTACCTTAAACCCATTTAGAGATATTCACCTTGAAGAAAAATGTTTGTATGGGAGGTGCCACGCCCCCTAATATTTTGTTCTGATTTTATAACATGACCTGCGCGTGGTAATAACAAACAACCCCCCTAAAGGAAGTATATGATTTGGTTCAGCCGTTTTCGAGTTTTAGCGTAACGACTGAACACCATTTCATTTTTATATATATAGATTGTATGGGAGGTACCACGCCCCCTTTTTCGATAACCCCAAGTTTTATGGGTGAGAATGGTGTTGTTATCCTATAGCTCTATACCAATTTTCATGTTCCTACCTTAAACACTTTTGAAGATATTCACCTTGAAAAATTCAGTTTGTATGGGAGGTGCCACGCCCCCTTTTCCGATTACCCCTTCTTTTATGTGTAAGAAGGCTTTTGATACCATATAGGTCTATACCAATTTTCAGGTCCCTACCTTGAACCCTTTCACAGATATTCTGCTTAAAAAATTTAGTTTGTATGGGAGGTACCACGCCCCCTTATTGGATAACCCCCGGTTTTATAGGTGAGAGTGGTGCTGTTATCCTGTAGCTCTGTACCAATTTTCATGTTCCTACCTTAAACACGTTTGAAGATATTCAACTTGAAAAATTCAGTTTGTATGGGAGGTGCCACGCTCCCTTAATATTTTGTTCTGATTTTAAGACATGACCTGCGCGTGGTAATAGCAAACAAATCCCCCAAAGGAAGTATTTCATTTGGTTCAGCCGTTTTCGAGTTTTAGCGTTACAATTATACACCATTTCATTTTTATATATATAGATGTGGGTCCGTAACTCCGCAGTGGACGACTAACTTAACCTTAATTTACCTTACCTAAAAATACAACCCCAAAGCCCCAATTACATAAAACTTTGACAAATGCGCCTCGTTTTTGAGCATTTGCAAAAATTTCGCTTCGCTTTACGTTTAAAAAACTGTATGAAAGTGGATCCTACAAAGTTGAATGCAATTGGGCGTTCACCTATATAATCAAACTTGACGAACGCGGAATTTGAAAGGAGCCATTGCAAGTAGAATTCAATAATTAAATTAAAAATACAATAAACAACATAATTTATAAAATATAGAAAAAAAAACTTGTGGTAACTTTACCGAGAATCGAACTCAGAGCCTTTAGCTCATTTTTGGCTGTGTATGAACTAGTATATCAACTGGTATAATGCTGATGCAGAGGCTGACTAGTATACCAATTGGTATGGTGCTGATGCAGAAGAGGACAATAGCTTTTCTTTTTCTCTTATAACTGCTTCTTTTTTACCTTGTAATTCACAGATGCTTTTTCGTGTTTGGGTAAATACAAATAGTCGCTGCTTTCTAAAGAATAAACTGGTATATTGCTGATGTAGAGGCTGACTATGATACTGGTGCATAGACCGACTAGTATACCAACTGGAATGAATCCAAATTCGTGGACTAGTATGACAAGTGGTACGATCTGAATGGGCATAATGATTAGTATGTCCTGCCGCATAGACTGAGCAGTATGTCAACCGGTAAGATTCTGATGCATATATGAACTAGTATGTCAAATGGTATATTTCTGATGCAAATTTGAACTAGTATGTCAACTGATATGATTATGATGCATAAATGAACTGATATGTCAACTGGTATGATTCTGATGCATAAATGAACTACTATATCAACTGGTATGATTCTGACGCATATATGAACTAGTATGACAACTGGTATGATTCCGATGATTTTTTTAACTAGTCTGTTAATTGGTATGAGTCTGTCAACTGGTATGATTCTGATGCATATAAGAAGTAGTCTGTCAACAGGTATGATTCTGATGCATATATGAACTAGTCTGCCAACTGGTATGATTCTGATGCATATAAGAAGTAGTCTGTCAACAGGTATGATTCTGATGCATATATGAACTAGTCTGCCAACTGGTATGATTCTGATGCATATATGATCTAGTCTGTCAACTGGTATGATTCTGATGCATATATGAACTAGTCTTTCAACTGGTATGATTCTGATGTATATATGAACTAGTCTGCCAACTGGTATGATTCTGATGTATATATGAACTATTCTTTCAACTGGTACGATCCTGACGTATATACGAACTAGTATCTTAAATGGTATGATACTGATGTGTATAATAACAAGTATATCAACTGGTATATTCCTGATGCAGAGGCTGACTAGTCAGCCAATTGGTATGGTGCTGATGCAGAGAAGGACAATTGCCATCTCGTAGGACATCGCCGTGTTAAAAATACCAGTTGCTAATATGGAAAAATTACAGAACTCGAACTAGTTGAAGCCGCCTAGCTGACTGGTATTTGATTAGTATAAAACTAGTTAAGTTGACTGCAGGGTTATTTACAAATCTCATTAAACGTAGTTTCCATGTGACAATATTTTGTCAACTGTAGTACCTAAAATGTTTATATTTTTTATATATGTATATTATAGCTTGGGAAAAACGAACTCAATAAATTTATTAGTTAGTTTATAAAATTTATATTTATTTATGCTACTGTATATGTACATTGTTCGACTGCCCTCAAAATCTTATTTCTAGTGAATTCATTTCTTACTTCTAATATACTTAGGCCTAATTTGTTGACAATGTTTTAAATTTACGACTCGGTCTAGCCTTGCTAAATATTGAATTATCACGAAACTGGAGTAGTTTCTGATGGTTTAACAAAAAAAAAAAAACAAATGAACAGATTCGCAATCTAAAATAAACCTTAATTTCGCTCTAACGCTTAATTCCTTACCGTTGAGGTGTGTCGTAATTTTAAATCTTTGTTAATAAATTGGCCGATACATACCTAAGTATACGAAATTAAAAAAATATATGATATTACTATGCTATTATTATTCTTACGCACTTAGTTGAAAATAGAAATACAAATACTGTCATGATAGCTATGAAGGGTCTCATAAGTGATCCCCGTAACGTTGGCTGGGCCCATATTGGAAAATGCCCAATCGATTTGTGTACCTACGGGTGTGGTGGAACATTCTGATCCAAGCAGTGAACTAAAACCTTTTTCCCTTAGAAGATTCTCTATAAGGCTATGGGAAGTCTTTAAACATAAATTGAAATCTCCTATAATTAACACCTTTTCATTACATAGGTCCGAATTTAAAATTTCTCGAAGCTCCGAGCCCAGTTCTCTCAAGGGAAATAAAGAATTTCTATATAGCATCAAAACATGGAGATCCTCGTATTTGAATAAAAGGATTTCTAAAACTTTGCGACCAGAATAGATTTTCTTTAACTTACATAACTCAATCCTTGAAGGGATTTTTGCATACACTAGCAATCCTCTCTTATTTCTATTACGAGTTTCGGTGCTATCTATTCTGAGATCATTTAATGCAGTAAAACCAGGAATTTCAAAGTTTTCTGAGGGGTAGCTCCAAGTCTCAGCAAAACATAGAATGTCCGAAGATAGCATTAAGTAGTCGTTTCTCACATCACTTAGATGAGCATGAAGGCTCTGGATGTTTTGAAATATTATCTGAACATCTGAAGGGCGAGAGAGCATAAAATTGAATGTTGGAGATAACGCTTTGGTAGTATTCAATGCAGCCAGTTCCCTGAAAACTGGATCCGAATCAGACAAGGGATTTGGTGACTGAAAACTTCCCAAAATAAATAGGCCGTCCGCACTTGTTGCCCGACTGCAAGCAACGTAAAGAGATGCTCTAGGCATTCTAGGCCGAGTATGAACAGCTATTTGGTTATATGTTGCACCCTGACTTTTATGAATTGTTATGCCTTCTGCAGGAACCATTGGAAATTGGTTTCTCTCAATGGAGATCTGTTCATTCCTTTTGTACTGGAAAGCTCTAACCGCTTTTTCAATAGGAGTCCAAGAAGATTCATGAGGATGTGGTTTTCTTGATCTAGCCAACAAACCAACAGAGGGTTCTAAAAACTTCATCCATAAAGTGGAAGGGATAGAGGATTCTAAACTAACCTCCATTAGATTTCCCGTTGCACCATTTACCAAACCATCACCTGTGTTGATATTTACAGTGATCATGTACTTGGCAGTCGTTTTTAAAGTTAAACTATGGGGCAGACCCTGCGTTTCTGACGTTTTGAAAAGCCTAACTCTCTCTAAAATGTTAGCACGTTGCCCACCTACTGCAATTCCTTTAACCACATCTCTTGCAATAGACGAAAACGAAACAGTAGGAATTTTGCTTAGTTTAAGTGCATTGTACCTGTCAGTCTCTTCGTTTGACCAAAATAGGTGTATTGCTTCATCGGGTACCAGGTTTTCATTAACTACCCTTCCTTCAATTAAGGATATATCTTCTCTCGTCATTGAGCCAAAGGCCATGTTATTTAAAGCAACAGCAAAAGGTTGATCCCCCCTCTGTCGCATTATCTCCGTCAACTCAAAATATTTAAATAAATCCCACAATGGCGAACCAATCAAAGCACTGTAGGGATCACTGGGATTCGGGGAAAAGATCCACCTATCACCGACAGGGAAAAGCTGTTTTAAATCTCCTAAAACAATAAGAGATATTCCACCAAAGGGTAAACTATTTTTGAAAATTTGCTTGAGTCTAGCGTCAACATATCCAAACATTCGCGCCCCAACCATAGAGATTTCATCGATAATTATTATTTTCAAATCACTTAATTTGGTGTATATCGTGTTAACAACATCATTGCTAAGTGGTCGCAATTCGCGATTGGACTGATTTACTGGCAGTGAAAATATAGAATGCAGTGTCGCCCCACCTATGCCAAAAGCTGCTTTCCCGGTCGGGGCGCACAACAGCACTTTAATGGAACTTGGGTTTGATCCAGGAACTAAATTTATGCGGTAATTGAGGGACTGGTATATTGAAGATATAAGTCGGCTCTTCCCAACGCCAGCACCACCGCCTACAAATTCATAGAATGGTTCATTTTTTTTGAAACTGTGTAGCACATGGGTCAAGTACATTCTCTGCCTCATATTTAAAGTTCGAATTGAGGAAAGAAGTTCATATTTATGACTCGATGAGCTTGATATTTAGCGTGTAGCTGGCGTTTCACCTTGATAAAATATGAGATAATGTATCTTCCGAGAAATGGTAAAAATGGTAAAATCTTATTCAGGTGATTTTCTTTGGCGTAGCAAGGCACGCCGGGTATTACTAGTAGAATGATAAGAGAGATTCACCTATGAAATTATATCATTTTATTCATTTCAGCTACCGAGATATGTCTCTTCGTGTGATTTTCGAAATTGTCGATATCGACAAAAGAGGCGTGGTTATCATCCGATTTCGCCCATTTTCTCTAAATTTTTACTCAAGTTATCGTATACACAGACGGACAGACGGACGGACATGCCTGAATGAAATCCTCTTTTCAAACTAAGAACTTTCATATATGGAACTCTATATCTATCTCGATTATTTTTTTTTTACGTACTACCGTTATGTGAACAAAATTAATATACGCTCGTACTAGCACTGGTGCGCTGGGAATAAAAATCGTAATGGAGAGACTAGGGGGTTCATCCTACCAAAATATATCATTTTAGCCATTTCCGTCACCGAATTATGTCAATTTATGTGATTTTCGAAATCGAAAGTGGGCGTGGTTGGAGAGCGATTTTTTCAATTTCATCAGGTATACCCCTAACGATACTAGTATGCTTTGTGCCAAATTTCATCCTTCTACCCTAATCAGTTTAAAAGTTACGACTAGTTGAATTTTCAAAAATGCCTCCCTTAAAGGTGGGCGGGACCACGCCCACTTTAGAAAATTTATCAAAAAATCATTATGTAATGGTCAGAAAGGTTCACCTATAAAATTATATCATTTTACCGATTTCCGTTATCGAATTATGTCAATTTAGGTGATTTTAGAAATTTTCGATATCGAAAGTGGGCGTGGTTGGAGGGCGATTTTATCCAATTTCATCTGGTATACTCCCATCGATGCTAGTATGCTTTGTGCCAAATTCCATCGTTCTATCGTAATCAGTTTAAAAGTTACGACCAGTCAAATTTTCAAAAATGCCTCCCTTAAAAGTGGGCGGTGCCACTCCCACTATAAAAAATTTATGAAAAAATCATAAGAGAATGACCAGGGGGATTCACCTATAAAATTATATCATTTTAGCCATTTCAGCTGCCAAGATATGTCATTTTGTGTGATTTTCGAAATTTTCGATATTGAAAGTGGGCGTGGTTGGAGGGCGATTTTATCCAATTTCATCTGGTATACTCCCATCGATGCTAGTATGCTTTGTGCCAAATTCCATCGTTCTATCGTAATCAGTTTAAAAGTTACGACCATTCAAATTTTCAAAAATGCCTCCCTTAAAAGTGGGCGGTGCCACGCCCACTATATACAATTTATGGAAAAATCATAAGAGAATGACCAGGGGGGTTCACCTATAAAATTATATCATTTTAGCCATTTCAGCTGCCGAGATAAATCAATTTTTGTGATTTTCGAAATTTTCGATATCGAAAAAGGGGGCGTGGTTATCATCCGATTTCGCCCATTTTCTATAGCAACCTACCTTGACCAGAAAGTAACCTGTGTACAAAATTTCATGCAAATATCTCAATTTTTACTCAAGTTATCGTGTACACGGACGGACAGACGGACAGACGGACGGACATGCCTTAATCAACTCCTCTTTTAATCCTAAGAACTTTCATATATGGAACTCTATATCTATCTCGATTATTTTGTGCCGTTACATACAACCGTTAGGTGAACAAAGTTAATATACCCTTGTACTAGTGCGCTGGGTATAAAAATTTTTGTATGGGCAGGTTTTCCAGATATCGGTAATTTTATGTGTTTTTCAGGCATCACTTCATTAAAAAATTCTTTTCGGCAATGATACAAAAGCGATGGACGCAAGTGATACCTTAGGTTAGGTTAGGTTAAAAAGGGCAGGACAGAGTACACCGACCCCGTCCAGAACTTAGGCCAGAAAAATAGGGTCATTGTGATACCCCACACGGACCGCTACACCACCCCCATGTCCGAGAGCCCAAGCTCACACTCCAGGCAGAGCAACAAACCTGCTCGTGGAATCAATAAATTTGGCTAACGCCTTAATTTCCATTTTTGATACCTCAACGAGGTCGTCGAGGAACGATTGGCCGAGTATAGCCAAACGTCTTCTACTAAGTGCGGGGCATTGACACAGCAGATGCTGAACGCTCTCTTCCTCCTCAATACATCTGCAGCTGCGACAGTAGTCATGAGATGTGACGCCCATCCTAGCACCATGCATGCCTATTAAACAATGTCCTGTTAAGACCCTTACCAAAGAGGAAATGCCCGATTTATTAAGGGTCAGCAGGCAATTAGTACGCCCTTTATTATAAGAAGGCGAAGTTGACCTGGATATCTCGCACGTCGAGAGACTTGACCAGAGCGTATTTGCTCTTTGTATGGTATTTGTGCTCGCACGAAGTTTGAAAGAGGCCATGGGAATGCTTACCAAATCATTTCCTGGAAGGAGATGAGTGGTGGTACCCTTCCTGGCCAGCTCATCCGCTTTGCAGTTGCCTTCAATATCCCTGTGACCAGGTACCCAAATAAGGCTGATACCGAAGTGCTGAGCCATCTCGTTAAGAGATCTGCGGCATTCAGTTAGCGACTTTGTGTTGTCGACACATGAGTTCAGTGCCTTTAGCGCGGCCTGACTGTCTGAGAAAATAAATATTCGTTTGCCGTTTTGGGGCGTAGACACCAAGCTTTTAACTGCACCGTGTATAGCCAGCATTTCCGCTTGGTACACGCTGCAGTGATCGGGAAGACGAAAAGAGATTTCTAGTCCCAGATCCGGTGAAAAAGATACCTCCTCCCACCTTCCCATCGAGCCTAGAGCCATCAGTGAATATGTTAATGGCGTTCTGGACAGTATGTGGTCTGTTATCCCATTCTTGTCTTGTTGGTATTTCCACCTCATAATTCCTAACAAACACGTTATTTGGCGTGCAATAGTCAGTGTGTGATGGTATGTAAACAGGAGCGTGAGAGCCAAAGATTGTGGCGTGTCCACTTGTTCCGTGCATCCAAACGCCTGTTTCCCTTATTCGCAGAGCCGTGATCACAGCTACCTCCTTCGCCACCTGATCGAGTAGTGGAAGATGCAGCATGGTATTTAGTGCTTCTGTTGGGGTGGACCCGAGGGCCCCGGTTATGCAGAGCTCCGAGCTCCTTTGAACTTTTTGTAGTTGCTTAAGGTACGTGTTCTTAGTTAGTGCCGGCCACCAAACCAGCACTCCGTATATCAGTGTATTACTTTGGGGGAAAACCCCCACGATATACCAATTGCTCTCTTGCAGGTAAACAACGCGCACGTAGCTTTTTTGACTCGTTCCGCTATGTTGTCGCTCCAGAGAAGTTTTCTGTCTAGAATAACTCCTAAGAATTTGACTTTGTCACTAAGTGTTAAAGTCGTGTTCCCAATTGTTGGTGGTGAAAGGTTCGGTATTTTGTACCTTCTAGTGAAGAGGACCAGTTCGGTTTTCTCGGGATTAACTTCTAAACCCGAAGAATTCGCCCAGTCGCATACTTTAGACAGAGCTGTCTCCATTAAATTGCAAAGGGTTTGAGGGAATTTTCCCCGCATGATAACGCAGATATCATCGGCGTATGCAATTACTTGGTAGCCTTCAGCTTCCATAAGACGTAGGAGTTGATTTACAGTAACCAACCAAAGTAGCGGAGAGAGAACACCTCCTTGTGGGGTACCCCTGTTAACAGGTCTGTGAATCGAAATTCCTCCTAACTCTGTTGTAATCCTTCTGCTAAAAAGCAGTTTGCGGATAAACTCAACGAGGCAGGTGTCGACCCGCAGCTCCGTCAACGCCGAGGTAATAGCTTCCGGTAGAACGTTATTGAAGGCACCTGCTATATCGAGGAAAGCCACCAGTGTGTATTCCCTAATGTCAAGTGACTTTTCTATAGCAGATACCAGGGAATGAGTTGCGTCTATCGATCTTCTGACATAGTCCTCCAAGAGTCTTTCCAGAGTCTTAAGAAGAAAAGAAGATAGGCTTATAGGCCTAAAATCATTAGGTTTAGAATGGGATGGTTTCCCGGATTTAGGGATAAAAACGACCTTAACCTCTCTCCATGATGCAGGTACGTAGTTGAGCCAAGGCTTAATCGATGTTTGTTGTAGCTGGGCCGGAAATATTCCGTCCGGACCTGGCGACTTAAAGGGCTTGAGCCTGCATAAGGCCCAGTCCAGCTTTTTCTCATCGGTAATTTCCTGTATTAGCTGATCAGAGAGCGTTTCTCCACTGATCGTTGTAGTAGACATGTCTATGCATGTCGGAAAGTGTGTATCCAGAAGCAGGTTCATGGTATCCGTACTCGAATCGGTCCAATTCCCATCCAGCTCAGTTTTGCTGGCGATTTAGAGAGCACCCTCCTAAGGCGCGACTGTGCGGATGTTGATTCGATATCACTGCAGAAATTCATCCAAGAGACCCGTTTGGCCTTGCGGATTTCTCTTTTGTAATTACTTAGCTTAGTTTTGTGAAGTGCCCAGGATGCTTCGCAGCCATCCTGTTTGGCTTTGTTAAAAGCTGCCCTACATGTCCTTCTGAGATTATCTAGAACGGACGACCACCACGGTGGTTTATGTGCTTCAGCTATCTTTCTAGGCGGGCACGCTTTATCTAAAGCGAACTTGCATTGATCATTAAAGGAGCTGACGAGATCATCTAGCTCTTTATCGTTTCTAGGTGTTACCAGCTTATTTGACAAGTTTTTGCAAATAAGCTTTTGGTAGTAACCCCAGTTTGTTTTCCTAATATTCTGTATATATTTCGGACTTGTGTGTGAATCTGCTAAGGAGAAACTAATGTACTTATGGTCTGAGAAGGAGTGCTCTTTTGAGACCCTCCACGATTCAACGAGGTCGCTGTAGGAGTCAGTGACCAACGTAATGTCGAGGACTTCCTCGCGGTTTTTTGTTACGAAAGTGGGGTCGTTTCCCCTGTTGCATATACTTAGATTAGTGCCTAGTAAGTAATTTTAGAGTGACTCACCTCGCTCATTTGTGTCAGTGCTGCCCCATTGATTGTGATGGGCATTTGCGTCGCCGCCTAGCACGATAATGTCGTCACGCGGTTTGGTAGAACTCACGAGCTCTTGAAAGATCCTTGATGGTACTGGACCTTGGTGATCGTGGGCCAGATAGAAGGACGCAAACCTGCACCCCCTACCCAGCCCCTCGACGCTAATCGCTGTCAAGTCTCCGTCACTGAATTGGGGTAAAAGAAGAGCGTTAATATTTGCTTTGGCTAAAATACACATACGAGGCTTACCTTTTTCTATAGCGCTGTAGAGCTTGTATGTAGGGGTCCTCAAGCCACAGATCCTATCACCAGTGATCCATGGCTCTTGGACCAGAACAATGTCTACTGCACCTTTTGAGAGCTGCAGTAGAAGTGCAGCCGAAGCTGATTTGGTATGATGAAGGTTAATTTGGAGGGCCCTCATCATGTTTTTTGCCGCTCTCCTCCGCTGACTCTCGGAGTAAAGCCTCCTGAGAGTCGAGGTACCGTCCGAGCCAGACGAGGCGTAGCCGCTCCGTTTTCCTGACGCAACTGACCCTTTTCGTTGTCGGGGAGGGGCCCACCTCAGCAAGAGATGCAGAACTGGCAACAGCTTCAGCATCGGCCTTGTAGACTTTGAGTACAGCCTTTCTGTACCCATACCGTACTGTGTAGTTGCACCGGGCCAGAGCCTCGATACTTGCCTCATCGAGTAGCAGTACTATCTGCATTGTTGCCTTGTCGGTCTTGTCAACATTGACCACCCTCCAGTTCTGTGTAGGTAGCTCTGGGTTATATTCTTGCAAAACGTCAAGAATTTCGGCTGGTTCCGAGAGTGTCGCTGGAACCCAGGCTCTAGCCCTTGGGCGTTGCGGGATATCGACCGCGTCCACTACCCTCAGGCGCGCGCCCGGATAAACCTCTCCTATGCGCTCAATTTCGATCCTGTATAGGTCCACGGACCTGCTGTCATCGCAGGCAATGAGTTTAACATTGCCTTGATACCACCCGGCATCGGTGTAGTTGGGTGGCGGTCCAGGGTTATCCCTTTTCACCTGGACTGCAGCCTTGACGAGCGCGGCCTCGATCCACTTCCACTGTTGTTTGGGGATCCTGCCGTCAACGTTGCTCTCGTCGATGATGGCAATGATCTTGCGATTCTTGGCTATGTCCGCGAAAGACCTTATCCAGCCTCCTTGTGTTTTGGCCCTTTTCGGTGCCGTAGGGGTAGTCTCCTCTACTGAGCGATTGAGCTTAGAGGACTCCCCCTTGTTTGCGCCATAAAGCTCCACCCTGAAATCAGGCACTATTCGCCAAGCCCACGCAAGGTCTCGCTGGATCTTCGCCCAGGCCTCCGCAGAAACATCTTCCTCCCTTGTCGGTGAGGTCGCATTCCTGTAAAGGATCCGGGCTGCAGACCGGTTGTCTTGGTGGCTGGCCTTTGTGGGTTGCCTGGGCGCCAAGTCCTTGGCCCCAACGCTAGTACCTCCAGCACCCTTGGAGCCCCCAGCCAAGGACTCACCAGACGCTGTACGCTGACTGGCAAGCCCGCTGGTAGAGGCTACAGGGTTGGAGACACCTGCATTGCTGGCCTCCCGAGCGCCACCTCTAGAAGAGGCGCCGCTCACTGGACTGCTCGGACCGGTTTTGCACTCGGCCCTATTTTGTCTTGGCAGGTCCTTGGCCCCAACGCTAGTACCTCCAGCACCCTTGGAAGAGGTCGCCGCTCGAATTAGCCGCCGAAGCGCTACCAGGTGTCACCACGAGGAGGCTCCACCCCCGCTTGGAGGAGGAGGGTGCATGCACCTACGAGTCGACGATTTGAGGGGGCGCTGGTATGTGCAAGGCGCAAACACCCCCATGAAAGACACCCAAGTGATACCTTGTTCGAAAGGAAATTAAACTGCGCTTCCAACGACATATAATAATAGGGATGGACCAAACCAGCGCTGAGCAATAGCTTGTTAAAGTCGAAATTTAGTCGATTTTTTACGATTTGTGAAAAAAAAAAATGTTTTTATGCGAAGTTGTGAAAATCAGGAACTTTTTCTAAAATTTGTGTGCATAGTAACAAACACTTTAAGCATAATATTAGATCTAGGAAAAACTGTATTTTTGGCGATTTTTATTGTAAATTTAAACATTCGACTGCACACCTCAAATAAACAAACCGACAATTTTTCCAAAATGGGGTTTTTTGTGGATTCTTATCCTAACGGCAGTTTTCCATAATTCTAAAAAAACAGAGAGCTATTTTGAGTATTCGCGTATATTGGTCGATATCACTGAAACCGGTCGAGTTATCGAACTAAAGGATACTTTAAATTTTAAGTTAAACGTCTCCTAATACAATTCTATTAATCAGTTTTCGAGTGATACGTCCACAAACATACAGACAGAAAGACAGACAGTCGGACAGAAAGTTGGACCTGTTGAAATTTACAGATAAAATCGCCAAAAATCCTTAAAGTGTTTGTTATTATGAACACAAATTTTAGAAAAAGTTCCTGATTTTTAAAACTTCGCATAAAAACACATTTTTAAAATCAAACTTTTTCAAAAATCGTGAAAAATCGACTAAATTTCGACTTTAACCAGCTATTGCTCAGCGATGGTTTGATACCTGAAAAAAAAAATTACCGATATCTCGAAAACCTGCCCATACAAAAATTTTTAAAAATATGTTCACAGCTCAGCATACCAATTCACTCATATTCATGAAAATCTTGGTATTTTTTTTTTAAATTAAAATTGATTAATTAATTATTTGTCAACTACTGTAATCATCAGGCAAAGGATGCGAAGATATGTGAAAATTTCGCTGTTATTTTTTTTAATTTGGTTTTTTCTAGGTTAATGTTACAAAAACTAATACAGAGCCACATTGTTCATGAGATATGTCACTAGAATATTTGCGAATAAAGTTTTTCTATAAAATAAATATTACTGAAGTTAAGAACAATTTAAGCGAGCCATAGTGAGAAAAATACAATTTTTTGCAAACTTTGTGGGCTCAACGCATGACCAATCATTATGCAAACGATTCAAAATTTGTATACCTAGCGTACTAGTACTAGTACAAGGATATATTAATTTTGTTCACATAACGGTAGTTTGTAAGGGCACAAAATAATCGAGATAGATATAGAGTTCCATATATGAAAGTTCTTAGTTTGAAAAGAGGATTTCATTCAGGCATGTCCGTCCGTCTGTCTGTCCGTCCGTCCGTCTGTCGTCCGTCCGTCTGTGTACACGATAACTTGAGTAAAAATTGAGATATTTGCATGAATTTTTATATACAGGTTACTCTTTGGCCAAGGTAGGTTGCTATCGAAAATGGGCGAAATCGGATGATAACCACGCACCCTTTTTCAATATCGAAAATTTCGAAAATCATACAAATTGACATATCTCGGTAACTGAAATGGCTAAAATGATGTAATTTCATAGGTGAATCCAACCGCCCATCCTCTTATGATTTTTCCAACAAATTTTTATAGTGGGCGTGGCACCGCCCACTTTTAAGGGTGGAATTTTTGAAAATTTGACTGGTCGTAACTTTTAAACTGATTAAGGTAGAATGATCAAATTTGGCACAAGGCATACTATTATCGTTGCGAGTATATGTGATGAAATTGAATAAAATCGCCCCCCAACCATGCCCATTTTCGATATCGAAAATTTCGAAAAACACACAAATTGAGATATCTCGGTAACTGAAATGGCTAAAATGATTTAATTTCATAGGTGAATCACTCTGGTCATCCTCTTATGATTTCTCCATAAATTGTTTATAGTGGGCGTGGCACCGCCCACTTTTAAGGGTGGATTTTTTGAAAATTTCACTAGTCGTAACTTTTAAACTGATTAAGATAGAACGATGAAATTTGACACAATGCATACTAGTATCGTTGGGAGTATATCTGATGAAATTTGATAAAATCGCCCTCCAACCATGCCCATTTTCGATATCGAAAATCACATAAATTGAAATAATTCGGTAACGGAAATTAGGTAAATCCTCCTAGGGCCTAATGATTGTTATCCCGTTCTAAAAATTACCGCTGGGTATTGAATGTTCGGTTCACCCGAACTTAGACTTCCTTTCTTGTTTTTATATAGCTTTTTTCTAATTTGGAATAAATCCAAGGGGTTTCCCATATGAAAGTACAAAAAAAAAATAAAAATAACGGCCACCCTGTATTCATGTTCAAACAGAAAAGAGTAGTGACTAGGTTAGGTGTTTTTGTAACAAATCTAAAAGAAACTATTGTGAAATATTAGAAAAATAACTTAAAAATATTAAATAAACGGTAGAAAATTAAACAGTGCTACAAAAAAATAAAAATTGAATACACTTTTAAAATGTTAAAATGTGTAACCGACCCCTACTAACTTTGTAGGGCCGACCCACCCATGCCAGTGGGCACCCCCTAAGACCCCACCTGTGGGCATGGGGACCCGCAATAGTTTCAAAACTCCCAATTTTTTGCTAAATCTTTTTTTCTTTTTGGAGTTCATTTTTCTCATAAGAACTTTAAAAAACACAGCCATTTCACTGATTTTTTCATAAAAAGTGCCAAAAATGGTTATTTTTTTAATGTTTGTACTGGGAATCCCCCAGGTGTAGTTTTAGGGCGTGTGTCACTGGCATGGGTGCGACAGCCCTTCAAAGTTAGTGGGGGTCGGTCATACATTTGGGCATGATTTTGGCGCTCAAAATGGGCCAACTTAAGATTTTTCCAACTTTGGCGCTCAAGGTCAAAAGTAAAAAGTCGAAACATCAGAATTTGTTTTAGAGGTGTTATTATCAAAATTAATACAAAATAATGTAAAACAAAAAAAAAAAAAAAAAATAAAAGGAAATATGTATGTGGATAATCAGTTATAGGAAAGAAACTCATATAAAATAATGAACATACGTACATACATATATTTGTTCACAACAATGGAATTGCACAATGTCGTTAAAACAATGAACTTTATTAAAAAATAATCCAACAGGAATAGGAAAAGTATGGGAAGGAAAGGAAAGGAAAGAAAAGGAGAGGAAGGAAATGGTAAGGCAATTAAAGGAAAGGAAGGGAAAATAAACGAAAGGAAAGGAAAACAAAGAAAGGGAAGGGAAAGCAAATTTCGGGAAAGGAATGAAAACGAAAGGAAGGAAAAGGAAGGGAAAAGAAACGACAGGAAATGAAGGGAAAGGAAGGGGGAAGACCGAAAAGGCAATGTCAGAAAAGAAAATCAAGGAAAAGGAAAGGAAAGGACAAGAAATGACTGTAAATTAAGGCAAAGGATATAAGAGGAAATAGGAGGAAAGGACAGGAAGGAAAGGAAAGGAAAGAAAAGAAAAGGAAAGGAAAGGAAAGAAAAGGAAAGTAAAGGAAAGAAATGAAAAGGAAAGGAAAGGAAAGGAAAGGAAAGGAAAGGAAAGGAAAGGTTAGGAAATAAAATTGAGACTACGTTACTAAATGGTATAGAGAGTAAAAGGCAGAAGGAAGAAGAATGTTAAGAAGGAAAAATATAGAAAAAAAAGGAAAAAAAATAGTTTAATTAAAGGAAAGAAAACGTAGTAAATTAGAATAAGGTTTTGTTGTTGAATTTAAACCACTGGGAAAACTCTAGTTCTTGCTAATGTTGCATATGAAATGCAGAAACTAGCTACAATGTTAAAACTAAAACTTGGTGAAGGTACATATATAGTAGACACCCTGCAGGAAATTTGAGTAATATGTCTCCAAAGCCAACTGTTTGTCGACTATTGTTGGTGTTATTTAGGCGGTATTGTTATCACCCCATCCAAAATTTCATTCTACCTCATAGGCGATACTGTATGACTGGTTCCATTTTTAAAAGTGTTTTCATGAGACCTTTGTAGTTTTGTAGTTCTGTAGACACTAGGGCATGTTTTATAACAAAACATATCAAAATTCTGAGTTGAAACCCATTCTCGGTGGTGCAAATCTGTAGAAGTGAGTATTGACGAGAAGGTGAATAGAGAGTTAGTATGTATCTTTTTACTTTTGATATTTTGTTTTAGGTTAACTTGTTTAAGACATAAACAAGCATACAACGTAGCGTTTATTGCTGGCTGCAGTTTGCGTACTGTCAGGGTTCTGTGTAAATTTTATGGCAAAGAAAAAATTAAACACAAACCAAAATTTCATTACTAGTATATTCTTGTAGACCATATTTAACTGTTCACAGCTATGAGTTATAAAGTGGTACTAAAATAATAAATGCACTTTTAAAAGTGAATTAAAAAGTTACAATTTATCTAACTTAAGACAACAAAACAGTTAAGTGTATGCACATGAACAAGTGCATGGATGAAGGTTTTATGTCAAAAATTCAAATTTTAACGTTTTTTCTTTCTGTAGAAGTTATGGCCGGCCAAAAAATCGTTTTTCTTTCGAAGCGTATACAGAAATTCGAATTCCTGACCATAAATGGGTATAATGTCCAAAAATGAGTTTTAATGAATACATCGAGTCGTAAGCGAAAAAAGACGTACATATGAGCCATGATTTTCGATTTAATATTTTTTAAGAAACCTGTTCAAAAAATTTAATTTTACTTACATCTATTTTATACGCGAGGGAATTGCTTGTGCAGAGCAACAGATTTATATCGCTTCATCTATTGTGGATTTTTCGAAAGCTCTTCTTTGTTCTCCACGTTAATGATTTTGACGCCAAAAAACTAATTTTATTTGTCCGGCCCAAGGAGACATAAAATAACACTACTCGACAAAAAAAATCTCCAAGAATGAAAGTACTTTTTCTTCATGTAAAATGTTCTCCTGATTCCGAATATCACATCCATTTTTCTGTGGAAGATCTAGTTTTCGAGATATCGGTGAAAATATGAAAATTCCAATTTTTGCAAAACACTACTTCATATAGGTACGTAAAAATTTGTATTTTTATTTTTTTCGGTTTAAACTGTTGAATTATACTTTATACAAATTCCCATAAAGATTTTTTGCCTTCATCTCTATAAGTATCTTCAGTAGTTTGGCCGCTATTGCAAAAAACGTTCAAAAAACTTTGAAAAAATTTCAGATTTAACCACTTTAAAATCAGAAAACGTCCATGGACGAAAAAAAGGTAGCCAACCTATGTTGTAGGAAATTCAATAACGAAAATTTTAAGCCTTCCAGTACAAAATTGTGATGTGCTTTTGACCTCAATGAAAAATTTTCTGTTTTTACCCAAGAAATTTTCCGAAATTTCCATATCTTCGACCTTTGATACATAATTTCTATGTAGAATTTTCTGCTGATTCCAAAAATGTAATCATTTGGTTCAAAAGTATAAAAAAAGATAATTAAGTTAAAATTATGTATATAAAAAGTGTTTAAAATTTGATAGTTTTCACCTTTTTGTTACATTTTATGCTTCCCAAAGAAGGAATCAACTAAAGTCCCCTATGATAGCTTATTCCCGAAGTCCTTGGTATAGGATTTGGTCAAAAAAGAACTAAAATTTCGTAATAACTCAAACAGCTTAATGTTGATTTTAATTATTTTTGCATTGGTTAAAAGGGTATTTCATCTCCTCAAAACGAAATCAAATGTCATAAAAATCAAGAAGGTAATTTCGAAAATTTGTCGGGTGATCTTACTAATATATAAAAACGAAAGATTGTGACTGACAGTTAAAGTTTGTGGCTCTTTAACGTCTGAACCAATGCCCCGATCTTTACCAAATTTTAAACACAAATTCTCAGGAGTATAGAGTCTGCAACAGGCATCATGAAATTTCGATATATTTCTCGATAACATAGTTATCGGCCAAGAAAGACCACAGCTTTCATTTTTGGGAAAAATAAAGGCATTTGAAAAGGTTTTGGAGATATCGCTCAAAATGTGGACCACGGTAACCTTATTAAGTGTTCGTTCAATATGGGCATCGAATGAAAGGTATTGATAATTGTTTTAAAATTGTGTACTTTTCAGTCTAATATGAGACTCCGTTTTCGAGATAATAATTAAAATGTAAACCAGGAGGGTGCCTCAGTGCGATATGAGTATTAAATGAAAGGTCCCTCGTGAAGGGTGGATACCTTGCCGCGGTACGAGGGCTTAAGCCGATAGCCGCAGGGCTACGCTGCCCTTGTGATCATATCTCCGTACGGCACTTCATCACGAGAGCAGCCTAGCCTCTCTGGCGCGACGACAAAGATCTTCCCCCTCCCAATCCAGGGTGTTATGCGAAACCGTGCCCATTGGACGTTTGCAGCCGGGAGGCAAATCGGGGCTGTATTTGAACGGAGCCTCTCTGATACCGGGTCGCCACAGAGAGTAAGCATGGCCTTACCGCGGTACGGGGCTCTGCCGCGGCGGACGACACATTTTCCCCTACTCTGCCCTTGACCCTAAGCTGGCCTTGTCCGGCGATGGGTCGTACGAACAATATGAACTCAAATAACCTAAATAAAAACGAAAAACCTAAAAAACAAGCAACGCCAAATTTCACTCCTCAGCAAAGGAGAGCTATGGAGGAGCAGGCGAGAAAGCAACAACAACGCCGGAGGACAACCTCCGTTCCACAAACAAGGGGGGGGGGGGGGGGGGGGATCGACAGCGATGGCAACTACGAGTCGGTCAACCAACCCTCTATCGAGTAAGATTGACTTGATGGGAGCTAGCACCAGTGCGGTTGCCAACGCAGCTAAGCGGACAACGGCGGATGCTAAACTCCCATCAACCGCTGATATGAAAACCAGTATCTTTACGTCTGTGGCAGCGGTCTCACGACCTGGCCTCGGAGTTTCGAAGGAGAAGGAAGCTGCAACTGAGATTTCGGCAAGGAGAGCGACCGTGGTGGAAACTACGGGTCCGCACTCCCGGGAGACATCTCCCCGCCGCTTCACATACCACGAGAAAAGATTGGCTGCAAAGATCTTGAAGAGGTATGAAGGGGTACCGCAGGAATCGCTGTCGCCGAATTCCAGTAAATCGGTAGAGCTAGCGAAGGTTGTGATACCGGATTTCCAAAATTCTTACATGCGAAAGAGGTTAAAAGTTAACCCTTTCAAGCGCCAGAGATCGGACCTGGAGTTAAATCCCCCTCCCAAGCGGCATCAGAATACCCCTGGCGCGGGCAAACTAAGCTTTGCTGAGGTAACCAAGGACAGGATCCTTATAGGCGTCCTTGACCGAGGCAATGACCGTCTGGCCATCCCCAAGGACCGGTGGCGTTACGTGCGAAATGAACTCGGCAACATTCTTCTCAACGTTGCTCCGGAGTTCCGGGTAGTTCGGCGCGAGTAACGGATGCGGTTTGGCACCAGGGTCAGATTAAATTACTCGCATGCGAGGATGCAAAAACCGTAGCACTGTACAAGGCAGCAGCTGCTAAACTGGGTGAAGTCTACAAGGGCACAAATATAGAGGTCGTCGACTGGAAGGACATTCCAGCTCGTCCATGGGCAAGGGCGTGGATTCCGGCCATCCCTGACGAACCCGAGAGAATTCTCGGGATGCTACGGCTAATGAATCCGTCCCTCCCAACGCATGACTGGAGTGTCAATCTGGTCGGGGATGCGGTAGGGCCCGACAGACAGGTGGTGTTCACCATGAATAAAGAGTCAATCGAGCCCCTCAAAAGGTGTAATGGCCTAGTACACTACAGCGTAGGCCAGATCGTTATCCACGTATATCGTGGTGATGCTCAGCGCGCTGCCTCCGGGGGAACCGGAAAACGAATTACCAGAAGAGGAAGCGGAGGATTCCGATGCGGAAAGCATGTTATCCGCCACGTCCCTTGGCGATAGTGCTGTGAACAACTCGGAGATGGAGGACAGCCTACAGGACGAGGAAGTCCTCGACGTCACGGTGGTAGCAGCCAACGCTGAGCGATTAACATCTAACGCTACAGACAGCAGGACTCCTGCAACGCCATATCGGGCAGTTAATCGGAACAACTCGTCGTTCATAGGCAACCTCCGGGATGGGGCAAACCTCGACGATATGGGGTTCCCTATGTACAGTCACTTCTCAGAGCAGAAAACCCAGGACATCGCCATGGATCTCTGCGCAGTGGATCCACCCGGGGTTTTACCTCGGCCAAGGACTGTCACTTTCAATGTAACCCTGTTTAGTATGTTTTGTCCCATTCCGAAACTATCATCCTCCCCGCTTGCAGCAGGGCTGCAAAATATTCTATTGTTACGGGCGGGCGTTGAGCCGAACCCCGGACCAAAAGAATGGATATGCAGTGTCTGCTGCAAAAAGATATATATTAAACGGTCGCATTCTGTGCAATGCTTCTCGTGTAAGAGATGGCTCCATAAATCTGGATGTTCAGGGCTTAACCTTAACATCCACAGACCCCGTACTTTCTTTAGTCCTTTCGTGGCCCCTTGTTGTTTGCGCCCTCGGGCGTCCCGCGGTAAGTGCCGTTCAAGCGCACCCCTACCGCCACTTTCTAGTAGCAATACTAATAGTAATAATAATAATGTCTTAACGACTAGCAGCACTTCTGCTATACCCGCCACACAAACTCCAGACTGTTGCTCGTGTCTTATGGCGTCAACATCACGCGCAGCAGCTCAACAATCTTGCTCCCACAGGAGCAGTTTAGACATGAGCAACTCCGAGCACCAGTCTCTCTCTGTTTCTATGTCATACCCCCCCTCCCGTTTAATTTCTCACGTGAGTCAGGATCAACATCTTCTCGCACCTGTCTCTACGTGTACTGTTTGTCGGCAAAGATTATACACGCTCGCGTCATCGGTCAAATGCAATAACTGCTTAGGCCAATCCCACGTACATTTATGCTCTGGGCTCGCTAACAGGAACCTCTGGACGGATGCGTTCATCGCACCATGCTGTAACACACCTCAACCTACGACGCCAGCCAACCCGGTTACACCGGGTCCACAGCTAACTAGGCTGAGGCACAGCCTGTGTCTTAGCCTACCAACACCTGGGCGAACACATCCGTCTCTCACGCCTATGGTTAACTCGACATCGACCCCACCGGCGCACTTCCAAATCTTACAGCACAACTGTAACGGATTAACTGGTAAGATCGCAGAGATAACTAATTTGATGACGCAATATGACATAAAACTTGCCGCAGTCCAAGAAACCAAGCTCAGTCCTAGGTCGGACCTCATTACCTATGGCGGATATAACATCCATCGGAAAGACCGTCTAAGAGTAACAGGAGGTCTGGGAGGTGGTCTAGCGTTCATAACACACAACTCTGTACAGTATGATCTATTTGACACCGACATCGAATGAACGGATGATATCTTAGAAAGCCAAGGTATAACCATCCGTACAGGAGATTTTGACGAGACTTCCGCGACATCATTGACTCGGCCTCTAAACGCTTCATTCCTGCGGGTCGAATATCCCAAATAAGACCAAATTTCCCCGCGGAAGCAGTGGCCATGGCTAGAGAAAGATATGAAGTGCGAAATCTCAATCCCGCAGACCCCCGCATAAGGGATCTCAACGCGGAAATTCGTAGGTTGGTCGATAAACATAAACTGGCCAAATGGAAACAACACCTAGAGCAATGCAACCTCTCTGATGGTGTTGGCAAATTATGGACTACGGTCAAAGCTCTATCTAATCCAACGCAACACAAGGATAAAGTAGATATTACTTTCGGTGACAGGGTGAAGAAGGACCCTAGGGGATGTGCGAACTCCTTCTGTAGACAATTTGTACTACATTCCCGTAGAACCATGCGACAGGCGCGTAAATATAAAAACCAAAATACGCCCATTGTCATCACTGCCTCAGAGGTCAAGGAAGCCATCAGACAGGCTAAGCCCTCAAAATCCATCGGCCCCGACGGCATTGCCATGAAGATGCTGAAACATCTAGGCCAGGAGGGACACAAATACTTAGCGGCTCTATTCAGTCTTTCACTGAACACTTTCGTCATTCCTGAAATATGGAAAAAGGCGAGAGTGGTTCCATTACTAAAACCTAGAAAACCGGCAAACATAGGCGATTCATATCGTCCTATATCACTTTTGTCACCGGTAGTGAAGACGCTAGAGTCCATTTTGCTCCCGTATTATACTGCAAATCTGCACCTGGCTAGTCATCAACATGGCTTCCGTAAGCTGCACAGCACCACCACCGCACTCAATGCCATTACAACTCAAATAAATAGCGGCCTAAATCAAAACCAACCAAATCACAGGACTGTGTTAGTGGCACTTGATCTGTCGAAAGCTTTTGACACAGTCAACCATGCCACTCTCATACAAGATCTGTTTGAGACACAGATACCTGATGGTTTAAAGAGATGGTCCGCTAATTATTTGAGTGGACGGCAGGCGTCGGTTAACTTTAGAAACGCTACTTCAAAACCTAGACGTATTAGACAGGGGGTGCCACAGGGTGGTGTCCTATCCCCGACACTGTTTAATTTCTATCAATCGAAGATGCCCCCACCACCAGAGGGCGTCTCCGTCGTTTCATATGCCGACGACTGTACAATAATGGCGACGGGGAAGGGCCCCTATACTGATGAACTCTGTACGAGAATCAATGGTTACCTCTGCGACCTTTCCAGGTTTTTCACTGAGCGAGATCTGACAATATCTCCGACAAAATCAACGGCGACGCTTTTTACGACATAGACGCACCAGGTGAGAAATGAATTAGACATTTTCGTTGATGGCACTAAGCTACCAACTGTCAGCCACCCAAAGTTATTAGGGATGACACTGGATAATACTTTCTCATTTGCTGGTCATGTGTCTGCAATGGTCTCAAAGGTACGTGGTCGCAACAAGATCCTCAAGTCACTTGCCGGCAGTACTTGGGGAAAAGACAAAGAAACGTTGCTGACTACATATAAGGCCATTGGCCGACCCGTCTTTGACTATGCTGCGCCCATATGGTCGCCTAATGTACATAACACCAACTGGACGAAGTTACAAGTCTGCCAAAATACTGCCATCAGAACTGCTACGGGATGTCTCCTCATGTCTTCCGAGTCTCACCTCCATCAGGAGGCAAAACTGCTCAATGTAAAAGAGCATGCGGAAATGCTGAGCAGGCAATTCCTTCTGAACTGCCACAAGCCAGCACATCCAAACCGTCATCTTTTGGACATAGATCCGCCCCCGAGAGACATAAGGAGACATCTCCGTAAGCACTATGATGAGATCCGGCATCATATTACCTTGCCGTTTGATCTGCAGAATTATAAGCGGGCTCTAACCGACATCCACACCGAGTCGGTAGACACTTTTGTCGGATCTCTACCTGTGAATCCCGTTCTGAACAGTCCTCCACCGGATATTGCTGAAGAAGAACGCACCTTACCAAGGGAGACAAGAGTGACCTTGGCACAGCTTAGGTCTGGATATAGTGTAAGGTTAAACTCCTACTTATCCAGACTTAATGATACAATCTTAAATACATGCCCTGCATGTGGTAGGACCCCCCATGATACTCTACATCTCTTCAATTGTTCATCTGAACCTACTCTTCTAACCCCTCTGTCCCTCTGGACAAACCCTGTTGAAACTGCACGTTTCCTTGGACTCCCCTTAGAAGAGCTTGATGAAGATCTTCGGAATGATCATACACTCTAGACAGGGCAATGCATTGTTAACAACAACAACAACAACAACAACGATATGGGGACGGCGGGGAAGTCTGTGCGCTCTCATGTTGGTGGTGCTTCAGATTAATCTGCACAAATCTAAAGTGGCCTCGGCTGCTTTAAGTAGTCGTCTTTCTAAAGGCGACGTGGATGTGGTCCTCATCCAAGAACCCTGGGTCAATAGCTCGATAATCTGCGGATTGGGGACTAAGGGCTTCAAGCTCATTCGAGCCAGCGAGGAGAGCAAAGTCAGAACGTGTATTTTGGTCAAGTCTGAGTTGAACTCCTTTCTCCTACCTAACTACACCAATGGTGATATTACCGCTATCAGTCTAACGGTCGACAGCACCCGCCTGACGGTGGCGTCGGTCTATATGCCCTACGACGCCGAAGAACCCCTACCACAAGCGGAGGTGAAAGACCTGGTGTCAAATTTCTGCACGGGTAATCTTATTATTGGAGCGGACGCTAATGCTCACCATGTCCAATGGGGGAGCTCCGCTATCAATACCAGGGGCGAGTCTCTGTTTGATTACCTCTTAACAACCAACCTGGTAATTTGCAATGTGGGTAATGAGCCTACTTGTATCACTAAGACCCGCAGGGAGGTCAAAGACCTCACTATCTGTAGTGAAGGCGCTTATGAGTGGGTCAGAAAATGGCGGGTTCTGGAAGAACATTCATTCTCCGACCACCGTTACATAGAAATGGTTTTAGACTTTATTGTAGAACAACCAATCATGAAGCGAAATCCACGTAACACTAATCGGCAGTTACACAATGAAATATTAGACAGAGACCTACCAGTACTGCCCTCTTCAGTAGAGAAGCTGGAGGATCTTGTTACTACATTTACATCAGCGCTCTCAAATGCTCTAGGACAGGCTTGTCCAGTGCCAAAACCACGCGGTAAACACAGGCCACATTGGTGGTCCTACGATTTGGACTCGCTCCGCAAATCATGCCGGAAACAATTTAACAAGGCCAAGAGCCTCGGCTCTGAGCCTCATTGGCACGAATATAAAGCTAAACTAAGGGCCTACAAAAAAGCTCTGAGACAGGCGAAGAGAACCTCGTGGAGAAATTTCTGCACTGGCGTCGAAAAGGTCGACGACACAGCGAGACTTAGACGAGTCCTCTCGAAAAGTCAAACAGCCATCAGCTAATTGCGAAAACCTGACGGATCCTGGACAAGCACGGAAGAGGAAACCCTTGAGCTGCTCTTGAATACACATTTTCCGGGGAATCTGCATGACGCACCACTAGCACCTGCAGCAAACCTGGAAAGGGTAAGATGGGCAGTTAAGAGCTTTGAACCGTATAAGGCTGCCGGGCCGGACGGGATTATCCCCGCGCAACTTATAAACACGTTGGAGACATCAGCTAAATGGCTGGTATTTCTCTTCACAGCCTGCCTGGCTCTCAACCACATTCCGGGCTCCTGGAGAAGCGCCACGGTAGTGTTTATCCCTAAGGCTGGGAAGGCATCCCACTACGCGCCAAAAGACTACAGACCGATCAGTCTCTCATCCTTTGTACTCAAAACCTTTGAGAGGATACTAAGGGACTACCTCTCAACGACTATTGATAGCAACCTTATCTCTAGCTATCAGCATGCATACACCAAGGGTAAATCAACAGAAACCGCTCTGCACAGCCTAGTATCTGTCATTGAGAAATCGCTGTGTGAAAAGGACTACTGTCTCGTGGCCTTCCTATACATTGAGGGGGCTTTCAACAATATAAGCCCGGAGGCTATCAACTCCGATCTAACTAATCTGGGCGTAGATATACCTCTAACTGGTTTAATTGACCAACTTTTAAGGGGAAGGAAAATAGCTTCTTCACTTGGTACGGTTGAGTTATCACGCTATGTCACAAGGGGAACACCCCAGGGTGGTGTTCTTTCCCCGCTTTTATGGAACCTCACAGTCAACTCGTTGCTACGTGACACAAGCTGGGGGGGCGGGAAGATAGTGGCATACGCAGACGATTTAGCTATTGCATTCAGAGGCAAACTCTGTGTGACCTGATGCAAGTAGCACTGTGAGAAGTTTCGACGTGGTCCTCTCGCTGCGGACTTAGTATCAACCCGGAGAAAGTGGAACTTGTCCTCTTCACCAACCGGTAAAAAATACCGCCACTAAGCCTACCAGAACTAGATGGCACGCGCCTGGGCTTGTCGGATAAGGCCAAGTTTCTAGGCATAGTTTTGGACAGGAAATTGAATTGGAAGGAGAATGTTCTTCAGCGCCAGAAGAAAGCTTGCATCACTTTTTACACATGCAAAAGAGCCATTGGCAAAAAATGGGGGCTCAGTCCTAGAGTATGCAGTTGGATCTACACGGCCATCATTCGCCCAATCATGCTGTACGGAGTCGTCGTATGGTGGCCTGCGCTGAGCAAGGCAACATACCTGAATCTGTTGCGGAAATTCCATAGATCCAATATGATCTGTATATGCGGTGCGCTAAGGACAACGCCCAACGAAGCCCTCCAGGTCATTCTGGGCATTTTGCCACTTGATCTGGAAGAGTTTCGGTCAGCGGCGGCATCAGCTCTGCGCCTAAGAGAAACCTCCAGCTGGGGTGCGGGTACTATTGGACACTCCAGTATTCTGGAATCTTACAGCTTTCTCGCTCTAAGTACAGATCGTTGTGTGACCACTACAGTCGGGGATTGCTGTTTCAAAATAAACATTCCCAGCAGAGAAGACTGGGAGAGGACGGATTGGTGTTCCGAAACAAATGGTGGCACTTCCATATACACCGACGGCTCGAAGTTGGACGGCAGAGTTGGAGGAGGGGTTTATTCAAGGGATTTGGACCTTGAGCTCTCCTTCAGACTACCTGATCATTGTAGCGTCTTCCAGGCGGAAGTCTCGGCCATCCTGGACGCCGCGGCCTGGTTAAGCAAACGTGTTATCGGAGAAGATATCGCTATTTGATAGGGGTATTAACCGGTCACTGCCTCATTGGTAGGCATGCAGAAAGGCTAGGTGTGCCCTGCCGACGATGCTGCAGGAGTTGCAAAGATGATGAGGAGGAGGAAACAGTGGAGCACCTCATTTGCAACTGTCCGGCTTTAAGCGGCGCGAGAACGCGCTTTTTGGGAGTTCCGTTCCTGGATAGCCTAAGCCAGATCGCGGAACTGGACATAAAGGACTTGCTGGCCTTCATAAAGTCATCTAAGTGATTCGAGGAGGAGTAACGGTTTCGGTTTAGGAGTGTCAGTCCCGGGATTCTGCTATTAGGAAAATCCCAACAACTCAGGGATTTTCCATATGGCTCACAGAGTCAAAAATGCCTAATAAAATTAATAAGATTGTCTTCATGATCAGTTTTTGGGCAAAAGGGTAGTTGCAACGGTGGAAACGAAGAAAAAACTATAGGGAAATCTTTTTGGTTTTAAGAAGAAATTCTTATTAAAAAAACTATACATTTAGTACAAAGGTGTAGTTAGACGCTGACAATTATTAGTATACGATGGCCGGATGGTTAGCAGCTGGGTTTATCATTCGAAAAATTGTAAGTTCGATTCTCTCTCTTTTTTCCTAATTAGAAATGTTAAAAAGAAATCTTCTCAATTATATTGATGAGATTTTCCTTTGAAACATTAACAACTATACACATATCAGTAATTAGATGCTAGAAATCAAAAGTCAGCGATGGCCTGATGGTTAACAGCTGGGTTTATCATTCCGAAAATTGTAAGTTCGATTCTCGGTGAGGGCAATATCATTTTATTTTTCATTTAAAATATTAAAAAGAAAATCTTCTTATTAACATTAAAAAGACTGTCTCTACAATAATAAGATGCACATCTTCTTGAAGAAAATCTATAGAGATATTTTATGACTTTTGTTCTATTTTATTAGGCATTGTTGGCTCTGTGCTGGGTCCCGGGACTGACTTTCCTTGTGTTGGTGGTATCACAATGGGCCTTTCAAAACTGGCCTAAGTGTGCCTCTGCGGGCGCCACTTGAACCTAACCAAACCTAAATGAAAGGTGGTGACAAGTGATTTAAGATGTTTTAGTATTTTTCCCATATAAGACTAAAGTTTTTAGATATTGATCAACACGTGAACCAGAAGTGCAGCTAGAAGGGTTTTGTAAAAAATAGGTCTAAATTAAAGATGAGAGTTTTAAAAAGGTGCCATATTAATTCATTTTGGGAGTGGGATTGGGAAAGGGATAGGGGTATAGATGACAATTTGAAAAACAAAATGAAAAGAGAAAAGCATAGGAAAAGGATGAAGGAGGAGTGGACGGGAAGAAGGTTGTGGAGCTGAAATGAGAAGGACGAGTCACATTTAATAAATGAAAACAAGTTAGTGTTTGAGCAGGACAACGTCTGCCGCTAGTCTATATATAAATGCGCAATGTTCAAAAGGTTTCTCCCTTTTTTGCAATAACCACAATTCTAAGGTATATAAAATTTGATATGTATCGATATGTCTACCTGTGCGGCAACAAACCAAAAACTAAAAAAAAATAATTATAGGTAATATGAATGAAAGTCACACCACTACAAATGCACTGTTGCATTGTTGTGTTTACATTCATAGCTGTTGTGGAGAGCCCGAGTATGAGAACAAGAGTTGTTTTGTTGGCAGCAATGATAAACATGAGCCAGCCCGTCAACTTTATTAAGCGTAGGTACATACAAACAGTGTTTAAAAAAACAAAATCTGTGAGTAGGTATCCAGAGAAGCAAATGCTTGCCTAGACTTGATGTTAAAAAAAAAAAATACAAATAAGCTACATCGTTCACAACTCCCTTAAGGCTTGATTTCCTCGAAAGCGGTGACGCTATATAGCGCTCGTTATATAGCGGTGAAGTACGTTGTCAAAAATACTGCCAATGAAAAGTAATTGGGTGTAAACTAAGAAGACGGTGAAGTTCACCGTAATGTAATATAGCAGTAAAGGCTTGGTTTCCTCAAAAAGCGGTGCCGCTATGGAACGTACGCTATATAGCGTCCGCTATACTCACCGTCTTTAGCGGCACCGCTTTGTTGTAAACTTGGGTCAATGTTACGGTCAATCCATTATTTTTGAATGTTAAAATATCACGGCTCTTTTCACAATTTTCACTATTTAGAATTGGTTTTTTTAAATAAATTTGAAGTAGATTTGATTGAATTCTCAACCGTTATGACATGACGGTGGGAAAAAACGTTGACGCACGAATTGCCACTGTCATGACGGCCGCTATATTTGAATGCTTGCGGCTATAGTACATTACGGCGAACTTCACCGTCTTCTTAGTTTACACCCAATTACTTTTACATGGCAGTATTTTTGACAACGTACTTCACCGCTATGTAACGAGCGCTATATAGCGTCACCGCTTTCGAGGAAACCAAGCCTTAAGCATTCAAGCATAAGGGCCGGCAGACGGTGGCAATATTTCGTCAACGTTTTTTCCCACCGTCATTGTCATAACGGTGAGAAATCTATCAAATATTTCAATTTGATTCACGAAACGCCAGTTTAGGTTAGGTTCAAGTGGCTGCCGCAGAGGCACACTTAGGCCAGTTTTGAAAGGCCCGTTGTGATACCACCAACACAAGGAAAGTCAGTCCCGGGACCCAGCCATATGGAAAATCCCTGAGTTGTTGGGATTTTCCACATAGCAGAATCCCGGGACTGACACTCCTAAACCGAAAACGCCAGTTTATTTCTTGTTTATGTTTTAAAAATTCATAAAATCGCAAAATAAAACAAAAAAAACATCAATCAACAAGCTAAATCAACGGTTTAATATCAACAGAGTCCACCGCTTCGTTTCTTAGAATTTACATAAAAGCGGTGTTGCTGGTGACGTTGATTGACGTGAGCATGTAGCGGCACAGCCATTCGAGGAAACCATCGCTTTAGTGGATAGACTGTGAAATAAAATGAAATGGATAATTTCATAAAATAATTTTAAATAAGGTTAAATAAAAAAAATTTTAAAATGATTGAAAGTAAAGAAAGAAATTTGAAGAAAATGAAAGGAAAGGAAATAATATACAAAAAAAAAAAAAAACTAATGGCGGCGATATACCAACAGGTTATCATAACCTCTAGCGAGATTTTTGCCGAGCTTCTCTTTCCAACTTGTGGTGTGTTGCTTTTTGAGTTTTTTCTACAAGTTGGTGGGACCTACAGTTATTTGCCGACTCCGAACGGCACTTGCAAAGCAAAAGAATTTTTTGCTGAGAAGCTTCTCATGCAGATATACAAACGAAGAGTTTGCCACTACTGCCGAGGGGCGACCCCGTTTAGAAAAATTCTTTTTCTAAATAATTTTTGATGTTACTTTTGCCGGGCATCGAACCGCCACGACTTGTTGTAGAAGGCCGAACACTTAACCGCTACACTACGGCGGCCGCCGTGTAGTAATAGTATAAAATAAAGAAAAGAATGGGAAAGGGAGGGAATGGATAAAAGGTAAGGTAAGGTAAGGAAAGGAAAAGAGAGAAAAATCAAAGGCAAGTAAAGGTAGGGAAAGGAAAGGAATACAAAAGAAAGAAATAAATGGAAAGAAAGGAAAGGTAAGGAGTGAAAAATAAAGGAAAATAGAGAAAGGTAAAGAAAGTAAAGAGAAGAAAAAGAAAAGAAAATAAGTAAGGAAAGCTGTCTTCCGCTGTGCCGAAGGCTATATACCTTTCATGAATTAGCGTCACTATTTTCACTGTTCGATCCCCAGTACAGCCTGTGTGTATTTAACTTTAGCTCATACCGAATTTATCGGAACTATCGATTATAAGGGGGCGATGTGTTATATTGGTCCAATCTCATTGATTTTTAACATCAACATTCCACATTCTAAAAGAGAAAATTCACGAAATTTCACTCTCCTACCTATATAATTACAGGAGTTATCTACCAAAATCCGTTTATCGGAACAATCGATTGTATGGGGGCTATGTGAAATATTTATCCCATCTTAATGATTTTCAACATCTACATTTTTTATATAAAAAAAGTAATTCTAACAAAATTTCACGTTCCTACCTCTTTAATTACAGGAGTTACACCCCAAAATCCGTTTATCGGAACATTCGATTGTATGGGAGCTATATGTAATACCGTTCCGATCTTGCTGGTTCCGATCCTGATCATTTCGGTATATTTATTGATTGGTCCATCTCTTCTTCTTCTCATACTTACAAACAACGGACCAAAGTTATAATACCATTTCATGTTCCTGCACCGAGCCATCCGGCGGATTGGCCCGGTTGGTTTCGATAACCTCATCACCGTCATCCTTCTCCAGCTCCTCCTCCTGGTCAGCCACTGACCTAAGGTCATTAGAGTAGACCTTAAATTTGACTCATAGGAGGCCAAAGTTCACTACACCTTTCCTCCTTTCCAGCAGAGGGATTGATTCCCTGTTCAGCATCAAGA